>OY759159.1:12583313-12855813 GCA_963662125.1 Diplazon laetatorius
TTATTTATTTATATATTTGACTCCAAAATTACCGGGTTCTGATTCTCTTTTCCAGTTTGTCGAATAATTTTCGCACTCAACCTTTTTTTTAAGTTTTTTTCTAAACCACTCGATTCCATGGTTGATAGTGAATTCACTTGCACCACGAATTATCTGACAGTGGCTTTGCTTCACTATTTTGTCTCCACGACCTTAAACTTTCATGCTAAAAGTTTTTGAATATTTTATTTTTTTAAGTTTTTGGATTTTGTGATTGAGAGCAAAGTATCACTCGGACTGTTTCTCTCTCTCTCTTTTTCTCTTTCCCTCCTTCCCTCTCTCTCTCTTTCAGAACTCTCTCACAACTCTCAGTTCCTCATCATTCGATCGTAAAAAAAATTATATTCCATTATTGAAAACGAAAACATTAAAAACAAAATCCAATATCTATTTTTTTTTTTTCGTTGGAAATATCGTATATTTTTTTTTTGTTCACTTTATTGAGGAAATATTGCTCGTTGGTGTAAAATTGAATAATATTCGCGAGTCGCACACCCCGCGACTCTTTTTCAATCAATCAATCAATCGGTTTTCCTTCTTCTCATTCTCATTCGAAGCGACATTGTTGCCGTTCGAATCGGGTTTCGGGTTTGCAATCGAGACGAATAACGACTTACGAATTACTCTTAATTGTAATATTATTTCTTTTCGTAGTTGTTCCCTTGGTAATTTCGAGACCCCGGCTCGCTTGAACAAAAAAAAAAAAAGAAAAAAAAAAGAATCGACGATTAACGCAGTCTTTACTTTTTGCACGCACGCATCTATATGTGTGTGTTATGTGTGTGTGTCGCATTCGAACGACACGCGGAACGTGAACACGAATCTCCATCGAGCTACGATGGAGCAAATCTACGAATGTTTATTTTTTTTTCTTTGTTTTTTTTTTAGTACGAACGGTTACAATCCTGTTTATCCCTGTAATTCCGATCCAGGACCGTCAATATCGTAAAAAATGCTTGACAAATGAAAAAAAAAAAAAAAAAATGATTCAAAATCAATAATAATTGTCGATCTGGTCGATCAATGAGAATCCAAGAGCCGAACGACGCTTGGGAACAGGGATGGGCATTCATTCAATGAAAATGTATTTCAAATACTTTTTCAAACAAATAACTATGATCAATTATCATGGAAGAATAAATATTTTCACATTTCTGTAATAATTATGACCATTTTATGTAAATTATTATTATACAATGAATTTAAATATTTACTAAATCCGCTAAAATTGATTATCATTTGGTCCGAAAAGTATTTGAAATACATTTTCATTGAACGAATGCCCATCCCTGCTTGGGAAACAACTTTCGCGGTTTTTTTTTTTCTGTATTTTAATAATCGCTGAATCGAATAATTATATCGCGCATGCGCGTCTGGCTTGTTTGCTACAATATTTATCTCGTTCGATCGAACGATACAATACACGATTTTTAGTTTGTTATGAATTACGAAGCTCTCGACGAACAATTGTTTCGATATAAAGAATGAGCTCTTGCGACGCATCGATGTGGATTTTTTTTTTTTCATAAATTGGTTTGTACAAAATCAAAGCTTTGAAGAAGAAAAAAAAACATAAAAAAAGATGATTATTATTATTATTAATGTTATTATTAATATTTATTTAATTATAATTATAATTATTATTATTATTATGAATATTATTGATATTTATTATTATTATTATTGTTTTTCCGAGATCCGGACCAATCGTATTACCTAATCGAGACTAAACAATTCGGCAAACACTTTTTACACACACATCGCATCGTTCAATCGGTACAAATAATTTTTTTTTTCTTTTTTTAATTTTTTTTTCACAATAAATAACTTAACACGCGAGAAATTATAAAAAATGAAATAAAAATAATAATAATTTGGTTATCGATTGTTTCAACGTCCAGATCGAGATCTTTGCGTTTGAAAAGTTGAAATAAAAAACAAATATTTTATTAGAGCCTGAATACACGTCGACGTTTTGTGACGAGGATGTATTTTTTTTTAAATTTATTTTTATTCGAAACGAACTACGAGATAAATTATGAATATATATATTTTTTTCAGTACGATTAGTCATTACAAATTGTCGATCGTCAGTATCGATCGACTCTCGAGGTTTATTCACTAGGATCGCGATATATAATAATTCGTTTCACACGCGTCGCGGTTGAAAAAAAAAAAAAAAAATAATCATCGCGATTCGTGATTCTTGAAAAATTATAAAATTTGTTTTTTCTTCTCTTTCTTTCATCGTATTATTTACATTTTCGTATACACACACGAGTCGGAGGATCGTGAATCCCTTCTGAAGACGGCGAAGATTATGCGCGAGCGATTGGATCGACGTAAAAAAAAAAAAATTTTTTTTAAAGTGAGAGAAAAAAATTGAAAACGAAAAAATAAAGATTGCAAAAATTTACGCGTCGTCGAGAATATATTTTGACGAAAGATTCGAACGACTCGATGCGCCGGAGTTGTGTTTGATTTGCAGATGGCGAAATGTAAATCGTTTCGAACAAACGTCGCGTGTTCGAGAGTCGTTTGTGAAAACGACGATTGCGAATGATAAAGGAGCTTCTCCTTTTTGCGGTGACAGGTGGATGACTAATAACGCCAATCGTTTCAACGTGGTGAACTCTTCGATGAATATTGTACGCGATGAAAAAAAAATGAAAAAAAAAATGAAAAAACATAAAAGGAAAAAAAAACATTTTTGTCGCGAGGATCTCGTTCAAACAAAGTTGCGTTTCGTTGCGAAGAGAACGCAAATCGCGGTTTCTTCGTGGTCCGGCGACCCTTCGCGACATTCACACACACACTCACCACGTGGACTCTCCGGAAAACGACAACTGCACACACACACACACACATTCACGTGTGGCACGCGGGTCATTAAATCCTACGAGTCATCGTCGTCCTCTCTCTCTCTCTCTCTCTCTCTCTCTCTCTCTCTCTCTCTATTTGTATTCTTCGTCGTTATCTTTCTCCACACTGAAACGTACCACGCGGTTTTTTTTCACAAGAAAAGAAGAAGAAAAAGAAAACAAACCATAAAAAAAAGTCGAAGTTGAGCCAGATGCAGTTTTGTTCCCGGTTTTTACTTCATTTTATAATTTCTTTTTTTTTTTTTTATCGGAAATTTCAGTTCAATTTCAGTTCAATTCTAGAATCGCTCGATTTCGAATCGTAATTTTTTTTTTCATTCATCTAAGCGATGCTTGAACATCAATATCGGATTTTCGAAACGATTTTGAACCTTTCTTTTTGTGAAACCTTTTTTTTTTTTGTGAAACTTTTTTTTCTCTGTAAATGGCTGTTTTTTTTTTCATGAAACCCTTTTTTTGTGCATCGCTGTTTTATTGTGAAACCTTTTTTTTTTTTTTTTTTTTTTTTTTTTTTTTTTTTTTTTTTTCATGAAACTTTTTTGTTTTTGTGAATCGCTTTTTTTCAACGCTTCGATCGGACTCCAATCGGTTTATCTTTCAACGCGACAGCCAGTGGCCAATCACGATCGCCACACGGATGTAAGAACACACACACACGACAGGGCTACGATTATTATTTACATGCAGTCCAGTCCACACACACACACACACACACACATCGACATTACGATATAAAAAAAAATCTCGTGACGTTTATAAATCGAGTTTGTTTTCCATTCTCCATAAATTTTCATCAGCATCGTATCAACGTAAATAAATTCTTCGACGGAAAATTCGCGATATTTCGATTCGTTCGACATGAAGGAAACAAAAAAATCACTCATCCACGCGCTCCTCAATTTCGTTCGTCACCTCGAAACAATATTCTTCGTCGTCGCTCGAACATAAAGTTTTTCCCCAAATCTCTACAATCTTCCAATCAACATCGCAATTACACGAATTCGTGTCTCTTACGAAAACACCTACGAATTCGTCGTAGTAAAAAAAAAAAAAAAAACGTACGAATAATTTTTTCAACCAGTGTAAATTGTGAATTATTTTTTTGTTTGTTGTTGTTTTTTTTTAATGGGACGATTTTTACGCGGATGATCGCGTAATTGGGATCAACGATCGACTTCTTCTGTGTAATTCTGATGATTAACTAATAATAATAATAATAATAATAATAAAAATAGAAGTAATAATTATAATGATAATTATCATAATGATAAACGCTTAAACATTAAGACGCACGAACAAAAAAAAAAGTCACATCATGTCAGGGTCATCCGGGGGGCGGGGGAAGGGGGCAAGGGGGAGTTCATCCACTCGGGCGATGGTCGGTTTGTTTTTTTTCTTTATCTCACACGCGAATCCGGACATCCTGTCGGGATCTTCAATCTCCCCCCATTTCCGTCCGGCATTCGAAAGAAAAAAAAAAGAAAATAATGATAGAGCCAAAATAAATCCTTGAAAATTTTTGTAGGTAGCTTTGGCGACGAACGTCCATGTTTTCTTTTTTTTCTTTTAAATATATAATATCCTTTTTATTAAGCTTCGCCCATATTAATTAATTAGCATGGATGGTAAAAGAAATTTAAAAAATGATAATTAATAATAATTAATTAATATGGATAATGAAAAGAATTTTTTTTTTTTTCATTATCCACATTAATTTGTGTATTTATGATGTGAAAATGAAGAAAGGAAAATTCGGAGAGATTCCCGAAGACGTTCGTCGCCAAAGTTGCCTGATCTGAATATTCATAGTGGCCAAAAATCGACCAAACGCCGTTGGACAATAAAGAGAGAGAGAGAGAGAGAGAGAGAGAATAAAGATCGAGGACGAGGATGTCCGGATTCGACGAATAAAACTCACCGACCGTCGCCAATGGCTTTTCACAAACGCGCTACGTCTACGAAGGAACAAAAGATTTCATAATTCGATATTTGGCACATATTAAACGAAAAAAAGAAGGAAAAAAAGAAAATTATAACCGAACGTGCGCCTCTGTGTATGTGTGTGATTTTGCGCGCGTGTGTTTTCTTCATCCTTCTTCTGCAAGAACGATGAAGAAAGTTGAGAGGATGGAGAGAGAGAGGATTCACCGAAAACGCGAGGTGGACGATGGCCGATTATCGGACGTGGAAAAAAAAAACAAAAAAAAAGTCGTTTGACAATTGCGAATCGTGTTCGCTTTCTTAATTCGTCTCAAATATAAACCATACAAACGTATTTTGATTTTTGTTGTTGTTGTTGTTGTTGTTGTAGTTATTATTTGTATATGTTGGAACTCGAAAAATGACACACGAGGAGACATTGGCGATGCGCAAAACATTATTTCGCTTTTCTCTCGTCGTTGCTATTTTTTTTTTATTATTATTTTTTTAACTTTAACAATTGGTATAAAAAAAATAATGAAGAGAAAAAAAAATAATAACACAATAATGAAGTAAAAGAGAGAGAAAGAGAGAGAGAGAGAGAGAATGAAGAAGAAGAAAAAAAACGTAAATATAATATAATACATAGCACGCGAGGTGCGAGAACCTTATCATCTAAGAATAATTTGTAATTGTCGGCTGGCGATTCTTTCTTTTCGCTTTTTCCTTTTCTTTCTGTTAATTTTCATTGTTTTTTTTTTATTTTTCATTTCTATAATCTTTTTTTTCGATTTTCCGAATCCTCGTTGTGTTAACGTGTCTCTCTCTCTCTCTATATATATCATCGGGACTCGAATGATTCGTGATCTTTATCGATTCTCCCGAAAATTTGCCATCAATTTGATTGCGTTTTTATTTTTATTTATTTTTGAAATTTTTCTGTGATTTTTTATTTTTTTATTTTTGACGTTCAATTTTTTTTTATCGCTGGAATCGCGATAATTCACCTTTTTACCGGCGAAAAATCGAGCTGAGGCTAAAGCAACGAAAGAGAGACAGAGAGAGAGAGAGATAAATAGATAGAAAGAAAGAGAAAAAAAGAAAGAAAGAAAGATAGACAGCAAGAAAAAAAGAAAGAAAAAAATAGAGAAAAAAAGAAAGAAAGAAAGAAATAGAGAGAGAGAGAGAGAGAGAGACCGAGGAAATTCTTGCAACCTGGTTCCATCAAAACAATTTTTTAAAAAATAATTACAAACGCATAAATAACAGCGTTATCCATATTTCGACCCAAAGTTCTCATTCCTTTCCTCATTTTTTTTCTTCCCATCCATCATCATTCGATTCAGTGCGACATCTCGATAGACAAAGAGACAAAGAGACACGAAATCACAGCGAAAGAATCACTCGTATCGGTCCCAAAAAAAAAACCATTTTCTACATACGCAATCAACATATGTATGAAAAAAAAAAACATATTCAGTCGCGAACAACGTTCATTCTCTTTCCACGATCGTTCAAAAAAAGGAAAAACGAAAAGAAACAACAAAAAAAAAACAAACAAAAAAAATTGTAACTTCGATTCTATTGTAAGTGCATATATAATGATAGTGGCGATTGATGCTATTGTTGATTATTCGGGTTTGTCGTCAAAATACGAAAGATGAATTTATTGTTTGTCGTTTTAAATGTGTTTGATGTTTGTTAAACCCAGCGATGATCACGAGTGCTTGACGACGATGACACCGGGTCGTTGTTGGGTCTGTTGTTTCGTTTGAAACTGTAGGAAGTTGTTTACGTCGGCGTGAAGCAGTCGTTGGTTGGGCGAGGTTGCCGCGGCCGCGGCGGCGGCGGCGACGGCGACGGCGGCGGCCGCGGGAACGACGGCGACGCTGCTGCCCCCCGTCGCTTTGTTCGTGAGCGCGAGTGGCACGTCCTGCGCGGGCTCGTCGCTGAATAGGTGATCGCCCTCCAGGTGTCGTATCGCCTCGACTATTGTCTCGAGATTTTGTCTCGAGGTGTTGGCCAGGTAGAGCCTGCCCTGTGGCGTACTGTCGTCCAATGAATTCGCCGGTGAGGGCAATCTGTTTTTTGTTTTTTTTTGGTTTTTTTTCGCGCAGGGGGAAAAACAAAAGAAAACAAAATTAACATACATAACAAACGTTTATTTCGAATGTATACCGGGTGTCGGAATTTTTTAGATTGTTTGAATAACGATTTATCTCGAAAAATAATGGTCCGATCGAGTTTTGAGTGTAATGAAACTTGAAGGGTTCGAAGGGGGACGTACGAAAATATTTTTTTTGTTGGTCCAAAATTAAAAATGGCGGAGTTGAGGTGGCTGACATATTTTTTTTTTAATGATACTATGGTTTTTTGTTTTCACCAAAAATTTTGTCGTGTCGAAACTAGCAACTTTTGTAGGACATGCTTTTTTTTATAAAGACCATAATTTTTATGTTAGAACACAATATTAATTTTTAGTTTGGAAGAATAATATTGATATAAAAATTATGGACTTTATGGAAAAAACGATTGCTATAAAAGTTGTGAGTTTTGACATGACAATTTTTTGTGGTGAAAAGCAGAAAGCATGATTGTATTTTAAAAAAATATTTCAGCCACCTTAACGCCGCCATTTTGAATTTTGGACGAAAAAAAAAAAATGTTTTTCGTACGTCCCCCTTCGAACCCCTCAAGTTTCATTACACTCAAAACTCGATCGACGTTATATTTTTCGAGATAAATCAGATGTAAAATCAAAAAAAAAAGTACACCCGGTATATAATCATGCAAATATCTGCATTAGCAATGTGTTGTAAAAACGGGCAAATCATTTTCCGATTCTTCTGGCAGTTACTACATTCAAATTACACACTATCCAGAAGTATTTCCCAAAATTTCACCAAGATCGGACAATATTCAGAGGTCCCGCTTTCGCGAATTCAATTTTGCCTCTGATACCGATTTCGAAAGAGAGTGCATTCCAGTTTTTCGCTATCTTTTTTTTTTTGTTTCTCATACAAAATCAAAAAAATGATTGAAAACGATCAAAAGATTTTTTCGCGTTTTAAAAAAAATAAAAAAAATAATAATAATAATAATTATCAAAAATTGTGACAAATGAAAAAATATCAACCAACCTTTCGACCTCGACCTTAGGTTCGGCTTTGATAGCGGCCTCGAGAACGCTCGGTAATCGTTGTGGTTCGGGTGTAGGTGAGAACGATCTCGTCGGACTGGCGGTTATGTATTGCGGCGTCGTGACGTTTATAGTCGTGGAATTGTTGAAATCGTTCGCTACGGTTGCATTTGTGTAAGTGCCTCTCGAGGGCGAAAATTCACCGACAACCGAGCTCGGTTGTTCGTCGATCGTGCTCGCGAACACTTGACTCGCCGTAAACGTCACGATCTTCGTCGTCTCGGTTTCCGTCTCATCGTCCTTCAAATCCCCGGTTATTATGTCATCGATTTGGGGCGACAGGGGTGGCGAATTTGAATCGGGATTCGTGGTTTCCACGGTTTGCGTTGAACCGACCGGAGGTAGTGAAACAACGGACACGACTTGAAGAGCCGCCACCGCCTCTTCAGTCTCTTGGGCCATCACGTTGTCCGTGTGTTCGATCACCTTGAACAAAAATAATTACAATTAACATTTGCTTTGCAAAAAAAAAAAAAAAAAAAAAAAAACAAATCGCTTCCTCATAATTTAAGGCAAGCTGCAAGTCGAAACTTGCAATTTGCTTCCTCTGAATTGTGAGTAGTGAACGAAGATTCATTTATGAGGAAGCAAGAATGAGGGAGCTATGACGGAGCACTTATCTTTTGGCTTCCTCATAAAGGAATCTTCGTTCACTACTTACAATTCAGAGGAAGCAAATTGCAAGTTTCAACTTGCAGCTTGCGTTAAATTATGAGGAAGCGATTTGCAAGTTTCAACTTGCAGCTTTTTCATTTCTAATCGATCGTAGTATTCGATATTCGAATGTTATTCAAACTTAGGAACTGAAAAAGTGTTCAGATTTATAAAAACTGCGTCCACGTCGCGAGTTCCAGTTCAATTAGAGCAGCTCGTTCATTCTACTGTTTATTGACACTATACCGCGTATATGAAATAAAGTTTTATAAAATTTGAACGCGTCGTTCAATGTCTACCAAATTTGCTTACGAATAGAGGTGAACGTCTATAAATTTCACCACGGTCCGTCAATTATTTTTGAATTTGCAAACGTTAGAACTTCAAAATTTCCAATTGCTTTAAAATGCGATCCGATTTGCCGATCTTCGCCAAATTTAATATGTATCACAGCTTAATGATATTCCATAGTTGTAGAGAATTGGAATCCGATTGATTGAAGTTAACGACAAATAAAGCGACAAAGTTCATTTTTTGAAAAATTCAAAATATCATAAAATCAGAACTTCTCGACGGATTTGGCTCAAATGCAATACCATACATCCTTAGGTATAACTCTATATTTGAAGAACTATTTGGACGAATATCTCAAAATTTGCGGACGCTACAGTGGTAACAGACATTTCTTGAAAATTTCAAAACTCTGTAAAATTCGAACGAATGCGTCGATTAATGCAAAAATTATACAGGACATAGAGATTGTATGGCACCACATGCGTGCAAAATCTGAGCGCTGTAGCTTGAGCCGTTCTCGAGTTATAGACATTCGAATTTTGGAGGGTCGGTCCACACACACACACATACATCCGGACATTTTCTACAAATGTAATTTCTGGATGTTTTAGGTCATTTTGAACCTATTGACATCAAGATCTCGAAAAAAAAAATTCGGACCATCACAGAGCTTCCTTTATGAGCAAGCAAAAACAGGAAAATTGTTTTTTTTTTACACGAAAATTGTTGAATCTTTGTTGGCTTACCTCGTGAGGCTGATAAGCGATAAGCTGATTGTCCCTGAATCTTTCCGGATAAAGTTGTGTCTGTATGGCTCTCATTTGCTTCTCCAGATGCAACCTCTGTTGACGTTCTCGCTCCAATTGTCGTCTGAGCTCGCTTATGTCGTTGCTGCTTGCTGTGTTATTGTTGTTGTTGTTGTTGTTGTTGTTTGCATTGATTGTTGTATTGTTGTTGGATGTGATAACCGCGTGGCCATCCGTGGAGACGGTTATCACGGACATGGGTTCGGGTGACATGCTGCCCAGACCCTCGTCGCCGCTCTCGTTCACGTGCATCGGCAAACTCACCACGACGCCTTCGAAAAAAAAAAATGAAAACCATACATTTAAGAAAAAAATTATTTATAATTAGTGATCAACGAAATTGAGGACGTGTACGAGTAAATTGTTTTCTCGAAGCAAATTTTTTTTTTTTTTACAAATTTTTTTAAACTCGAAGAAAAAGAAATGATAAAATTCGTTGATAAAATTTTATCTCGATAAACGAGTTAAATTATAATTTGTAAATTGTTATAATTTTTATTGCAACGAATAATGAAAATTATAACACAAATGTTTTTTTTTTTCAAATTTCTTGATAACAAATTGTAACAAATATTAATTATAATTAATTATAATATAAATTTAAAAAAAAAATTCTTTTGTTAAGTTTAAAAAAAAAAAAATGTTTGGTCGTCTTGCAAAAAACGCTCGCGGTTCAAACGACTCGCGTGGAAGCCACTCTCGAGGAAAATAATTTCGATAAACAATTTTACATTCGTCCGGAAACCAGTTGTCCGGGTTATTACACCCAAAACGTGTACTCGACGAAATATTGTTTCCTCGCTTACTCGCGGGCATTGCCACGGGCACTGTAATTACGTAATTGCGAAAACGCCGTACGGCTTTCCAGACGAACAAAAAAAAACAAAAACAAAAAAAAAATTTGGAAATAGGGCCCTTCGAAAGTAAGACCAATTTTTGACCTCACACTTTTTCACGTTTATTCGATGTTGCTTCGGGTTTGGACCGGTTATCCAAATGACCGTCGGACATCGTTCGCGTATTCATATTTCCATTCTTCATATTTTTCTACCTGCTTTAGTTTCCTTTTTCTTTGCTTTTTATTTTTAAAACAATTTTCTTTTTTTTTCTTTTAAATGAGCATCGCGTGCGAGTTTTGGATCTCAAGGGGCTAGGAGCCCCCTCTAATTATCACAGAAGCGACGACGGACGGTACGAACATGGTTTATCATGGTTTCCTGTACCGAGGCGTCGTTCGGCCGAAAACCATTGCGAAGGAAACCCGATTTTTTTTTTTTTTGCTAAATTTTCGGCTAACGTTCGGAACATTGCAAAGTTGATCGACAAATCAATTAAACAATCGAAAAAAAAATGAATTATCATTTCAAAAAAACTAAAAATCAATCAAACAATAAAAAAAAAAGAATTATCAAAAAGAACGAAAATTTCAAAAAAAAAAAAAAAAAAACGAACTATCATAAAAAAAGACATCAAATCTATCAAAAAATGAAAGATGGATGATCGTAAAAAATTGTACATCATTCAAAAGCCACAGATTTTTTTTCGTACACAAAAAAAAAACAGTATGTAAAGAAAATAAACTAAAACGTTTATGAATAATATACATATGTAAGATAGATTTTATTTCATACACAAATACAAATATATAAACTCACCCTGTGTCTCGGCCTTGCGTTTCTTCATCGGCACATCACCACCCTCGTGCTGATTGACCAGTCTCTTCAATTGACAATTTTGTGACAAAAGTTGAGTTTTTTCTTGCTCCAACTGATATATGTATTCGGCGGTTTGCTGTAGTATAGCAGCCTGTTAACAAACAAAAAAAAAGAAAACAAACCTTTAAAAATTCTGGCTCAAAGGATGAACAAGTAAATCGGCTATCGTTCAATCGTACCTAAAATACAATTCTCAATCGAAAGATGAATCATCTTTAAAATCGTCCAATTCAATTGAAAATATCCTTCCGTCAAAACAAAAAATTGAAACAATCAAACGAATCAATCGTCAATGATAATCCATCGTTTTCGTGCAACGATTAATTAATCGCCCCAATTATTTTTCGTTCCGAAATATCGAATTTTAGGGCCGACAAGAGTTCGGTCACGTCGTCACCTATGCTACAATATATGACGACGCGAACCGCGTGCGAAGAAAGCCCACTTCCTGTTTACACGATCGTGAACGAGTTAACGAGTTTTACCGATCATCCCCCTCACGTGCTAATACACGGTCATTGTTCACGGTCGACTGCCATAACTACCAACTTTGTGTGTACGCACCGGGTATACGCGTACCACCGTTGTGCGTCGTCGTGTGTGTTCTCCCCCCCCCCCTCCCGCGTGTTATCGTAACCCACACCTACGACCGAACGTGCGCCTGCCTGCGGGCTCTCATAAACCTGTATCGAGTATCGCGCGTAAAACCTCACAGGACGTAGTAAACAAGAATGACCTCGAAGCGGGTAAGCACCCGGAGCGTTCAAAAACAAAAGGGTTAATTTATACAGCGGGACGAAGAGCCACAGCGGTGCAAGTGTGTGTGGTTCCCATGTGTGAGTATACATGAGTATGAGTGTGAGTGCGAGTGCGTCAGTGAGTTAGTGTAAGAGTAAGTAAGTGTGAGTTTAAGTGCGAGAGTAAGTAAGTGGGAAGTGTAAGTAAGTACAAGTGTAAGTGTAAGTGCAAGAGTAAGTAAGTGCAAGTGTAAGTGTAAGTGTAAGAGTAAGTAAGTGCGAGTGTAAGTAAGTACGAGTGTAAGTGAGTCAGAGTGTAAGTAAGTGCGAGAGTGAGAAAGTTCGACAGTAAGAAAGTTAGACGGTAAATAAGTGTGAGTGTGAGTAAGTGCGAGAGTAAGTTAGGGTGAGTAAGTGCGAGAGTAAGTTAGGGTAAGTAAGTGCGAGCGTAAGTTAGAGTAAGTAAGTGCGAGAGTAAGTTACAGTGAGTAAGTGCGGGAGTAAGTTAGAGTAAGTAAGTGCGAGCGTAAGTTAGAGTAAATACGTGGGAGAGTAAGTTAGAGTAAGTAAGTGCGAGAGTGAGAAAGTGCAATGGTAAGTAAGTGCGTTAGTAAGTACGAGAGTAAACAAGTGTGAGTGTAACTAACAGCGAGAGTAAATAAGTATGAGTGTAAGTAAGTGCGAGAGTAAATAAGTATGAGTGTAAGTAAGTGCGAGACTAAGTCCGAGTGTAAGTAATTGCGGAAGCAAGTAAGTCCAATAGTAAGAAATTCTGATACTGAGAAAGTGCGTTAGTATGTAATTGCGTGAGTAAGTAAGTACGTGCGCGAGTAAATGCGATAGTGAGTGTGTATAGTTTTTACTACGCATTACTATATTCCCGGTATTTTTCATTGGCGTTGTTGGATGCCGTAGGGTGATGTTGTTGTTGTTGTTGTTGTTGTTGTTGCGAATAGTGGGGACGATAATAAGCGTGTGGACGAAGCCGTCTCGATGTGCACCTGCCGGAGCTGGGTAAGGGAGAGACAGGTGGCCGACGAACAACAGATGTCGTCCCATCTCCCGTGCTCCTGCTTCCCTCGCTGACCCTTCTCCTGTTCGAGGTCAACTGTTATGCCCCCCCCCCTCCCCCCGCTCCCCACTACCTTCTCCCTCGTCTTGTACTCGATGCCGAATTAACCGAGAACCCGATCTCGCAATTTTCTACACATCAATCGACATCTGTTCCACAAATCTTATTTTGCGTCTTTATTTTAACGTGAGCAATGTTGATGCTGGTTTGTGAGTCGGATGGATCATCCATCAGGTCATTCCGAAAAGTTAGATTTTTGAGATTTTAAAGATTCAATAAAAATCGACATTAGTTTGAAAATTAAAATTGATTAATTTGAAAAAAAGGTGTTTCTGGACAACGGCGATAATTGTCTCAAAATTGAAATTTTTTAAATTAAAAAATTCATATAGGTACCTCAATATATGTTGTAATTGATACTGTATAGTACGTTCTAATAAAATTATGCTAACATGGCTGAAGAAAAAAAAAATCATGACGAATCCCTCAAATTTTCCCGGCAAATGAAAAATGAAAAATAAAAATAAAAAACAAGCAGCACAGGTCGCAGACACCAGGAAAACGGAAAAAACTTATACAATGCGTGACACACGGAAGTGCCAAATGTCACGGAGCTGTTAATTATTTTTTTTTTTCCGTTGATGCGGCAAGGGGAGCGGAGTCCAGTGTCGAGGTGCGAAAATGAATTTTGATTTCCTCCTCCGCGACGATTGATAGTAGCTTTATTTTTTTTGTTTTTTTTTTAAGATTCTTAAGTATATTAAGACCAGCAATGTAATTGCATTCGCCCAGTCGAGCGACGACCAGCCGTACTGTCGTGTCGACTCTTTCGCCAAAACGCATCGGGCATTCGTCGGTTTCGGATATTCCTCGAACATTGGTCCGAACATTGGTCTGAAAATGGCTCCGAACGTCGTCGAGGGAAGAATAACCGACGGTTACGTTCTCGAGGAAGTTCTTCATCAGGACGTTAAAACCGACGTTAATTACAAACTGCGATTCGCATGGCCACAACTAATCGCGCACATTGTCATGCACGCATGCGCGCTTTACGGAATTTACATTTATTTTCAACCGAAATTGGTGACACACTTGTGGGGCAAGTGAAATAATTTTTTCGTCAATGGTTTTCGGATAATTTATAACGAGACAATGATTTTCAATTATATATATATATATATATATATATATATATATATATATATATCGATTCTTCTATTGTTTCAATGTCAATTATTTTATTTCAATATTTTCAGATTAATTTTTATTGTTAATTTAAAAAAAAATTATTTATTATTATTATTTTTTTATTATTATATTATAATCAATTATTTTGATATTATTATTGTATATATTTTTTAATAACATTGTTATTGATTATTTTTTTTAAGGATGGGTATTGGGATTCACAACCGGTGAGGCTCTTGCGATCGTATCGCATCGGGGATATTCTCACAAAAGTTACAAAGCGACGAAACCGATGCAGATAATTGGCCTGGCTCTGCAAGCCATGGCCGGACAGGTGACTATTTTTTTTTTTTTCAAACATTTTTTAATTCTCACATTCAGTCAACTCGACATAAAATTCAACATTTTAATTTCCAAATTTATTTATTTAAACATTATCAACATATTTCTAATTCTTTGAAATTCTTTTGAGTTTTATTGGATTTAATTGTCGATCTAATTCCGGAGAATTAACGAAGCAATTGATATTGTTGTATTGGAGTGTGTTGAATTGGTAAAGGTTGAATATACGAGGATATCCATTTCACATTCGTTACGACGAATTTTCGACATTGTGCCATAATTCGATAGAAAATCGTCGATCATCGTGAGTAAAATTCAACAATGTTGCAGAATAGCGCATACACGTGGGCCAGAGATCACCGTGTTCATCACAAATACAGCGACACGGACGCCGATCCCCACAACATTAATCGAGGATTTTGGTTCGCTCACATGGGTTGGCTTGTCACGAAGAAACATCCCTTGGTCATCGAGAAAGGACGAATGATCGACATTACCGACCTCAGATCCGACAAATTGTTGATGTTTCAGCACAAGTAATCAAAAAACCCACAAATTTTTATTGAAACCAAATTTTTATCGAATTTTCATCGAATGACAAACGATTGAATAATTTTCGTTTTCATTCTTCGTTGGTTAATTTTTTTATTTCTTTCTTTTTTTTTTTGTTTTAGATACTTTGTGCCAATCTGGATCGTGGTAGGATTTCTCATACCCGTTCTGGTTCCCATGTACGGATGGAACGAATCATTCTCAAACGCATTTTTCGTGGTTCTTTGTCTTCGTTACGTGGTCGTTCTGCATTTGACTTGGTGCGTCAATTCCGTCGCTCATACATTCGGCATGAAGCCTTATGACAAGTGAGTCGTGACAAAATATTTTTGTCAATTTTTGAAATAATAAAATAAAATAAAATAAAATAATTCGTTATACGTGAAAATAAGAAAACAATAATAATGATGATAAATAAAAAACGACAATAGCGAAAAATATTATAATCATTATTATTATATTATTTATAATTGTAGATTTTTTTTGTTTGATTATTTATTCGATTGGATAAATCGAAATCGTTATCGACGATGATAAATAAATAAATGAATAATCGATGATAATAAAATTATTTCTCAGGCGAATTCGTGCGGTACAATCGAATTTCGTTTGGTGGACGACTTACGGCGAAGGCTGGCACAATTTTCACCATTGTTTCCCGTGGGACTACCGATCGTCGGAAATGGGTTGGTTCAGTCTGAGCACCGCGATCATCGACATGTTCGCACGTTTCGGATTGCTCTACGATCTCAAAACCGCCTCGAAGGACGTGATTACCGGTCACGAACACAGACACGGCGATGGCACCCACAATGTTCACGAAAATGAAAATCATCGGTCGAAGAATGAATAAAACGATCTACCTGCCAACTGCCAATTTTTCAACTTGGAAATATATGTAAATTTCATTTGTCATTAAATAACGCCGAAAAATCGGTTTTCGAAACTGAACAGCGTATTTCAATCGTCTCCACGAATATCCCGTCGTGTGTCGTCGAAACTTTCGATTTTATGTCATTCGGACGAATTGTTGCCGAAAAAGAAAACTTGAACCGATCTTTATTAATCGAATCTGCGGACGGATAAAGTTTACAGGAAAGCAACGACGTGATTTTTTGAAAAAATGATAACTATCGATTGATGTAATGATTGATGGTAATAATAGCAAATAAATCTTATCAAAACTTTTATAACAACATAAAAAAATCTCAATTGTTTAATTATCAAAAATATTTTCAAAATTCATGGCTTCTAAATATTCAAACTTGTAGAGAAATATCTTTATAAGTTTATCATTGATAATTTTATTGGAATTTATTGTGCATTATATCAATGCACGTTAATCGAAATTACAACTGCATTGGTCTGAATATTTACTGAAAGTCATTCTCGCAGGCAGAGATATAAAACTTAAAAAAAATTATCACAAAAAAAACTCTGTTAATTAATACTCTCATCGTGACAGAGTGAACAGTTTTATCGTTAAGTGGATGTTATTCTTTTCTTTCTCGTTCGAGTTTTTATCTGAAATTTTTTCCAAATTGCCTCAATCTCATCTAGACCAGTCCAAACTTGACTCGATGTCGATATAGCCTGCGTTATTTCACGTCGTCATGCGTTTTATCTCGATCCAATCGTAACGAGTCAGAAAGCACTTGAGCTGGTACTATTACCGTGTGCCAAAAAAATTAATTAATGTCGCATTGGGCTATAATAGGTGATACTTTTTTTCATGAGTACTACGTCAATATAATGCCTACAGGCTGGAGTAAACCTCCCGGATAGTAAAGCTTTTGACTCAATGTAATCGGAATGATGACAATCTGACTTTCACCAGCCTTCTTCGATTCCAACTTGACTCGTCCTAGTTTGACTTGACGTCAGGTCGAGCTAGGTCAAGTCAAATTAATAACGAGTCGAATTGAGAACGAGTCAATTATTGTTCGAGTCAAGTTGGGAACGAGTCAAAAGACCCAAGTTAAGATATGGAATGAAGTTCCGATTGAGTCAAGTTGGTAACGATCCGAGTTTTGATCGAGTCAAGTTGAGAACCAGTCAAGTTCGCATGAAGAGTTCACTTTCGATCGATTAAATTTGGGGACGAGTCAAGTTTCCATGAAGTCAAGTTGGAAACGAGTCAAGTTCCGATCGACTCGAGTTTCGATCGAGTCAATTTGGAATCGAGTCGAAACGGGGAGACCAGTCAAGTAGGAAGTCGGTCAAGTAGGAAACCAGTCAAACTGGGTCGAGTCAAGTTGGCAAAAGTCGAGTCGCCACTATCTCCTACAGAAACTATAGCAAAACAAAAAAAAAAACAAGCGACGATAAGACGTTGCTGTGTCGTCAATTTTTTTTTTCGGTGCATTGCTCTTGGGGACGAGCAATGCACCGGCAAAACGACCCGAAAAAAAAAATGACGTAGCGAATCTTCGACTCGAGGAAAGCGGAAAACAATCGCGAAGCCCGCTTCATCACCGAAAGGTGAAAAATGTCAAATTTCGAACTTTACATGTCGTATTGTCGCAGACACCGGTCATCCAGTTCCAGTCGCAGACCGGGTGAACCCGATCAGGAATGTGCATTTCGTTGTGCAGCGTGTTTCCTCGTACTCCGATCGTATATCAATCCGATGCGATTACCGCGCTCGGACACTCGACAAGTACAATTCGTATCGCCAGTGTCGTCCGATCAACACGTTATTCATCACGCCTGTCCCAAGAGCCGTGAAAATTCACCCCCTCCGCTTAAATCCCAAACAAAAAATCAAACAACTACAAAATTAATTGCAAAGACACAAGTTGCTCGCAATAAAAAAAAATCTCCCATTTAAAAAAAAACCTTCAAAGAGCATGACAGAAGTCGAAAATCATGAAAATCCGAAAGAATATGTGCACGAGAAAATTCATCACAAAGACGTGATTACCGATCGCAAATACGAGCCGAGATTCATTTGGCTACCGTTGATCTATTATTCGACGCTGCACCTGCTGGCTCTTTGTGGCTTTTACGTATTTTGGACCCGAGCTAAATGGATGACAATCGCGTGGTGTGAGTAGAATTGATAATGCGAATTTATTCGATCGAAATTGGTTTACACTTGCCGAAAATTTTCTAAACACTCGTACACAATATATACATATAAAGATCGGTACCGTCTAAACTCTCGCCAAAAAATCGGCATTTCGAATGAAATGTTTTTTTTTAAACCATTCAGCAATGTTGCAGATATGTTTGTGTGTAAAATTTACAATTATTTCGATCGCTAGCGACTCTGTTGGGATTTTTGACCGGTGAAGCGATTATCATCGGCGCCCATCGGGGCTTTTGTCACAGAAGTTTCAAGGCCACCAAACCTATGCAGGTCATATTACTCGCGCTGCACGCCATGGCCGGACAGGTTAGCCCATAAAAAAATTACATACTCGCCAATTTCCGTTTTCATCGTAACGATAATAAAATGTTTTTGCAATAATAATAATAATAATAATAATAATAATAATAATAATAATAATAATAATAATAATAATAATAATAATAATAATAATAATAATAATAATAATAATAATAATAATAATAATAATAATAATAATAATAATAATAAGATAAGATAATAAGATTCATGTATTAGACTAGCATAAATGTAACATAATATACTATAAGATTCATGTATTATATTAGCGTAAGTGTAATATAATGTAATTTAACAGTTGTAAAGAGAACACGCTTGACTAGGGTCCGCGTGTTTCTCTACTAAACCACCGGACAAAATGTGTAAGTCCGAGAAGAGTGGAATAATAATAATAATAATAATAATAATAATAATAATAATAATAATAATAATAATAATAATAATAATAATAATAATAATAATAATAATAATAATAATAATAATAATAATAATAATAATAATAATAATAATAATAATAATAATACATAATAACTCGAACGTTATTTTTTGCAGCACAGCATCTACACTTGGACGAAAAATCATCGTGTTCATCACAAGTACAGCGACACCGATGCCGATCCTTACAACATAAATCGAAGCTTCTTCTTCGCCCACATGGGTTATCTGATAACGTCCAAGCATCCGTTGGTCATCGATAAGGTCAACAGGATCGATGTTAACGATATAACGTCGAACGAATTATTGATGTTTCAACACAAGTAATGCAATTGAAATTTTAGATTAGATTTTTTTTTTTTCAGATTTAGATTTTCTTCGATTTTTATTTATTCAATGTCGGATTTTATAATTTGAATATTGGTTTGCAGATATTTTATGATTATTCACATTGTTCTGGGACTTGTGGTAGCGGTATTGATACCCGTTTGCGGATGGAACGAAACTTTGTTGAATTCGTTTCTCGTTGTTTATTGCACGCGTTGCGCAGTAGTTCTGAATTTGAGTTGGTGCGTGAATTCCGTGGCTCATGCTTTTGGCACGAAACCTTACGACAAGTGAGTGGGAATTTGATAAATCGATTGAGCGATTCAATTAAAAAAGTTTTAATGTACATACATATATATATTAGGGTGGTCCTTAATGGGGGTGTTGGGGAATTTCGACAAGTGCGCCCCCCAGATAGGTTAGAAATGAATGAATGAAAATATGTGCGAAACCCCAGCACTGTGGTGGTCCAATGAGAAGACGCGGTTGTAAGCTCGTTTTGTTTCCCATTTGAATGACATGGGATTTTCAGACTAATTCGGTAATTATTTTTTCGAGTTGTCCCTGAGCACGCGAAAAATTCTTTATTCACACAAATCTATTGTCAATGGGTATAACTACTCGTACATTTTGTTTACAAGACCTCACCTGTGTATTATCGATAACGGCGAACCGATGAACGATGATAACAACTGGATAAACGATTTCAACACAAATTCAAATTCATTTGTGTTTGTGTCTTCTAAAAAAATGTACGAGTAGAAAAGAGTACGATACTCATTGACAATAGATTTGTGTGAATAAAGAATTTTTCGCGTGCTCGGGGACAACTCGAAAAAATAATAACCGAATTTGTCTGAAAATCCCATGTTATTCAAATGGGAAACAAAACGAGCTTGAAGCCACGTCTTCTCATTGGACTACAGTGCTGGGGTTTCGCACATATTTTTATTTATTCATTTCGAACCTATCTGGGGGGTGCACTTGTCGAAATTCGTCAACAACCCCATTAAGGACCACCCTAATACAATATATATATTTTTTCAACGCGTTATTTATTTTTATTTTTGTGTCCACAGACGAATCAAGGCAGTGCAATCAAGAATGATGTGGTTGTTCGCGTTGGGCGAGGGCTGGCACAATTTTCATCACACTTTTCCGTGGGACTATCGATCGTCGGAAATCGGCATGGGTGACGTTACAACGGCGATTATCGATCAACTGGCACGATGGGGATGGTTTTACGATTTGAAAATCGCGACGAGCGAGGTGATAATCGGTCACGCGAAGCGACACGGCGATGGAACTCACGAGATTCACGAGGATGACGACGATCCACTTGGCATATCGACGGTTACGCGATTGTTGACGAATTAAAGTCGAATTCGAAACCATAAAAGATCATCGACATCGTGATTGATTAATTTTCACAGAACGAATCATTGTCAATCGCACATCGAATGAACGTTGTACGAAAAAACTTAAAAAAAAAAAAAAAAAAAAAACAATTGTACAGTCGCTTAGTTTGTTTATATAAATTATAATTATCGATTAAAAACGATTTTATAAATTTCTAATATTTATGCGTATTCTGTGTAGCATAAAAAAATGATATGAAGGTGATTTTGGAAATTTTAGAGAAGGAAAAACTAGATTTTTCAGTCCACTCGAGCTATTTTCAAGTTTGTGAGATTGGCTACTTTGATCCACTCGAATAATCATACTTTTCCGGTCGCAGACATCGGTTCTATTTTTTTATCAGTAGAACAGCGTGTTATCTTCGAAATAGCGTTGGAATTCTTTGATTCCAGTAATTTTCCGAAAAAATGGCGAATTTTTATTCAAAATTTTGTATCTTTCAATTTCCCAGCGATTCTTTCATCGCTCCAATTGCACTTTCCCCTGAAAGAAATTCTAAAGATCGATAAAAATGTGCGCCAACCTATTCCCCATCGTCCAAGGAAAAGATCGACACGTGTCAGAAGTATCTCAAGTAATTAGAAAAAACAAAATGGGAGACTAAAGCACTTGTGGGGTAACGAGTTACCCCAGGTTACACTTAAGCAGCATGGCCCAGTAGGCATACCAGGGTCAATTCGTGAGATGATAAACCCCTTTTTTTTCGAAAAGAACGGGCGTCGTCGTTTGGTCTAAGAAAAAACGGTAATTACACGAGCAAAGGATTATTCAAAAAGTTAAATATTATTATATTGAAGAAGAATAAAAAATAGAAAATGCTGCTGCTGCTTCTTCTTCTCCCCAATCTTCATTCCCGATTTCCTCGTCCACGTTGTCCGCACTTTCTCTCTCACTCTCTTTATTTTTTTTTTCAGTCTTCCGCCACCCCCCGACAAACCGGGAGAAGGAGAAGAGAAGAGAAAAGGAAGAACCTTTTCCATCTTTCTTTCTCCGTTGCGCGCGCACTCTCGCAAATCGGCAGGTCGCTGTTTCGTGGCGCCGCCGTCGCTTCGGCGATCGGCGAGCGCAACGCGGTCGAGGGCAACTCCTCCTCGCGGAGGAACACAACCGTCCCGACCTTGGACCGGGTCCCCCCCCCTCCCCCTCCCTTCTTTGCGAAACGGTATTAACCGACGATTTCGGCACGTGCGTCGTAACTCGGGTCGAGCCGACCGTAGAATATAACGTGTGACGGACCTCTCCTCTTCTTCTTCATCTTCTTTTTCGTTTTTTTTTTTAATATTATACTTTCGTCTCTTTCTTCGTCGTCGTTCGCTCCTCTTTTTCCACCCCCCGCCGCCCCCGGCCCTGGTCACTTGCCTCTCTCACTATCGCGACGCACTATAGATATGCGTTCGAGCTTTTTCGTGGTGCCGATCCATTATTCGACATTCGCCACACTGTAGATACCTTCGCGCTTTTATGCGCATCCCTCTTCGTCGTCACACATTGTGCGGACCAGAGACGATGAGGACGTGAACGCTGTGTTGAGATATCTCCATCCTCTTCGCGTAATTCATCTCGCTTTTGTGCTCGTTCAATTCTCTGCTTCCTCATAGTGAAACATTTTTTTTTATTTTTTTGCTTTTTATTGTAGGAATGAAAATAGTTTGTGTATAGGTTATATATAGACTAGTCTATATATAATCTATATATAAACTATATATGCCCAATCCCATATATAGATTATATATAATTTTTTTACTTGGGTATAGACTATATAATCTATATATATATATAGGCTATATATAGGATATAATAATCTATAAATAAACTATATATGCCCAATCCCACATATAGATTATATATAATTTTTTTACTTGGGTATAGACTCTATAATCTATATATATATAGACTATATATAGGATATAATAATCTATAAATAAACTATATATGCCCAATCCCACATATAGATTATATATAATTTTTTTACTTGGGATATAATCTATATATATATAAACTATAAATGCCCTATGCCATATAAATTTATATATAGACTGTATATAGTCTATGCATAATCTCTATATAAACTATATATATGCCAAATCTCATATATAGTTTACATATATAGACTATAGATAATTTTTTCAAATTGAGATAACATTTTTCTATAAAAATATGTTATCTCAACTGAATGTTTTCAATCCCAAATTCCAAAAAAATGTAAACCAAATACGGTTTGAGTATAATCAAGGGACGCGACTGTGAGACGAAAGATTTGAATATATGCGCTCGTGTGTGACATCATCCGGTTCGGTTGGGTGTTCGTTCGAACGAAGAAACGCACGCGATAAACTCGAAGAAACCGAAGCCGCATCGGTGAGTGGTTTATTTCATTGGGTCTCGAAGTCGTGGTACGGAGAGTGCGATAAGGGCGAGGCGGTGGGAAGAAGGGTCACGCGCGAGAGAAATAAAAGAAGGGAATCGAAGAGAGAGAGAGAGAGAGAGACCGCAATAATTCCGGCACGCACGCATTTTCTCGGAAGAATAAGGGGTTAAAAATTTACGGAAGGTGAAATCACGAAACGGAGGAGAAGAAACACAAACAGTGGTGTGTTTCGACGTCAAAGGAGAGAAGACGGAAGACGGAAGACGGAAGAAGAAGAAGAAGAAGCAGGATTGCGAAAGGGCTGGGAATCGCTCGTCGGACAATAACGCGAAATAGCAGACCGGATGTAGGACTCGGATTTTTTATTATTTTTATTTCAACGCTCTAAGCAATAGTTGCGGTGCGCTTTTACGTCCGCTCGTATTTACTCGTCCAACAAATAATAATCGCTTCCCACCTTTTTTTTTTTTCCCCGTAATTATGTTTTCACGTATCGACTTTCGATACACGTTGGGCGTAAAAAAATATGTCGATAGAGATTGAATAGTCCATATATGAGCGATATAATATAATATAATAGGAAAGGTCCATATAATAGGAAAAAAGAATTTTTGGTATTTTTTATATCGTGGGACCGGCAATCGGTAATGCGTAATTTTACCGATTCCATTAATAAATTTTCTACAGTTAGATTCTTTTCGCTTTACGCGATTCAACAAGCATTGATTATCATTAATTTCTCTTTCAAAGAGGCTTCTGAACTCGCATAAAGCGACTGGAGCACATGAAAAAAAAAAAAATTAAACTGAAAAAAATTTATTAATGAAATTGGTAAAATTACGCATTACCGATTGCCGGTCCCACGATATAAAAAATACCAAAAATTCTTTTTTTGTATTCAGAATTTGGGGAAATTTGGAAAAAAAAAATAAAAAATGCATTTTTTGAGAAAAAAAATATTTTTGCATATTTTGCCCTAAAACGGACGTGCAACTTGCTCAATAGAATCTAAAGTAATTTTTTTCTGGAAGGCCTTAAAAAGACGCACATTTTCGTTTTTTACAAATGTAAATACGTCAAATCCTGCCAAAGATACAGCCATTTGAACGGAAAAATACAAAAAAACGTTAATTAACGATAAAACCGTCAAAAAAATTTTAAAAAAATCGGCACTCGGTGAATATATTGCAAAAAAATAGCTCAATTTTTTAAAATTATTTGTGGAAAAATTTTTTTTTGAGTGGCTGAAGTCACATGGAATCGCTCATATATATTTTTTACTTGGGGATATATAATCTATATATAAACTATACATGCCCAATTTCGTATATAGTTCATATATAGATTATTTATAATTTTTTTACTTGGCTAGCCCCCCCCCCTCCTCCCCCCGAACCGCCAAGTAGATGAATTATATATAGTCTGTATATGTATAAACTGTATATGAACTATGTATTAACTATATATAGAATTTCGCATGTAGATATAGTCTATAAATAACCCTGTCTGGAAACCTGGGTCGTTTTCGTTCGATACTCATAATTTCGTCTGTTGTATTTTTTACAAAAACATGTATGTAAAAAAAAATGTATATTCCAAAATTCAAATTCAAGGCTCGAATTTTTTTTTCAGATTCTTTCATTTGGTCCACGTTTACAGGCTAAAGTTCCCAAAAAAAAGGTTTCCACACTAGGGGATAAACTGGAGTGGTCCTTATTTCGGTTGTTTTCATTTTATTTTTGCACTTCCGAATGCTCAGCTAATTCGAAATTACTAAAATAATAAAATTCTCAAAATTGAAGGTCCCCATCTTAATTCTTAACCTTTCCACCAACCTCCCATAATTCGTCATTTGAATGACATATCATTTTTCCTAACTATCATTTTGTTCAAATTACAACTCAAGTACAGCACCAAAACTTCGTGAGCCTTATACAAATTATAATATACAAACCTACAAAAATAAGTCATACATCAAACATCAAACAGCTTCCTAACAATATTTAAAAATGATTATTCCTCATCATTGAATCCTTCGAATTTGTCAACTCGTGAAACACACGACAGACACAAACATTCGCGACAGATTAACGTACGAATGACAATGGCGAAGCTGAACCTCACGGAGGCTCGAAACGACGGAGTGAGAAATATGACAATGGGCGATTCGAGACGCCACGAACAAATGAGTTGGGAACGATGGATATATATACATATATATATGACGAAGGGTTGAGTCGAGGGGGAGGCCTCGTGGACGGTGGGAAAAAACAACCAACGAAGATGATGGCAATCGACTTTGCTGATGTTGCATGTTCTACACACACACACACTGACACACACACACACGAGGCCATTGGATTCTCTTGTTCGCGCGGTTCTCCTCTTTCATTCTTCACAAAATGTTACGGCAGTAGTAAAACTTGTGCATCGTATCGGCATTCCACAACTGGTTACTACTACTCACTATGGAAGCTGTCGCTGCATCCTCTCGACTCACCCTTCTCTCTCACTCTCTCTCTCTCATCTCGCTTTCGCGCTTCAATCATTATCCATCCTTCGTTGCTGATGCTGCATCTCCCTTCGACTCGGTCCTGTCCTTGTTTCGACCGAGTCTTCGGCAACCTCCACGAGTATATTCGTTCGTACTTCGAGAGTCCTCACTCCCTCTTCGTTTTTTTTTTTCGTCTTCGTCTTCGTCTTCGTCTTCGTTTTCGTTTTCGTCTCTTTTGTTTTATTTCTCGTCTACATCCACAACCGTCTCCAGTCTCTCGCCTTTCCTCCCCTCGACGTCCAGCGGGGGGGGGGGGAGAATCGAATCGCGCGCGGTTTTCTTATTGCGGCGGCATTCCAAAGACCGGACGGCCGATCCGGAGAGGGCCCCGGACTCGCGCGAGCGCGCGGACCGCATCATACGGCCACGAAGAAGGAGAGAGACCGGCCAGGGGAACGAGACCCAAGCAGTCGGCCAACACGCGACCGATGCCTTGCACCAAGAATTCCAACAGTTCTTTTTTACTTCAAATCTTTTTTAAATATTTATTTTTTATACGTTTTTTTTTTTCAAATCGTTTTTTTTATTATATTTATTTATACGTTTTTTTTTTAAATCTGTTTTGAATATATTTTTTTAATAAGTTTTTTAAAAAATCTTTTTTAAATATATAATTTTTAACCCCTTTTTTTTTATCACTTACTCAGAATTTCGACAAACGTAAGCAGGCGTGTCAAAGCATAAACAATCGTGAAAATTTGTAATACGTTTCAATTACGACAGTTTTTCTCAAGTGAAAAAATATATATTTTCAAATTAATTATATGGGAAAACTTTTTTTTGATTTTAGGGTTGTTTTGAATTTCTCTAAGGGTTGTAGGGGATCCATCGATTCTAAAAAAAAATCAAGAGTATTTTTGGGGGTGATATGGAAGCCGGAAATAAATCATGAACTATATAGTTGCTATATAGATGATGAACCTACAATCCTCGATTAAAAATCCACAGTTTCGTGATTATGGTTTTTAACAATAAATTTTACACATGTATGAGATGCGACAAGCAAGAGGGTGACAAAGGTGAGAAGTACATTTTGGGAAATTAAACAAAAAAATTTTTTTTCAATTCCGACAAATTATTCTCCAGGTTCGCATCGCATCTAAAAATTCCGTAATCAGCGAGATGCTGCAAAGTGTTGTTGAAAACAAGACGAATGTTAAAAAAAATGTTGAAAACTATCCGTTATGCAATTACACGTAGTCACGTTTTTGATAAAACCCGAAGAAGGATCCGAATCGTGAGATAACTGAGAAAACGGTAGCACAGTAAATTATCTCCCTTCGTTTATCTTTTCGCGTTTGTGAATGCTTCTCGTCTCTCATTTGAAAAAATTTTCACGTTTCTCTGGAATGACGAACGAACGACGCAAGAACGGCGATTATGCGAGAGAGAATTTCTTCTTCGGGGGCATAATGCGCGCACGACCGCGAACCAAGTCTCTGTGTGCGGTTCGGCAATTCAAACATTAAAATTAGACAGCGTAACAAAAAAATCTTTCCATCGGAAAATCTTTTAGAAACAATTTTCTTTCTTTGAATAAATGAATAAATAAAATTGTAAATATAATCAATGTCAATGTATCATTGAATTCTTACTAATTCCCTTTTTGCTCCTCAGATTTTTAATCATTTCAACGTAATTAATAATGAACCTACAATTCTCGATTAAAAATTTCAAAGTTACGTAATGATTGAATTTCCAAAATGAATCTCGCATCCACAAATTGTAATCCAAACATTCAACATCGAAAAATTGAATTAACAATCAAGAAGAAAGAAATAAAATCTTTCCATGGAAATATTTTTGAAAACAAATTACAAAAAAAAATATATATAAATAAAAATATATAAAATGGCAAATGAACAATAAATAATTATAACTTTAGCCGAGAATCGTGTCAATGTATTATTCGAAATGACGGAACAGAAGCGCGGTTGAAACATCAAAAGTTTCAAGTTGGTTTATTGCAAAACATAACGAAAAAAAGCTTCGGGTCGAGCCAAAATGTGGAGAATAGCGTAGAGATGTTGTCTCGATTTGTTGGCTCGGCCACGCGAGGGCCACGTGCATCGGTTGCCACCAGAACCACGGAGCGGAGGGAAGGGGGGGGGGGACTCGCGGGTGAAAAGGAACCGCGACGACTGTGTGGTAAATCGGTCGCGAATCCGCGTATCCGTCACATTATGTTGCGCGGGTCAGGCGTCCCGGCGCCAGACAACGTCGTCGTCGTCGGTCGTCGCTCGTCGCTCCGACGCTCCGACGCTCATGCACTTTCTCGCGACTATCGCGAAATCCCGTCGTACCTCGAAATGCTACCGAGCGCGGGAGAACTTCTCTCTCTCTCTTTCTCTCACTCTTTCTGTGATCTCGCTTTTCTCTCGAAAATTCTCGAAATACGATTCTCGGAACCCGATCTCTAGCTTTTCGCTGTATCTTTTTCCCTCCGGTTCCTTCTCCCTTTTCCATCTCGTCTCGAAACCCTTTTTTTTCACCCTCGACACAAAATCTCACATTTTCAGAAATGCAGAATTAGTTGGAGGAATATTTTCGTTTTGACAATTTTATACTTGAGCATTTTTTTTTTTTTTCGATTTTGCAGAAACGTGAGTTCAATGTAGTCGATTTAGCAGAGAACTTTCATTCCCTAAAATATTATTTTCACTTATTAACCCGATAAACTTTGAAACAAACGAGATAATTAGATAATTAAATAATTAAATTTTAATTCATATTTTCTAACTTTGTAACTCGAAAAATATGAATCGTAGACAAAAAATAGTTATTACCAAAATTGTAGAGAATTTAATTTCCTACAACTTTTCTCATATGCATTTTCCGTCAAAAGTTAAAAATGAGCGAGTTACTGGACAATAATGAATTTTCCTGAAGTTCAAGATGGCGCCCAACGAATAGGCAGATAGAAATACGCGAAGTGTGGGGTCCTGGGATTAACTCGAAGAACAGCTGAAAGCTGGTGTGAGGATAGGGCGGGAAAAGCGAAGTGGGTGTAGAGGGGGGGGGGGCGAAGCTGCACTCGGGTCTTGCTGGCCTCCCGGATGGCACCTAGGTTGGCTGTTACTGCTGCTGCCGATGTTCCGCGGCCGACCGAACGATGGACCACCGGACAGTTTGAATTATACTGCATATATTCATTCGCGTAAAGTTTCGCGAGACTATTATATCACCGACACGGTGATACAAAGTTTTGACGATTCGAAACTTGGAAAATGTGAGAGAGCAACTTGGCAGAAGAGTCCAGTCTGTATTGTATATTGCCTTAGCAGCAGATATACAGTCAGTGGCAAAAGAGCGTTGTCAGCGTCACTCAAAGCCCCGGCGTGCGAGAAACAAAAAAACCACGGTACAAGACTCAGGGAGGAAGGGTCTGAGATGCGTTATGACTCTGGAGCCGGTATCGAACGAACAATGGATATTGCAAGAAGACAACGACCCGAACACACCGCAGCCTTATGTGCACCCAGTGGACAAACTGTGAAATCACATAAACGTGTTGGACCGGGGCCGCACAATCCCCCCGGACACGACGAATCCAATGGAGAATGTGTGGTCCGCGATGAAATACAAGCTCCGAGGGAAAACGTGTGTTCACCACGCAGCAGCTGACCCGACGGATTCCCGATATCTGGAAATGTCTGACCCGCTCTTGCCGAAAGTACGGTGGAAACCGTATGGCCCCGATGCTGGCCCAACCTCCGAATCGACGATTATGGACTTTGGACGCGCGTACTGAGTTAACGCATCTTGGTTCGAGTACTCTACTTTTAACCTACGCTGTTGATTTTCACAAATATTTTTTGTTCCAGGAAATACGCGGACGACGCTCTTGTGACACTGGGTGGATAACTCAAGTTCGCTCGAGATTGGACAGACACACGAGTTTTGTCTCGTTTGGTTGTGCGCACCAAGTTGGACACCTTGCCAAGGCACGAAAGTCTCTCTCTCTCTCTCTCTCTCTTTCTCTTTCTCTCTGTTTATTATCGCGGATTTGCAACGACCGAACCCGCGCACAGAGCCAAACGGTGAACGATGGGGAGGGAAACGAAAGAGGACAACGCGACGGTAAAAAGTGGAAAAAAGGAACACGAAGCACGTGGTCTGCGACCAAACAGCGCGAGGATCGACGATGCTCTTCTCTCGTCTTCGTGGGTTATGCAACCGCATTCTGGGCGTAGCCGTTGGTATACATACGTGCGCCACTAGAGGACAATACCCCCTCGATTCGAGCAGTTTCAGCGGTCTGTCCGTCGTCACCGAAGTCGTCGTCGTCGTAGTTGGTACGCATCGACTGATCCTCTGGCAAACCAGATGGTGCAACGGAGATACCCGATATCTCAACGATTCAGACGTAATAAACGCAAAAAGCTCTGTCGGGCAACGAGTTACTCCAGGTTACAATAAAGGTAGTATCCCACAAACTGTAAGAGTCAAAGCAAGCCTAAGATATACCATCTTCTGATTGAGGTACGTAGTAGGGGAGACCGGTGTCGGTTGTAACACGGTGTCAATTGTTACAACGACGATAACGCCGCCACGTCGAGGAAAATGCTCAAACTGTTTGGGCATCCCCATAGCAATGTCCGTTTCGCTACTATTATTCAACGTTTTACAAAATTTTATGCGCTCCATCGTGTAACTGGGTCCGTTTTTATGGTTTTTCGCTCCCTTAAGTAAGTATATCCTTCCCACTATGTTTTGGTCTAGTATCTAAACAATGATTATTGTTTATAATTGGTCTAATCTATATTGATCTATGATAGTTTGACTATAAATGATGCCAATTAGGATTTGTATATCACGACGCGAAGGATAATATTGAATTTATTCGCTGAAAAATGTCGCAGGTGTCAATTGTAACACGTCGATCGGTGTCGATTGTAACTATCAAAATCCTATGGATTATTTCAAATTCCGTTCCATTTCCATATCTTACAACAATTCGCATTTTTTATCTGTGATAACTGTTCCAAAGATTAATAAATTGATTTATTCGTTGTTGAATTTCCGTTATTCATTGTATGACAGAGACATGTAACAGTTCTAGTTACGGTGAGATTAAAAATATTTGTCTTTTTTTTATAAAAAATATTAATAACAATATGGTATTTTACTAGATGTTACTGTGACCTTTGAAACCAGTTTTCAAGGAGTAAGTGAATATTTCCCGATCAATTATGCTCTATTGCTCCTGTGTTACAATTGACACGAAAGCTGTTACAATCGACACCGGTAAGGTGTCAATTGTAACATGTGTTGCAATGCCCAATATTGGTTTTTATTGATAATACCGAACGTGTTTTTAAACTCAAAAAATGACATCAGCAAGACAAAATATCAACGAACCTGTTAGAAAAAAAATTATTTGTAAATAAAAAATATTCAGCTCGAAACAAATATTTTGCAAAAACTGTTACAACCGACACCGGTCTCCCCTACTTTGATGTGACAACGTCGCGTGGTTATGATGTCGATTAGTGAGAGAGAGAGAGAGAAGATGGGAAACAAACGCGCAACGTTGCCATGTCTACTGGATCACGACCAACTCCTCATATTAACTGTATTTTCCCGATGTTTATTTGCTTATCATTATCATCACAGTCTCCTGATCTCTACTGTCAAGTGCCCAAAATGTTCTCTGAATATTCAACTTGCAGCTCAAGTGTTTTCATTAAAATCTGACGAGGACTTTTTGTATTGTATCAAACTGAGCGTGATTGTCCATAAGGCTCCGTGTTAAACGTGTGCAAAATAAAACGTGTTGATATATTTTTTCTCGCGCTCCGGAAAGCCATAAAAATTTAACCGAATCTTTTTCTTATCAATACCTATAAGTATGCCGAGTTTCATGAAAATCTGACGAGGAACTCTCTTATGGAGGTTCACCTTAACGAAAAAAAAGAATTCTTTTTGACAATAAGATTTTCAACATAAATAATTCGTAAAGGTCGTAAATGACGATTCACCGAAGAAAGTAAAATTATTCGATAAGCGAACACAAAACATATTGTCAAGTTTTATTGTGTACACAAAGCGAATCAAGTTGTTCCTCAGGATCACCATATAGTCGCGAAGGTTCTTTACCCGCGAGTCAAACCGTGTTCCGCACGATCGGTTGTGAAGAGAGGGAGGGGAGGGGGGAGGAGGAGGAGGAAAGGCTCATAGTCGAGCGTCGGTGTCGTTTGCATAAATACATAACTCAACATAACTTTGCCGCAGTTCAACATACTCATGGTCATTAGACTCTTAGGTCGGTAGCGGTAGCGAAAACGACGGGACGGTTAAAATAGTTAACTCGCAAGACCCGACTCTCCACTGTCCTATATATATATATGATGTGTGTTCTCGTAACTAGAAGAGATGCAAACGGTAATGGAGAGACCCCAGCAGCATCTGGGGATGAAGAAAACTATGACTGGAGATGTTTTGGACGATGTGTTGACGATTACCGTCTCCTCCATAACGTACTGCGTACATTATTATTATTGTTATTATCGTTATTATTAATTTTGATTATATCTCAAATATCAGTTGTAGGTGACAAAGTTTTTCTATGCTTCTGGCAGTTCTCAGAACTAGAGTAGATAGTGTTGGGAATCTTCTGTCAAAATTTCACCCCAATCGGCCGATATTTAGAGGTTCCGCTTTCACCAATTCGATTTTGCCTTTGATTAACACGTGAAACAGTTATTCTTTTTCGGTTGCAATTAATTTTTCCGGTAAACAAAAAATTTCGGGGATGGAAACCGAGTGCAATAGATGATATTGAGGTCATTTGAAATGAGAATATTTTTTGTTTTACTGTTTAATTGAGAAAGTTGACAACTTTCTTTTTTTAACAAAAATCATTGAAAACTGACGAAAAAAATTGTTAACTTTTTTTTTATTGTAAAACAAAAAATATCTTAATTTCAAGTGAACTTAATACTACGTATTGCACTTACTTTTCAACCCCGCAATTTTTCGTTTGCCTGAAAAATTAATTGCAAACGAAAAATAAAGAATGTTTTACGTGTTAATCAAAGGCAAAATCGAATTCGTGAAAGCGGAACCTCCAAATACTGTCCGATCGGGCTCAAATTTTGACACATGTCTCCCAATAGCATCTACTTCGAATGTAAGAACTGCCAGAAGAATCGAAAAACTTTGTCTTTTTTTCGACACACCCTAATATATAAATATATATATTTATATACACCCACGCCCACAAAAAATAATAATAACAACAATGCGGTACAGAAGGGCGGATAGAAGCGACGCTAATGGACACCTCTGGCTGTCGGCGAAGCTACTTTAACCTGTCACGGTAAGAATAATTATTCCGCAGATAAGATATGCTTTCAATTATAACGTTAGTTATCTCCCTCAGGCGTGAAGAAGAGTCTCGGGCTCCTCGGGGTTGTTTGTACTCTCGCCGCTTATCGTTTGCCCACCCACCCACACACACACACGTCTCGACGATCATTCGAATCACAAACAAGAAAAAACAAAAATAAGAAAAGGAAACGAAGAAAGAAAGAATAAAAAAAAACATTGGACCGCTTTATCACGAGCTTTTTTCCCCCCATTGTCGGATTATCTCGCAAGCTTCGGTTAAACTTTTTTGCCCCAACTTTCTTTCAAGATCCGTTTGCGGATGCGACGCGATATCCCGAGTTCACGAAAAGCTTTTCGAATGAACACGGAATAAACGTATCTCTTGGCAATGTTTTTTTTCTTATTCGAGTGGAACATTTTTTTTTTTTTATATCTTGCATCCGTGTGTTGAATTTTTTGGGTTCGAGTGGATGAGCCCAACGATTGGGGAGATACAATTCCGTCGAGAGTTTGGCGAAGTCTATTCACAAATTTTGTTTCTTCTGAGTTGTGTGTTTTTTTTTTTTTTTTTTTTTTTTTTTTTTTGCATCGATAGCGAGGAGGAAATGTCGCAGTGTGGGTTGGATCAATGGGAGGAGGAGGGAGGGGTTAAAACTTCGAGCTTTCAAAGTTTTAATCTCCGCCGATTTAAAAATATTTCGTATATATATTTATTATATAATTAATATTATTATTATATAAATATCAGGATGAGGCACATAAAGTGTGACAGACCAATAGCACACAAACTTTCGATCATATCCAAAAATGTTTCGGACAAAAGTTTCAGTGCTCCAGAAGGCCGTCATGCTGAACCACGTAATTTTTTTAACGGCGGAGGCGCTGAAAGCCTACGTCAAGGTCATCTCCATTTTTTCCAATGGAATCATGTTTTATTTTTTTTTTTCGATGACGTTATTACCGATTTCAAGACGAATTCAGCGACCTACAACACAAGGTCATTCTAGTCACGCAACGTATGAAAGTATAAAGACTATATATCTATGCATTGACTATACATAGACTATATATATATGCTCAATCTCATATATAGTTTATATGTATATTTTTTTTTTATTTGGGAATCCAATAACGCGTTTAAATTTAAGGAGACATTGAAATTCTATACACTCATGCACTTGATTTATTTAAAAACATTAAAACAAGCTACAATTTGAAAGTTGTAATTTCCTTCCTCCGACTTAGTAGAAAAAAAAAAATCCTACGTAGTGTAAAACCGATGCATCGACACCGACGAGAATTATCGAGAAGACAACGTACCAAACTGGATCGACACCATCGTAGATCAAGAAACGACGCACACACACACACACACACACACTTACGATAACGCACGTTTGACCGTTTATGGTTAACCATTGGATCGTTGCAAACCGGAGCCACTGGGATGTCGTTCGATCGTGGACGTCCGACTCGTGGGCATCGTCTGGATCGACGCTGCTGCTACATGCACAACATGGTGACCATGGCCTTGACCGCACAGCGGACAAGGACATCGCCAGACGAAGACGAAGAAATATTCTCGAACAAAGATATGGACGCTCGAGGCGTTCCCTGGAATCGTGACTATCGTGAAAAATAAACAATCGTTACCGGATACTCGCAATCTTGTCTTCATCCCTTGCGCAGCATCCCTGAATGTCCAAAATAGTCTCGAATTCTTTTTTTTTTTTTATTCTCGCACGAGAAAAATATTTTTGGAAGATCGAGAAAGCTTTGCGTTTAATAATATTCGTACGGTTGACAACGATTAACTCTAGACCGAGTCGAGTCGACCGACGATACGCGGGGGGCTTTTTCGTGGGTGGCAAAAGTTGAATATGGATTACGGCACACCCATGAAAGTCGATGGACTTGGATAACGGGTGTCTGGGGAGGAGGGGGGGGGGGGGGGTATTTAGTGCGGTCTCTGTGGTCAAAGTCCGAATTCATTGTTGCATCGAGTTCGAGAAGCTCGAAAAGCCTCGCGTAGGCGTGCCGTGTGTGTGTGTGTGTGTGTGTGTGTGTGTGTGTGTGTGTGTGTGTGTGTGTGTGTGTGTGTGTGTGTGTGTGTGTGTGTGTGTGTGTGTGTGTGTGTGTGTGTGTGTCGCGTTGTGCATATCATTCCGGTTGTGTCGGACAACGGAAATCATACAACAGCGGCCCCCACACTAATGTATTACGTGTCGTACGTGCAACTTTGTAAAGTCGCGTTTACATCGGATCTATATATATATATTAGGGTGTGTTGAAACGAGGCAACGTTTTTCGATCCTCCCGGCAGTTTGTGCATGTGAAGTAGATACTGTCAGGAGAAATCTGTGAAAATTTGAGACCAATCGGACAATATCTGGAGGTTCCGCTTGTTCCAATTTTGCCTTTGATTAACACGTGAAAAAATATTCTTTTCCAGTTGCAATTAATTTTTCGGGTGAATGTAAAAATTCCGAGGATGGAAAGTAAGCGCAAAACATAGTATTGAGGTGATTTAAAATAAGAATATTTTTTGTTTTACTATTTAACCAAAAAAAAGTTAACAACTTTCTTTTTCAACAAAAATCATTGAAAACTGGAAAAAAAAATTGTTAACTACTTTTTATCGTAAAATAAAAAATTTTCATATTTCAAGTGATTTGAATACTACATATTGTACTTACTTTCCATCCCCGAAATTTCTCATTTGCCTGAAAAATAAATTTCAACTGCAAAAACAAAATTTTTTTCACGTGTTAATCAAAGGCAAATTGGAATTCGTAAAAGCGGGACCTCCAAATAATGTCCGATTGGGCTCAAATTTTCACACTTGTCACCCGATAGCATTTGCTTTGAATGTAGGACCTGCCATGAGAATCGAAAGACTTTGAATTTTTTCGAACACACCCTGATATACATACGTGCATGTAAAACTGCCATTGCAGTTGTATATCGTGCGTTTTGCACGTACCATCGCGAGTTACTGCACCAACGTGAGCTACTGAAAACCGAGAAGTACGAACAGTCGTGTATCATGAAAGAGAAGTAACGTCGTCGTGGGTTTCTCTCTCTCTATCTCCATTGAAACCCGTGGCATCCACGAATATAATGGAATCGACACGGGCGCCCCCCCCCCCCCCCCGAGAGTCTCTGAAACTCTCCCGACAACGCACCAGACCTCCATAGCTTGTTTTCCACACCCCACAAAACGTACAATGACGAGACGACACCCACAAATACGGAAACGCTTGTATTGGTTACCAACCAACTTTCAACAACTCCAAACAAATCGTCCCTCGTGCAATTTTTAATCAATATACACATATATACATATTTTTTTATTTCATCATCGTAAAAAATTTCGTGGGACTTATTTTTTTATTTTTGTTAATTTTAAATTTCCAAATATCGAAAGAACGAAATGGAAAATTGTAAAATTGAATTTTTACGAGAAAAAAAATGGTTTAACGAGTGCATGTGAATTTTTTGAAGAGTCAATGACGAAATGACGAACGAAATAACTTACGGCAGCCCTCGAAGAAAGTATCAAATAATGCATGAGAATTTTTTCAAATAAAAAAAATAAATCAATTGGTTACTCCTGGCGAGGCTATTTTTTTCAAGCCCCGGGGTCGAAAAAGACCCCCGTGCCTATAATAGCCTATAAGAGCGCCAGCTGAGGGTTGATATCCCGTGTTCACCGAAGATTTAAGATTCAACCGCTATTTGTCATTCCATCGCGATTACGCTTTTATCTCAGATGCTCAAACCTTCGCAGCTTTTTTTTCTTTCTTTTTTTTTTCTACCATTTTTGGCTTTAATCCTCGCTGAAAACGTTTGTTCGAGCAGGTGCTTCGTCGTCTTTCACCCTCCGTCTTCGTGGGTGCTCTCGGAACATTTTTCCGGGCTTCGTTGGAACGGAAAATTTAATTCCACCGACGACGAAGCTTCGTCGTACGACGAGTCTCTTTCTCTCTCTCTCTCTCTCTCTCTCTCTCTCTCTCTCTCTCTCTCTCTTTCTGGCCATGACTTTTCACGAAGACACGAAGACACGACGTGAACGCGGAATAACGCGAACGAGGGCTCTTCAACGTTCTAACAAAAAAATTCCACGAAAATTTGGTGCAATTTATCCCCGACGCGATGTACGACCGAGGTTTTGACACGAAAAGTGGGGAAGGAGGTGTGAGGGGGTCGTGGTGGGAGGATGAGGAACCAAGGGAAAAATTGCCAACCCTCGACGTTAGATTTATGGGACATGAAGGGAACGAGAAGATGACGACGTCGACGACGACGACAACCAAGTCGAGGTGCAAGTGCATAACCATATATATTTCATGTGGTTAGTCGATGGCACAAGAGCGAGAAAAAAAATGTTGATCCAAATCACCCAAGTAGAAAAAAAAATATACCCAAGTAAAAAAATTATATAAAATCTATATATGGGATTGGGTATATATAGTTTATACATAGATTATATATAGACTATATATAATCTATATATACATAAACTATATATAAACTATATATGCCCAATCCCATATATAGTTTATATATAGATTATATATAATTTTTTTACTTGGGTATAAACAATTGACAGATTATATATAGAAGTGAGCATATATTTTTTAAATGCAATATAAAATATACATTATTTGCATAGATACCATTCGTATCTGTGTTATCTATGCAGATTATGTATAGTCGATAGTCAAAACGATCCGATTGAGACGTCGAGCATTTGAAAATCGGTTTAACAAAAAAGAAAGAAAAAAAACAGTTGAATTAAAATATGCCTCGCCTTGTCGAAGTCGTTTGTACTCACGATTTCAACAATTTTATTTTAAACCTCGTACTCCGTAAAATTATGCCCATAGAGGATTTACACAAATACTGAACGATCATATTTATATATTATCGACAATTGCAATAACCGCAGTTATTTCGATTCTTTCGACAGCTCGAAGCAGTTAATTTGCGAATTAGCTTTCAAACGCACACGACCCAGAAAACCCTCGATATCGCAATGTATGAGGGAGGGGGGGGGATTTATAAATTAAAAAAAAAAAGCCAGCTCAACGATACCGTGGTACTTAATGGGCCGTGTCAAAACTATGGTATCCGCTGTGCGATTAAATTTATTAAACCGTTCGAAGCGGCAATCGCGATGGCGTGTCACTCGGCCACACCACACCTGGTCGATAAGGCCAGACAGTTGTCACACAAGTTCGGATTAAACCGAATAAACCATAATGAAAGTGTCGAAAAATCGACGACAACGTCGAGTGACGCAATTGTCCTACGACGAAAACGTTCGATTACTCAATTTCACATTTTTACCGAAGATTCATCGGAAAAAAAAAATGGATTGTACGAATTTTTAAACAACTCATCGATCAAAGTTCGATCGAATGGACGCCAAAAAAATTTTTTTTAAGCATCACACGTCTTGGAATAATTAAAAAAAAAACAATTTTCACTCGGGCTTGATAATTAGGGATAATAAAATGTGATTTAAGGGACGTATAAAAAATTCAGGATTCATTTCTGGGAAGTCGTTTTTTTTTTTTAATGAGAAAAATAAGGGTAACCTCGAAGAAGATCGCATGGTGAAGAAGCTGATGAGCAACGAACACATGTCTTTGTGTTTGTGTGTGTGTGTTGAAGCGCGAGATAACTGAGCCGAGTTATAGTGATCAGCGGTTGGCGATAGAGCCGACCAATCTCGCGTAATTACAGCCATCTCGATGAGTATCGAACGACGAGTTGTTGGCGAGTTCTATGGTACACAAGGCCACGTCGGTTGTCGAGGCCTCTATCAACGAGACACCGTCCACGTTGGCGCCATCGTCACAGGTTTTATTGTCATTATACCTACCGACCGCGGCTTGTCTCTGGCTGTGCCATCACAAACCGAACACAGACGTGTGGATATTGAAACAAAAAAAAACCTCGTTGTTCAACTTCCAGAGGAAATTACAAAAAAAAAACATTTAATCGAATATTAACCGATTTATCGACAGTCTTGACGATATATGAGCGATTCCACGTGACTTCAGCCACTCAAAAAAAAAAATTTTCCACAAATAATTTTAAAAAATTGAGCTATTTTTTTGCAATATATTCACCGAGTGCCGATTTTTTTAAAATTTTTTTGACGGTTTTATCGTTAATTAACGTTTTTTGTATTTTTCCGTTCAAATGGCTGTATCTTTGGCAGGATTTGACGTATTTACATTTGTAAAAAACTAATTTTTTTTTTTTCATGTGCTCCAGTCGCTTTACGCGAGTTCAGAAGCCTCCTTGAAAGAGAAATTAATGATAATCAATGCTTGTTGAATCGCGTAAAGCGAAAAAAATCAAACTGTAGAAAATTTATTAATGGAATCGGTAAAATTACGCATTACCGATTGCCGGTCCCACGATATAAAAAATACCAAAAATTCTTTTTTTGTATTCAGAATTTGGGGAAATCCTGAAAAAAAAAATTAAAAATGCATTTTTTGAGAAAAAAAATATTTTTGCATATTTTGCCCTAAAACGGACGTGCAACTTGCTCAATAGAATCTGAAGTAATTTTTTCTGGAAGGCCTTAAAAACACGCACATTTTCGTTTTTTACAAATGTAAATACGTCAAATCCTGCCAAAGATACAGCCATTTGAATGGAAAAATACAAAAAAACGTTAATTAACGATAAAACCGTCAAAAAAATTTTAAAAAAATCGGCACTCGGTGAACATATTGCAAAAAAATAGCTCAATTTTTTAAAATTATTTGTGGAAAAAATTTTTTTTGAGTGGCTGAAGTCACGTGGAATCGCTCATATATAACCGATTGATCATTCTTCTTTTTTACCAAAAGAAGAATGAAGCCAATGCTGTCGATAAATTGATAATGCATACAAAATAGAGATGAAAATTAATAAATGGACGAAAGAAGAAAAAAAGCAAATGTTGTCAATAAATTAATAATAAATAAAAATAGAGATGAAAATTGTTAAATAGACAAAGGAAGAAAAAAGCCAATGCTGTCAATAAATTGATAATAAACAAGAAATAGAGATGAAAATTATTAAATAGACAATGGAAGAAAAAAGCAAATATTGTCAATAAATTGATAATAAATAAAAAATAGAGATGAAAATTATTAAATAGACAAAGGAAGAAAAAAGCAAATATTGTCAATAAATTAATAATAAATAAAAAATAGGGATGAAAATTATAAAATGGACAAAGGAAGAAAAAAGCAAATATTGTCAATAAATTAATAATAAATAAAAAATAGAGATGGAAATCATTAAATAGAATTATTAAAGTGAGAAAGAGAAAGAGAGAGAGGGGGAAAAAATAAAAAAAAATGACACGCAGGAACGGTAAATACGCGAAGATTGGAATATCCATCGACAATGAAGAAGAAAAAGCGTGGCCGGTCGATCGTCAGACCGAGAATATCGAAGCCCGACGAAGGATAGTCGATAATTCGAGAAGCACGGCAATTGGCAACCGTACAATGAAAAAAAAAAACGTATTTTTCACAAATTGAAGGGGGGCGGGGGAGACGGCAGAATTCCAGGGGGCTAAGAGACAAACCCGTATCTTGAACGACCAATAACTATATCGATCCCGAACGGAACGAGAAGTGGAAAAGCGGATTAAAAAAATAATAAATGAAGAAGAGCGGAAGGGAGCTGATGAGAGCCTGCAGTGGTCGTGGCTGTGTTACTACGGACATGGTGCACATCACTACGAGAGGAATGCGGAAAATTTATCTAAAACAATTCGTCTGATACAATTTGAATAAAAAAACAATTCGTCTATCAATCTAATCTAATTTGAATAACGAAACAAATCGTCTAATACAATTTGAATGAAAAAAACAATTCGTCTAATAAAAATTCATCTTCGTGAATTGTTATTAGACGAATGGTAATCAGACGAATTGTTATTAGAGACGAATTGTTATTAGAGACGAATTGTTATTCGAGACAAATTGTTATCGGATGAATTATCATTAGACGGATTTTTGTTAACCGAATAGTCAATGAATAGTCAAATTGTATTACACGAATTGTCTTTAAACAAATTGTTATTCAACAAATTGTTAATAGACGAATTCTCGTCACCCAAATCGTTTTCGAATCAAATTGTTCCAGACGAATTGTTCCAGATGAAATTTTCCGCAAATCACCACGAATACCCGGTGCGACGATCCATCTTTTGTCGTAATAAGGTACCTACCCGTCCGACTCACTCGCTGAGCGCTGCGGTAGGCGCAGATGGCTGCGTCAGACTCCTACTACCAATACTACTACTACTACTACTACTACTACTACTACTACTACTACTCCTACTACTACTACTACTACTACTCCTACTACTACTACTACTACTACTACTACTGCCAATACTACTACTACTACTACTACTACTACTACCACTACTACTACTCCTACTACTACTACTAATACTACTACTACTGTCAATACTACTACTACTACTACTACTACCACTACTACTACTACTACTACTACTACGGATACTACGTTACGTTCATTACTACAACGTTCATGCACTACTACTACTACTACTACTGCTACTACATACTACGTAGCTACCAGACTCGGTAGTCTCGAGTGGGGACCGACCGGGCGGGTACATGAGGACTCTCGGTGGTCGTGGCAAGACCAGACGGAAAATGCGTTGGTGGTAGTTGTAGTACATGGACGCAGGTTATATGGTACACGGAAGGTTCGCGGGTGGTTGGAGTGGGTGGGTGGGTGGATGGGAGAGAGAGAGAGAGAAAGCGAGAGAGAGAGAGACGGTGCGGTAACGGCGGCCCGACCGCCACGGTCTGGTGGAGCTAGGTCGTCGGCTGCACGCTGCACTACGTAATGAATGGTGCAGCAGCAGCAGCAGCAGCACCGCGAGAATCGAGCGAACGGGGCAACGCCCTGTCGGCCAGCTGACTGAAATGAACCGAGTCGAAGGCAGGCGCGCGCGCGCGGGCGGGCGGGCGGGCGCGAACCACGACGACGAGTTCGACCCGCTCGAGAGACACCCAGAGGGGGTGAGGTGCTCGGGGCCCCCCGCGGGGGAGGGGGATTTGGCGGATGAAGATGATAATCGAGGCCGGGGATGAAATCCGACGATTCTTTGAAATTTTTGAACCGTTTGGAGGTGAATTAAAAATGCAAAATGCGTTTCGATTCTTCTGGCAGTTGGTATATACAAGGTAGATGCTGTTTGGGGTGAACTCCCAAAATTTGAGGAAAATCGGAGTGTATTTAGAGGTTCCGCTTTCGCGAATTCGATTTTGACTTTGGTTGATATGTTTTTTAAAAAGATTTTTTTTTTGTTTTTGTGTTGCAATTTATTTTTTAGGTAAATGTAGCAATTTTGGGGATGAAGAGTATAAGTGGGATAGCTAGTATCGAGGTCAGGGAAAATGAGGAGATATTTTTTTCTGTTTTTCTTGTTCTGAAAAAAAAAAATAGTTTTACTTACCGAATCCCATTTCATAATCATGTTGGTTTTATGAAAAATTAGTCGGAAGCAGATTGAGAATTCTTACCTGTAACATAAAATAAAATAACGCATATTTAGAAAACGTTAAAATCGATGGGAAACAAATGAAGTTAAGATTTTGTATTTTATGATCCCGGAAAAATACTGAAAATAATTTATAAATATCCATTCGTAAATTTCGAAAAATCCATATTTCGTACGTGGACTAAAGAATAAATGAAGAATAAATAAATTCGAACTGCCTCATGTCGTATCAACACCTTTTCGAATTCGATAACCAGTCGTAAATGCAACAAATTATAATTTAAATAAATTTTTCGGATTTTTCGCAAAAATTAAAATTCGAGAGAATTTGAAAAATATAAAAAAAATTAAAAAAAACTCATAAGACGTCGGAACATCAAAAGATTGGAAACTCTTCGAGATGCAATCGTCGATTTTTCGAGCGAGTTGCGCGGGTGACGTCACACACCTCGCTCGCAAATAAAGTGGGGACCGGAAGGGCGTCGAAGGAGAAATGGACGGGAGAGCGAGTTGAGGATGGAACGGATGTGAGAAGCGCGGACGGAGAAGAAAGAGGACGGAGAGGGTGGGGGGGGGGGGGGGGAGGAGGGAAGATAAGAGGGGAAAAAGCGTCGCCCGGGCGAGTGGAGGATATCGACCGAGGTCCGGCGTCGGTACGCCGACCCACGCGAGCCGTGACGTCACCGCGTCAGCTGCTGCTGCTGCTGCTGCTGCCGCATGTTGAGGGCGATGCCGCCTTGCACCGGGGGCTGTGAACCCCGTAGCCGGGGCGGTTTATGCAACGCGACACTACGCCGCCCGCCGCCCACATGAGACCTCCGGAACCGACAACCTCTCATCCCTTCGGCAAATCGGTCGTCAATTTTTTTTCTTTAAATCTGGGCGAACCAAAGATGTCCCTTAATTTTTTTGAAAATTCGTTCATCCCTCCCGCACCCGAAAAAAAATTGGAACAATGAAAAATTTGAGAAATCAGGAATCCGAGCGATATTTTTCAAAATTGATGCATTTTTTTTTTCTTGTATTCTGGGCTTTAAAAAAATGAAGTTCTTGTACAAATAATTTACGATGGGATATTTATTTTTAAAAATTGAGTTCCTATATAAATAATTTGGAATGGGATATTTTTTTGTTGATTTTTTATTCTTCTTTAATTTTAATTTTTCGAAACTATGAAAATTGAAAAAAATATATTGAAAATAAAAATGTTTTCTTGTTGAAAGAGAAAAATTAAAATAAATAAATAATTTCTATGAAAAAAAAAAATCGATATCTTGATTTTTTTCAGCTTGAATATCGATTTTTTTTTATCTGTACATTTTTTTTTTGTTGCATTTTTTAGCAAACACCCGGAAGTCGGGCCTGTCGTTGAAACGTCGTACGGGGGACTCGTGCGACACTGGCCACCGAGTGCAACTGTGCAACTGCAGCATCAGTCGTCTCGTGAAAGCTCACAAAGGAAACGCCAGAGTGCATAGGCGTCATTGTCTACGAATGTACGTTGGTTGTCCTTCCGCCTGGGCGTATCAAATACGAACGGTCGCGCGACCGGGCCTCTAGATCATCTCTCTCTTTCTCTCTCTCTCTCTATCTTCCTCTCTCTTTCTCATATCCTGACCACTCCGCTGCGACAGCTTTGTGTGATTTTCTCGCTCTCCTGCCACGTTGCTTCTCCATAAACGCAATTAAACCTACGTGCGCGCGCGCGCGCGCTCGCGACACCAGACCCTCAACGTACACGCAGTCTGCATGCCATTTCCTTCGTTTACGTCTCACACGTTGCGTATTATGCTCTTTCACGTACCACGCGTGAAAACATTATTAATATCATTGTTATTATTATTATTATTATTATTATTATTATTATTATTATTATTATTATTATTATTATTATTATTATTATTATTATTATTATTATTATTATTATTATTATTATTATTATTATTATTATTATTATTATTATTATTATTATTATTATTATTATTATTATTATTATTATTATTATTATTATTATTATTAATTAATGTTTAGTCTGGAAACCTGGGTCCTTTTCGTCCGATCACAAATCAAATGTATAGTTCAGTAGCCCTCTTCACGATGCCTACAGAGCATATTTTCTGAAAGATACCTGTCTGGGCGGCGACCACGGTCAAAATATCATCTTACTGTTAGACAACCAAGACCCCAAAAATCTCAAAGCTATTTTCAGCTACGTCAGAAAAAGCCTTATGTTACGAGCGTTTTCGTTATGCGAATAGATTTAAGCTCACTGTGTATTCGAAAGAAGAAGAAAAAAAAAAGAAAAAAAAAGTCCGAAACAGTTGTACCCCCTTGCTATAAGAAAACCTCGATGTATTCTTTATAAGCAATAAAAAAATATCTATCTATCATCTATATCCATAGTTCAGTAAGTTACCTTCTATTTTGTATTAAAAATATATATTTGCAAACATGTATTTTTTTCACAATTTTATAATTGAAACTTGAAATTCAAAGTTTGAAGAACCTTCATGAATTTTTCAAAGATTTTTTGCAGCGCTTTAACAGTTCGAAAAAAAAAATTGTCAGAAAGTAAATGATTCACGTTTCAGAATATTATTAATATTATTATTATTATACAAAAAGTCATATGATTTTTTTTACTATTATTATTATTATTTGTTTTTCATTCCTTCTGGTGAAGTTTGGGATAAACGATTTCATTGCACAAATTACGCCTGATTGTTATTTTGAAAATTGTTTTGTTTAATTTTGATTGCGGTATTTGTCGTTGAGCTTTTTCACTGATGGTAGTCTATTTTATTTTTTGTTGCATTGTTTGGCATTGAAGATTTTTTTCATAATCTTGATCCGGGTTGGAGGATGATGTCTGGTTTATCGAGAGTGCCATCGCCCGTCGGTCGGTCATCGTCGAGACCCCCGGGCCCCATTCCCGGGCTTCCTGTGTCTCGTCGACGATTGAACGATGATGACCGGTCACAATGAGGCCACGATCACGACTACGACGACGAGACAGACGCTAACGACAATAACCGACGATCCCTCGTTAATACGTACATAGAGCTCCTTAATTTCTACGTGAATTCATCTAATTAACGTTCAACAAATTTTGCAGACATTAAATTTCCAGCTCTGTAATACCTTCAATAACTACATTCTTTGTCATTGTTTCAAACTGTGACTCGGATTTTATTACATTACTAATAAAAATAAAATGAAAAAAATCATATTCACGTTTCGTCGGGTTTCTTATCAACATTCCAAAAATATGTTTAAAACGAGTGTTTTTTATTTATCTTGTACTTCTTACTTTAGTTCCTTTAAAGTGTGGTATTCAAGTATTCATAAAATGTTGTTTCGACGATTTTTGTTTTCGTTTTTTTTTTTTTTTTTTTTTCATATTCGTAATTGCCAAAAAACCAGACACTCGGTTGCAATAAATAAATGAAAAAAGGATATCGTTAAGTCCGTCTGGTTTTTCTTAAATTGTCGTGTCGCTTCGTTTTATCGTGTTGGCTGAGACGCACAGGCACACAGACACACGCATAGCCGTCCCTGTGTGTCCGTGTATGCACTGCCGTTTTCACTGTCGACGCGTTTAAGCTCCTTTATTGCCTTATACATCGGCCGATCGCGAACCCGTTTTATTTTATTCCGATCATTTATCGTAAATCCCATCGAAAACGAATATACGTTCGGAATAAGAATCACGCGAATTAAACGAAAATTTATTCGAGCTTCGAGAAAATTTTCATCCAAGTTCGAAGAAAAAAAAAACGAGAATTCACGATTCCACACACGATGATCGTAATCGCGGGATCCGTATGACTTTCGTGTACGAATAAATTCGTCGCAAGTACAAATTATTTCTCATTAAAAAAAAAGTGAATAATAACATTTTTTTAAGTTAATAAAAAAATTTCAAACAGAAATAATGCGTTTGAAAAAAATTTAAAAAAAATGCCTGACAATGGCTGTTAAAAAAAAGGTCTTCATTCTGAAAAAATAAATGAAAAATGTCTCGAATCAGGATTGATTTCGATTGGGGTCGCTTCGGACCCCAGTGCGCCCGCTGAGGGTCAAGTGACCTCAATGTAATTTAAAAAAAATCAAAAATCAAAAATAAAAATAACTTGGTCGATGACAAACAGTCGAGAAGAATTTTTCTGGCGGTCGTTGACCGTTCAGGATTGAAGAAAAATGTGAAAAGAAGTAAAAAAAAAAAAATAAAAAAAACGGCAACCCAGGTGAAACCGCATTCTTGTCAAGTACGTTAGCAATGGGCGTTGGGCACGATGCCGATAGACATCCATTCCGAAGCCATAGGCGGTCGAGTCGCGTCTCTTCCCTCGGCAATCGGTATTCAACGGCAAGTCGAACGCCAAGTGCTTTTCCGAGAATGTGTCGAGCTTCACGAGGCCTGTCAGCAACCTCACGTTTGGCTCTCGCGCACGATCTTCGATGGCTTTTCCACAATGCATCCGCTCGATCGATCGAGCCATCGAAAATTCCGGTAATTCACCCGGAGAGCTCGTAACCTCGATCGTGTAGGGCCCACACCGATTTTTACGCACGATCCAGAAGCAAAACAATTTTTTTTCGCGTCGCGAAAAATTTCCCGGGAATATATCATCACAGCAATGTCGACGGATCGAGGATACGGATTATCGTGACGATTGAAACGACTATCAACGAAATTTTTTAATTTATTTTGATTAATAATAATAATAATAATAATAATAATAATAATAATAATAATAATAATAATAATAATAATAATAATAATAATAATAATAATAATAATAATAATAATAATAATAATAATAATAATAATAGACGTTCGTTGACCGTTCATGAAGAGTGCGAATACTCGGTGGATGAAAAGGTTGACGGAGAAAGAGAGCGGATGGAGATATTGCTCGAGCGAGGCAGGTATATAGACATTGGGTTCGAAAGGCCCAACGCGAAATAGTCAAGGTTCATGGGAGAAGGTATGCGGATCTGCGAGGCAGATATGCTCTGCTATAATAGAGCGAGAAAGAGAGAAGGAGTGAGCGAGAGAGACATATAGATAGATAGTAAGAGAGAGAGAGAGAGAGAGCTCGTAAAGCACGAGGGATTTTGAAGCAGCCAGCTAAGAGTCTTCACAAGCCCCGTGAAGCACCCGAGTCTAAGCAAAATCGCCAACCGATTTTTTTCTTCAAGTTTTCTAGTTGCTGCATAAATGTTTTTATTTTATTTTTATTTTATTTTATTTTATTTTATTTTATTTTATTTTATTTTATTTTATTTTATTACTTACTACGATACTTGGAGTTTTACTTGCACAACTCTTTGAGTTTTTTACAACGTTAGTCTCCGTTATATTCGCGTTCCCCATGAAAATCCTAAATTTGCTCTCTCCCCTTTTGCGTCTGCAGACGACTTTACCTACCGCTGTACCGCATTTGCCTTGGACACGGGGAAACTGCAGAAAACCCGTGTCGGTACAGTCGGCCCCTGTTCTTCTGGTTTCGTGGCGCATGCGCAGAAGTAGCACTTCAGCGCAGGCACCACGGCCCCAGAAGGACTGGCCTCCCGCTCACCGATCGATATGCCAGCCGATGCACGGCTAAGCGGTCACCCATCCAAGTACTGGCCGCAAGAAATGCTGCTTAACTTGTGGGACCGCCGAAGCCGTACACCGACCGCACACCTATCGGTGTCGGTTTATTTTATTTTATTTTATTTTATTTTATTTTATTTTATTTTATTTTATTTTATTTTATTTTATTTTATTTTATTTTATTTTATTTTATTTTATTTTATTTTTTTGATGGACCTCCAAATATTTTGTGACAGCGCTCTCATTGTACTCATTGATTTCTACTTAGACATAACCTAAAATTTTCCAGTATGAGAGATGAAAATTGAAAAACAAAAAAAAAATATCGTCCTGAAATTACGCAGTCCAATGAATATCCACATATAATCTATATGAGGTATTCCACCCCATTTCGAACGGTCAAAAAGTTTTGCACTCCCGAAAAAATTGAAATTTGGTCAAATTATTCAATTAGACGAAAAAAAGTAGTGTGAATTTTTTCAGATTTTTTGGATCGCATTTTTTTGAGTTTTTCAACATTTCAAAATTTTCTAAATAACGTTATAAATTGAAAGCATACGATTAAACAGAAAAATGTTTCACACAAAAAAGTTGCAGTTTTCCATAAACTTTGTGAAAACATTTTTCTTGGAATTTTTCGAGTTCAAAAAATGACCATTTTCATCAAAAATATACGAAAATAATTTTTTTCGGTCGGTATGTCACCTTCGATTTATCTCAAAAAATTCCTGAAAATACTCTGAAATGTGTAAAATACACACGTATTTTTTTTGTCATGGCTCGATTAGTTGTTCCTAAGCTATGCTTTGGTTTATTAATAATATTTATTAAAGTTTTTTTAGAAAAATCCATTATTATGGAAAATCATAATCTCCCGAATTGTTTTTCTCAAATTCACAGATGAGAGAACATTTACAATAATAATATTAATGTTTTTGAGCTTATTGGATAATCGATAACGTAGATGGAATTCCATTGAACTCGTTCGAAAGCTACGCTCTATAATCACTCGTTCAAAAAATTCAATGATTAAGGGAATAATTTTCTGTCCTAACATCATATTTTTTTATTATTGTTGTGTAAATGAATCACAACGTAAGAACTGGGAAAAAGTGAAGCATGAACAGATCGTTGCGAGTTATTTATTTTTCCAGACTCGGTGAGTTACGAAGTCCGTGGCGAGCGAATATATTTTGCATTGGAGAATCCCATCCGGTCCTGGTATAATGCAAAGGTGTTTTTGGGTCTTCGGTACAGCTTTCACTCGTTTAAATCTCGATTCCATCTACGTTATCGATTATCTATGCTCCAATAAGCTCCAAAACATTAATATCATCATTGTAAATGTTCTTTCATCTGTAAATTTGAGAAAAACAATTCGGGAGATTATGATTTTCCATAATAATGGATTTTTCTAAAAAAACTTTAATAAATATTATTAATAAACCAAAGCATAGCTTAGGAACAACTAATCGAGCCATGACAAAAAAAATACGTGTGTATTTTACACATTTCAGAGTATTTTCAGGAATTTTTTGAGATAAATCGAAGGTGACATACCGACCGAAAAAAATTATTTTCGTATATTTTTGATGAAAATGGTCATTTTTTGAACTCGAAAAATTCCAAGAAAAATGTTTTCACAAAGTTTATGGAAAACTGCAACTTTTTTGTCTGAAACATTTTTCTGTTCAATCGTATGCTTTCAATATATAACGTTATTTAGAAAATTTTGAAATGTTGAAAAACTCAAAAAAATGCGATCCAAAAAATCTGAAAAAATTCACACTACTTTTTTTCGTCTAATTGAATAATTTGACCAAATTTCAATTTTTTCGGGAATGCAAAACTTTTTGACCGCTCGAAATGGGGTGGAACACCTCATATACAGACTTATATAATATTTTCGAACTCGAGTATCTACTTTGTCTCGCACATCGGACACCAAACGATCGAACGATCGATCACCAAGTGTAAAAAAAAAATATATCTCCACGATGCATGATCGCGTTATCCCGAAGAATCGAGAAAGAAATAAACAAAAAAAAAAGAAAAAAAGAGAACCATGAATGACATTGGCCATCGAAAGCTAGGCGTGATAATAGACGACGCATATTTATCGGGTTGCGATATGATCGATGTGGACTCGAGACCGGCAATCTGTTCGTTTCTCGAGCACGAGGGTCCCATTGAGATCGTTAGCCCAGGGGCGGGGAAAAGGGGTGCAGAAGGGGGGAGGGGATTGCTCGAACGGGCAAAGGATGATGCTCCATCACGAGTCGGCTGGAACAAGAGAGCAAAACCCGTGATCGCTTCGTCCACGTCGTCGTATTTCGTCGTAGTCGTCGTTGCGAATAAACGAAGAGGAAACCGTGTTCGTTCCGCTTGGCGGCTGTTATAAAAAATAAAAATTGAAAAAAAAAAAAAAAACAAAGTAAAATGAAGATCACAAATAAGAGCCCGGAGTAACGATAGTGGAAGACCCGGGCTACCATGGTTTATGGTTTACCATACGCTACATGTCCGAAGGGGTTAACACACGGAGACGGTGATTCTTTTGAGAGTCGCGTGCGCGTGGGCGCGCGCGCAGGGATCTGCGAACGACGCGCGGTCCTTAAAGTCGATCGAGCGTGTCTAAAGAGAATGCGGAGCGTGGATCTCGGGGCGAGTCGCTGCTGCTAAGCGCAGTCCGGATGAGCTTGCGCTGTCCGGTCGAGAATATTTATGTCCATGCGTATATATATATATATATATATATATATATATATATATATATATATATGTATATATATGCATGTCAGATTGTACCTTGGAAAGGATAATTTTTAAAAATTTTAATGTTAGTTGAAATTAAAGAATTTTAATTAATTAAATTTTTTAATGTTGATGGAAATTAACGAAATTTAATTAAATTTATTTTTTCAATGTTAATGAAAATTAAAAAATTTGATTTCATTTAATTTTTCGATTTTAATGAAAATGAAAAAATGTAATTTAATTTTTCAATGTTAATTGAAATTGAAAAATTTAATTTCATATAATTTTACGATGGTATATAAAATTGAAAAATTTAATTTAATTTAATTTAATTTGTCTATTTGCCCCCGCCCTCTATATAGGTTCCGAATAATTGTCGAAAAGTCTTCGCAAAGTCCTCTCCCTCCACATCAGTCACATGGGGTCCAACGAACCCCACTCACAAAAACCGGACCCCTCCGCGTTCTTTTTTAATGTATCGACTTCAATCTTGCGCCAAACATCAATTTAACATGTTTTCTAAATAATCTGATAGTCGATGCCTTCTGATCAAGATTTTCTAAGTAGTCGAGACACGATAAGAAAAACAAAATTCACGACATCTGAATTTTTTTACAAAAAAAAAATCGTGAAAAATTTAATCTTCGCCATATGGTAAAAAACCTTTCACCTTTTTACTCCTGAGATTATTATATTCTTGAGAAAAAAAGAATGGAGCTTTTATGAACTTTGAAAGAAGGTTATATTTATTTCAAAGTTCGAACTATTCGACTTTCGGTCGAGATGTCGAAAAATGTAAGTGGTACGTTAAAATCGACAGAATAATATTGAAAAATGCTTAAATATCATAAAGTTAGCCTGGGGTCCAGCAGACCCTTATTTCGATATTCGATGATATATTAAAAAATGGTAACTATAATTTCTCGTTTTTTTTCCAAATTTCAATGAGACATAAAAATGTTGCAAAACTGCGAATGAATATTCGGTTATCGCGTGTGGGAGGCGATAAAAAATTCACGATCGACTACTCGCGAAGAAATCGGTGAGCCGATAAAAATAAAAATGAATATGACGAGGTACGACCGGCTAATTGGCAACCGTCCGTCCGATATGGCCGATCGCCTATGGCACTCGCTCTCTCTCTCTCTCGTGGCCATGTCTCGTCGCGACGCAGACATCGTCGTCGTGAGATGCAACGTAATGCAGTCGTGAACCGAACGAGTGAACGTGCGTAGCGAGAGCAACTCGAGTGACTCTGTCCCGAGGCAATTTTGGTCCAAAGCGATCTCGGTCGAAGCATCGTCGTCGTCTCAGCATCGATCTGATTTCCCGGATCATGAGAAAATTTTACACACCGTTCGAACACGCACGTGTTTACGCGATAGCCTTTGAACACGTTGACCCAGTCCGGAGAAAAACCGGATAAACCCATTTATATCCTCCTACGACGAAATATTCCAATTATAACGACAATTCCATCGTGTCGAATATAATTGACGATAAATCATTATTTTTCTTCAATCACGATTTAGAAAGCCAAATCTGTGGAATAAATTTTTGTCCAATTTTTTCCTCGACGATCGTGGAAATCGAGTCGCGATCTTTGTGCTCGAATAAATTCGATATTCCAATCATTTTGCGAATGACGAATGCATTATTATTTTTTTTCTCAAACCGTCGTATAAGTTTCGCAATTTTGATTTTTGGGGATTCCAATTTTTTTTTCTCAAAGTAATCATCTCATTGATGAAGAAATTATATTAAGCGATTTTTTAATTCCGTTGTTATTATCGTTATTATTTTTAGTTGTGATGTCATCGGGTTAATCAAAACCATTCGGGTCATACAAACTAATTATAATAAATCTTTTTTAAAAATTCTACTTCTACTGGACTTAAAAAAAAATAATTCACGACAAATTATTCCATCTGAAACTCAAAAATTCCATCGATATAAAATTGTTATTTCATTTTTTTTCGATCGTTTGTAAAAAAAATCATTTCCGTCCGTCGTTTCACACCGAGCAAAGAGAAGTTAAGATCTCGCAGAGAGGCGAGAAATCGCTCGAGCTCGCGGACCGTCGTTGATCAGGCTTCGGTTTTTTCGTATCTTTCGTTAACGGAACAATGCCAATTGGCGCCTTGGCATTGGTATTTATCGTGGCGGTTGTAAACCACGGCGCCCGCAGCGCCGAACAATGTTGCACGTAAAAGGGAGAGGGGGGAGAGTTGAAGTTACGAGTGTAACGATATCGATAAATTATCAGCAGGATACGAGGGAAGCACGGTAAATCCTGAGGAAGCATATCGTGTCGATCAACGTCGCGGTTCCGTGGCTTTTGCCATGAGCACAGGCTGCTTTTTCATTCGTTTAACTTGCTCCTTGAACAACACATATATATATATGCGTGTAAATATTATCTGTACATTTATATCGAAGTGGTCTTTAAAAAAGGATAATTTTTCAACTCTTAGCTGAAGCAATGGGGTCCAAATGGTCCCAGAGAATAATTAACCCTGATTCAAGACATTTATTCTTCATTTTTCAGAATCAATATCCTTTTTTTCAACAGCTATTATCGGGCCATTTTCATTTCCGGCAAGAAGAGTCATTCAATTATTAACATTAAAATAATGAGAATTCCAAAGTTTCGATTTTTGGGTGAAAATCGACAATTTTTTGGGTTGTTGTTACAAACCTTCAACATTTTTTTTTTCGAAGTAATTATTGAGTTTATACCAAATAACCTGTGGCACCTTTTGGAGGAAGCATCGAAGCATGTATGAGATTTTTTTCATGTAAAAAAATCGAAAATTGGATACTCGCAGCAAGTTTTTTTGTGACCCGGAGGTCGAAAAGACCCCTGTGACGCAGATAAATGAGCCGGTTAAGGGTTAATTTCAATGTTAACACGAATAAACTCGATAAATTCATTCCATATGTCATTCAATTGCAAAAAAAAACAAATATTCCCTAGGAACATATTAATATTAATACAAGTTTTCTTACTCGTATTAATATTAATATTAATTACTTATATCAATATATAATTAGATATATAAGTAATCCGAACCTCTGTAAGGTGTGTTAACATTAAAATTCAAAAATGATCCATCCTAAAGATCACTCAAAAATATGGATAATGTCATGTACAATATTTGTACATAAAATTGTCGTCTTCGGATCGTCGGGTCCCCATAATCGCGTTCACGTCGTACGGTGTCTCATAGATATAGATGTCACACATCATCCGCGAACAGAAAGTTCTGCCATCGTCGCATTTCTGGTCTTCCTCGTGCCTCGTGACACATGTATTTCACACACATATATACACACGTTGCTCGTTGGCAATCTCTAACGGTGGCACGTACGGTGAAATCGACTTGAATATCAAATATGTAAACCATGATCCCACCAATACCCACATTTCAACCGTGTGTAACGTATAACACACACATGTCCGAAGTATCGCGTATACATCGGGGGGGGAACGGACAATCGAGAAAGGATGAATGAGACGTGTCTGTCATAACCAAACTCCGTATATAGATATGGATATATATATATGAATATATATATATATATATATATATATACAGATATGGATCTTTCGTGTAATATATTCGAATATACGAATGCTGGGTTCATCGCACGAGTCTTTGACTCGGGATCAAACGTTCGATATATCTATACATCTCGTTCGAGCATCATGACCTAAAGGGGCGGGGGGTGGGGGTCCCATTCCCCCTCCACCCTAACCTCGATACTCGCATCCCTCCGGCCACGATTCAACCGAGAACAACAGTGCGCGAAGAAAATTGCCACTCGCGTTCACATCGCTTCAGGCTACGCGGCCACCCGCGCTTCTCAGACTTCCAACTTCGTTTTTTTTTTTTTTTTTTTTTTTTTTTTTGTTCGTTCCGTTTGGCTGTGGCTTTCGCGACGCGAAATCTCGTTCGGTAATGCTGACCGGTTTGCCACACATGGTTAATCGACTCTCGAAAACCCCGATCGACGGACCCCCCACTGTTTTTTTTTTTTTTTTCTTTCATTCTTCCATTGAATTTAATTTAATTTGCTGTTGATTCATTTTCGGTCAATCCTTTTTTAGACACGGTTGGTAAATTTCGTTCCCAGTTGTTTTTCAACCGAATGTCACGTTAACTCGAAGAAAGTAGAAGCTTGGGACTTGAAAAAAATTATTCAGCAACTTTAGTAAAAAGAGTCGATTTTAAAAATTTTATTTTTTTTAAAGATTTTTTTTTCATCATATTGAAAATTACATTTCAGCTATTATAAAAATTTGTACTTGTAGAAAAATGTTTGAAATATGCTCAAAATAGAAAAAAAAATCATTTATATATTTATTTATTTATTTTCAAAATTTTATATTGCAATAATAATCTCATTGTATAATACAAAAATCCATAAATCAAAGATTTCTTATTTTATATGTCGTGTCTCTCTCTCCCAATATTATTTTAATCGGCCAATCAACAAAATAGTTCGAACATAATTACTCGTAATTTCAAACTCAATCAATAATTTCGTCACTTCCCAGCTAAACAATTGCTGAAAATGAGCAATCTTCGATCAATGAATATTCATTTGAGTGGAGTCGAAGCAGAGCCCATGCTTCTTCGATCCACGAGATCGTACGGAGAACCGCTTCGACTTCTTCGAGTCCGTAAGAGACTCGACCACGACAGTGAACCGGCTTCCCGCATCTCTTTCGAACCGGTCGCACACTGCACAGTTCGTTTCGCGGTCGCCATCGGCTGCTTCCTTTCGACCATCATATATATATATATATATATATATATATATATATATATATATATATATATATATATACCGAACGAGATCGGTATCTCAGCTGCGGTATTCCGAAGCCGGCTTCGTGGGACGGCTCCGTGACAGCGACATATTTACGAGGTCGTAATAACTGCGCGCGCACACACCGTGCGGGCGTGATGCACTCGTGAAAAGTATCATCGTCGTGGATTATGGATGATAGGTTGGAAGCGGATGAAAAAAAAATATTAAAAAAACAAACAAAAAAAAAAGGAAACAAAAATATAAAAGAATCCGGAAAGAGAGACGCGATCCGGTAGGAGATGATGTCGCTCGATCTGGCACAACTCGAGCAACAATGTCGGGCGTGGTGCATCACTCCTCCCCCCCCCCCCGGCCCAACCGCCACCCTGACCCCCACCGCCCAACGAGTTGCGGATAATAAGCGTGAACCCAGCTCCGGGCTCGCGAGATTTTCATCTTCTTTAGTCCATTATCCATTATCCATTATTATTAATATTATTATTATGATTATTATTATTTTGGCATTGAGAGCCAACCGGATTAGTTTTTTATCAGTGACGAATGATGGAATGACAACACACGCGTTTCATTTATGGATAATTTTTTTGTTTCGCATATTACATTGAAACAGATATCAATTATATTAATTTGTTCAGTTTAACGGAATGATACACTAATCAATTCGATATTTTATCGAATTATCAATAAAAATTAGAGATGTTGATTAGTTGATGAAATATTTCGAGTTTTTCGTTTTGTCCTTAGGTTGATGGATGAGATAGGGAAAATGAAAAAATTAAAAATTAAAAGAATATTTTGAAAAAACAAATTTCGAAAAAAAACATTTTAAAAAATACTTCCGACACCATTCTCCGACCTTCCCCAACGGATTCTTCGTCCAGAGGACCGACCAATCATTCTCGAAAAAGAAAATTTGAAAAAAAAACTATATATATACATATATTAAAAATAAAAATTCACGATCGAATTAATTCGATATATCATAAAAAAACGGTTGATAGTTGGAGATAACCTGTTTTTTAGTCTCTTAAAATTCCAAACACACAAATATATATATACATATATGCCCATAAGGCATTTTTGTATTACAAAAAACACGCATACCAATGTACGATTATTCCACAAACAAGTGAGATGAAAAAAAAAAGATATATATATATATATATATATATATATATATATATATATATATATACACAGTATACATTGTTTTAGCGTCTCTGAGGTGCGAGAAAGGAGTTTTAACACCTTCCCAACGCGGAATTAGCGGAGTTTTATCTGTTTGGCCTTTAACCGGCTTGCCACACACAAAGCGAAGTTCGAAACTACGTTGGAGGGAGCGAGCGAGCGCGGCGGTCGGTCGGTGTGTGTGTGTAAGTCAAGCGGAGCCGTGAGTATTCGTGATCTCGGCGTGAGTTCTTTGGCTCGCGCGAAATACAGAGCGCAAGAGAGAGGTACGAAGAAAGAGCAAGACAGAGGGATGAAGAGAGAGAGAGAGAGACGGATGAAGAATTTTCCAGGATCGGCTCGCACACGGGGTTCGGCCACTTAGCGCTTGCAGCGACGGCGGCGGCCAAAGCTTCACCGTCCTGGTGAGCTCCTCCGCGCGCGATTAGCACCGGGCAACCGACTGACCGAAGCGAGGACTCTTACGAGAGAGAGAGAGAAAGAGAAAGACAGACCGACTGAGTAACGTCGATGGGCGATGCGTTAACGAGACACCTGAGCGTTCCTCACCAGCGAACCTCGGAACGCGGGACCACCACGCGCGCACCCGTTTGTGCTTAAGTGCTTGTGTGTGTGTGTGTGTGTGTGTGTGTGTGTGTGCTTTCTTCGTTTGTCTCTCTTCGCTTCCTTCATCGACTTCCGCGATTCTGTAACATCCGCTACATTCCACAAATACACACACACAGGCAAAGCGATTGTCTCTACAATGTCCGAGAAAGAAAATTTATTTTTCACAAATCGATTTTTTTTGTTTTTATTTATCGCATTCCAATTCTCATTATTCAATCCAATCGGTGAGAATAATCATAATATTTTGTATCGAAAACAGAATTGAATGATGATAATAATAATAATAATAATAATAATAATAATAATAATAATAATAATAATAATAATAATAATAATAATAATAATAATAATAATAATAATAATAATAATAATAATAATAATAATAATAATAATAATAATAATAATAATAATAAAAACAAAAAAATACAAACTACAAATTTTATCTATTTTTTTTTCTTTGGGATTCTAATCGTATATATTATCTTCAATGAAATGTAGATGTGCTTTGAAAGAAAAAAAAAAGAGCATTACTCGACAGTGCAAAGAAAAAACATGAAATTTGCTTCCTCCGAATCGTAGACAGTGAACCAAGATTCCTCTATGAGGAAGCATTGAAAATGTTTGTTTTTTCGATTCTTTGGGTCTGATTCTTTTGGCAACACTCGACCATATGATCGTAACCCATTTTTTCACGCCATTTATTTCCATCGCCGCATTGGAGAACATCGGAAACTATTGACGATCCCTCCCCTTAAATATATACATATATATATACACATACGAGTCGAATGAAAAATCATTTTTGCATGTGTTTCGTGTCTCGAAGTTTAAAGGAGCCGGGACGGCAGCACATCTCGGCGTTAACCCGCTTGACGAAGCTGCGCCTCGCGAGAATTGCCCGCTCGCTCGCTCGCTCGCTCGCTTGCGCGCGCGCGCGCACACTCGCTCGTACTCTCCGCGAAACAGCATTCACGCGGCGCGATGACCGGCTCACCTTGACGGGGTCCTTCCACTCGAGCTTTGGAATGCAACGTGCAATGCGCACGCGCGCGAGCCAGCGCTGTCTCTCTCTCTCTCTCTCCTTCTCTCTCCTTCTCTCTCTCTCTCTCTCTCTCTCTCTCTCTCTCTCTATCTCGGCCCTGATGCTGCTGCAGTGCGAGGACCGACGAGGATCGAGAAAAAAAAATGAAAAAAAAAAAAAAATTAAAATAATAATAATAAAATGAATAAATGAATCTCAAAAAAAAAAAAAAAACGACAAGTGTCGAGCGAGAGGAGAGAAGCGCAGGACACGCGAGGCAAGGAAAAAAAAAAGTAATGCACCAACATCGATGATGTGAACCGAGGGAACCAGATACAGACGATGGAAAGAGTGGAGGGGGAAAGCTGGTTGGAAGACGAGGGATGGAAACTCGCGAGAAACGAAATTGGGTCAATAGCCAGAAGCCAATGTGCAATCACGTATAGGCAAAGATATTTCAATCGTGTGATATTTAATCGAGTCATTAATATTTAATACTCAACGCAGAATGTGAGAGCCCGAACGGCTGAATCGATATTGCCAAAGGTTGAAAAAAAAAAAAAATTATTTCCGTCGATATAAAAAATTAATCAATAAAATTGAAAATGAGAAATTGATATATAGATGTTAGCATATAGATATACATACACGCACGGACGATCCGGGTTCGACCTAGTCGCGAAAAATTTAATCGAACGTTCAATCGCAGAGTTGATGAACTTTATTTGGCTGGTCGATTTAAAAATATTATCCATCCATGAAAATGGATTTTTCAATGGACTTCAATTGTTCTCCTGCAAACGATGTGGTGATCACATTTCACTCGTTCTCGCTGATTCTAAATGATTGAAAAAAAAAAAAACATCTGAGCATATTTCAAACATTTTTTAGAATATCCAAAAAAATTTTGTTTGTTGAGATTTTTTTTTTGGCATATTAAAATGTATATTTCGAATATTCTAAAAAATGTGTACTTGTAGAAAACGGTTTGAAATATGCTCAGATGTTTTTTTTTTCAGAGATTTTTTTTTTCAGCATATTAGAATGTATATTTATACATTTTAATATGCTGAAAAAAATGTCTGAAAAAAAATATATATCTGAGCGTTAGGTCCGAAATTGGCACTACTCGCGATTGGCACTGGGTCTTCGATGATCGCAGTCCGGTATGATTCAACATGCAAATTGTGGCTGTCATCAACGTGTTGTGTCCGTTCGTATATTAATTCGTTCGGTCCCATAACCCAAATCGCCATTATAGGATTCAAATGCATTCCCACACGCTTCCAGGTTCCATAGCACGCACGTTCGATATATATATATATATATATATATATATAGAATTATAGATATATGCACAACGGCGGAGAGTGCACATGGCACGGAGCAAATAAGCGTGCGAATTCTGATATGTCGGAATGGGATACGGCGCCAGGCCTCATAAGGCAAGGTCTGCAACTGTCTACTTTCTCAAACGTCGCGAACACGGTCTCGTCGTGATTCCTCTCTGATTTGCACAATATTATGCACGTGCGTCAAGATCAAAACGAACTGCGACCGAATAGCCGATGGCGAATGAAAAATAATATGCCTCGCGTTCATCAAGTCCATATCTGTATACACACACTCAGTGGCACAAGAGCGTCGTCCGCGTATATCTCCTGGAATAAAACAATATTTGTGAAAATCAACAGCGTAGGTTGAAAGTAGAGTACTCGAACCAAGATGCGTTAACTCAGTACGCGCGTCCAATGTCCATAATCGTCGATTCGGAGGTTGGGCCAGCATCGGGGCCATACGGTTTCCACCGGACTTTCGGCAAGACCGAGTCAGACATTTCCAGATACCGGGAATCCGTCGGGTCAGCTGCTGCGGGGTGAACACACGTTTTCCCTCGGAGCTTGTGTTTCATCGCGGACCACACAATCTCCATTGGATTCGTCGTGTCCGGGGGGATTGTGCGGCCCCGGTCCAACACGATCATGTGATTTTACAGTTTGTCCACTGGGTGCACATAAGGCTGCGGTGTTTTCGGGTCGTTGTCTTCTCGCAACATCCATTGTTCGTTCGATACCGGCTCCAAAGTCACAACGCATCTCAGACCCTCCCTCCCTGAGTCCTGTACCGTGGTTTTTTTGTTTCTCGCACGCCGCGGAGCTTCGAGTGACGCTGACGACGCTCTTGTGCCACTTACTGATTAACAACTGCATTATATTGCGACGACGAACCAAGACTCGCATAATTTACAAAAAAAAAGTTCATTGAAATGAAATATTACCATCTACGTGAAATCTATATTTACACCGTAAAGATGATAATTTTTTTCCAATCTAAACCATCGTTTGTCCATTAAATTCAATCAGTTATTTATTTATTCATTTATTTATTTATTTATTTATTTATTTATTTATTTATTTATTTATTTATTTATTTATTTATTCATTTATTTATTTATTTATTTATTTATTTATTTATTTATTTATTTATTTATTTATTTATTTATTTATTTGTTTATTTATTCATTTATTCATTTATTTATTTATTTATTAACGGACATCGCCACAAGCAAAGTATTCATTCAACTTTTTTCTTTCTTTTCGCGCTCGTAAAATTTTTTTTCGTTCGAGTACAAAAAAAAAAGAAGAAAAAAAACATAAATAAAACGAGGACAACGCGCATGTGCAACTGCGCAGCAGTTTAAACTTCGATTGTAAACGCAACTTGCGTTCACCGGAACGCGAGAGACGCGAATGGTCCGTGACGACATAGGTGACAAAAGTCGAACGAATGATAATGAGCGAATGGCAACAAAAAAGCAAAACAACAACAAAAAAAAAAAAGAGTGTAAGAAAATATGACAGAAGCAATCTCGTCGTAGCGTCGAGCGTGTTGATTGCCAGAGTCTCATGTCCGAAGTTGACGAACGTTGACGAAATGTTAGGCTCGCGGTCGTCAACCCAACTCGATAGGCCTGCCGCACGAACTTCCATACAGTCATCAGCCACAACAGCACTAAAACAAATGGATTACGAAGTAAAATCAACGATCCGGTGAATATTAACATTCCCAGAATCTCATACAATCCCCAACGAACCCGCAACAATCGTCGTAATTTTTTTCCCCCGTTGAACAAATAAAAAAAAACGTGGTGCCAACGACTGTGCTCAATCTCGGCTTAACCGGCCAGTCACTGTTTCGACGGGTCAGATCGGCGCGCAAGGACGCTGCGAGAGTAGTTTTGCACGCTGCTGAGGTTTCACACGAGATTAGATATATTTCGAAAGCCAGAGCGCGAGCGCGATGCCAACAAACCCATCGACTTATTTACGTTGACGATGACAGCGACGATGACGGCAAAACCAATCACATCCATGTGCCCACGGCATACCGCATAACAGTGACCCATGTCGATGTGACTCACACCTCCCGTGTCACGTGCAACTATTTTTCCCTATCTTTCTTTCCTCGCCTTTTTCTACACACACACACACACACAAAATGTCTCACGTTTATCCAGTAAAATAATTTACTGTAACGCATAAACGTTATTATACGACGAATTATAAACGTGCACAAACGTCAGACGGAAACGCAAACATTGAATTGAACACACGGAGAAAGAGGGACTCCTCTGTCTCGTGTGACTTCGACTTCGCTCTCTCGTCATTACGTGATTATGTTTATGCGATGGAGTTAGATACACTCATGTGTTAACACATGCATGTTGCACACATGTGGACGGCTCACGGAGATTCCGGAACGCACGAGAGAGAAAGAGAGAGGATAGAAAGAGAGAGAGTGAGAGAGAACATGCCGAGGCGAATGGCATCGAGATCTCTTCGCGAGAATTCAGGACTTTGCTTCGACCTCGTGTTCGTTTTATATATATATATATATATATATATATATATATATATATATATATATATATATATATATAAATACGGATAATAAATAAAATCGTGAAAAATTTTCGCGAACTAGAATTTTAACATTTTTCCGCAACCGAAAACAAAACAAACAAAAAATGATACAAACTAATTTTTTGCAATATTTATCATCGTAAACAATTTTTTTTTTTTCAACATATAAACGATTCGTATATGGAAAAAAGAAAAAAAAACAAATAAAAGAATATAAACAGGCCCAACACCGAAACTGTGATATCGAGATTATTATTTAATCTTTATTCAATTTTTAAAAAATTATTGAAAAATTATTATTTAATTTTTTATCATTTTTTTTCTTCTTTACGATGCCCTTTTATTATTATAATATGTGTTTAAAAGTTTTGCAACTCGTGAAGAAAAAATTAAATAAAAATTCCATTTGCGAATGGAAAGAGAAACCGTTTTGCCACGTACATGTGATAAAGCTATGTGTGTGTGTGTGTGTGTGTGTGTTGGGCGATGACGACACACCTGTGCGAAGAGCTTCGTGTATCTGCGAAATAACTCGGGATCAGTCGATCACCCGTACAACGTTGTTTCAAAGATTGCGTCTGGATACGAACACACACACACACACACATAAACACACACACACAAACACACGTCAATGCGTATACAATTACTCGTTCTATTCGCAAATGGAATTATATAAAATACATATGAACGAGACGAGAAAATCGGAATGAACGATGTACTGCGTTGGTAAGGAACTGAAAGAAATAAAAGAAATTGGTAATTGCAAAATTATTCAGTCTTTACCGTGTACGTACACACATCGAGAATTTCTCGATTCATTGGGGAGGGGGATCTATCGATCGTTTCCCAAGATCTCTGTTTTTAATTCACATCGGGAATAAACTGGAAACGCATGCGTTACGTGTGTCGCGGAATCGAGGAAAGACGATTCGACGAGCGTTAAAAAAAAAATAAATAAATAAAAAAAGGTGTCTCCGTCGATAAGGCAGAACTATCGTGTCACGGAATCTCTCACGAAGACGTTCTTTTTTATTTTATCATGGCGCAACGTGAGAGTTATCTCGTGACTGGCAATTCGACGATGGTTAATGATTATAAAAAAAAAATTTAAAAAAAAAAATCGTCACAATTGGCACGGTACGGTACCATGGGCAGTGTGAATGGGGATTACGGGGCGTACAGTTAGTACGATTGTCTGTATCGAATAGAAATGAAAAAATAAAAAATAAAATCCCAGTCACAAAGCTCGAAGTGTAGTTGTATAATTTTCCAACCAATAATTTTCTTCCGTCGTATTTCATTCGCGATGGAAACCAATTAGCGGTAAATTGCTAATGACTGTACCGCGAACGAGCCCGACTCTCTCACACGGAGTGCAGCAAGTTACGAGAGACGCGACTTCTCGAAGAGTTTGCACGTTAAAGTTGAAAACTCGACCTGGTAGCTGTAGCTACGAAGAAGACTCTGATGATATTTAAAACGAATCGCGTGAATATAATTTATCGAATCAATTAAATGAAGAAAAAAAATGTAATGACGACAACAAAATTGAATCAAAAGAATCCTCAACACCCCAAAAAATCCAACAATATTGATAAACATATAAACTAATTGTATAAGTCTCATTAAGATGAGACCAAAACCCAAAAAAATGTCTTCCAAAAAATTCCCGAAAAAAAAAAAATCCATCCAAAAATGTTCGAATAACAAACGACACACTCCCCTCCATCGGTTTTCACTGCGATCACCACAAACTATCAATTACGAATCAGTCGTCGATATACCACCTCTCGCATTTACATTCGAAAAAAATATATATCCACATCTCGGATCTATCCGACCAATGAATCTTCGTATCTGGGTAACTCGCCTAATGGTATTCCATATTCTCTTGCTCCTCCGTTCGTTGCCTCACGATTAAACCTGTGCACCTTGAATTACGTATACACATACATGTATATATGTATATATATATATATAAATTTTTTTCAAACGCGAAGAGATTCATCTCTACGTGGGCAATAAATCCTTATGCATATTTGCACCTCCCCGAAGCCGGGAATCACCTTTCTCCACTCCTCAACCATTTTCGTCGTCCCTCCCTCGTTTGGATGTAAGACGCTGAAGTGGGAGGCAGATTCACGTATCCTCTATTACTACCCAGCAAGTTTTTTTAAAATTGTTTCTTGTTTTTTTGGTAGCACGTAACATGCGCTGCTATCCGACTGTATATCATAGTCCCTGTTTAAGGTAGTATCCCACAAATTGTGAGTCAAAGCAAGCCTGAGATATAACCATCTCCTGATTGAGGTACGTAGTAATTTGATGTGACAACGTCGCGTGTTGTGATGTCGGGTGGGGCTCGAAGTTCAGAATGAGCAATGTTCAGAAAGGCCAAAATTTCGAACGCGCGATGCTTCGAACGACAATGTTACGAATGGTCGCGGCGTAGAATGAAATTGTTTCGAATGGTCAAAATTTCGAATCGGATTGTAGCCTTCCGAACGCCTACGTTTCGAACTTTCCCACGCGTAAATTATCGAAGTTAGAGATATGCCGTCACCGACTTTTTTATAGGAAATTTATTTCTCTACAACATTGTTTATGTGAACTTTTTGTCTATATAGCGTTTTTTATCCAGCGTTTGGACAGAAACAAACAAAACGATAAGAAAATCGATGCATTTTTACCTTCCCGTCAAAACGCTGGTTAAACAACGCTATATAGACCAAAAGTTCACATAAACAATGTTGTAGAGAATTGAATTTCCTATAAAAAAGTCAGTGACGGCATATCTCTAACTTTGATAATTTACGCGTGGGAAAGCTCGAAAGGTAGGCGTTCGGAAGGCTACAATCCGATTCGAAATTTTGACCATTCGAAACAATTTCATTCTACGCCGCGACCATTCGTAACATTGTCGTTCGAAGCATCGCGCGTTCGAAATTTTGGCCTTTCTGAACATTGCTCATTCTGAACTTCGAGCCCCACCCGTGATGTCGATTAGCGAGAGAGAGAGAGAGAGAGAGAGAGAGAGAGAGAGAGAGAGAGAGAGAGAGAGAGAGAGAGAGAGAGAGAGAGAGACCCGTGTGGAAATCTGGTAGGGATACCCTCGTTTGAATCTAGCGTCCGGCCAGTTTTCCTGGTCACGGTTTCCTGCAGAGGAACTGGATGGGGCCTAGCTACAATACATGTATAGATGTCACTGCTATCCAGGCACTAGCTCCTTAACCTGTCCCAGATTACCGGCACAAGGGGTGGATATAATCTAGCTAGCACACACCGATAGACGTCGACGCCATCTGTAGTGCCTGGTAGACAGCAGTGTCTAGCAGTCGCAGCAGAGACAGCTCCTCGGCGGTGGGGGTTCTCGTGAGCGCTTGGCGCTTTCGATTGGTCGACGGAGTACGGGCTGTTGAACCACGTGATCGGTCTGTGGGGCTGCGGGCCGGCGTGTTTCAAGCAAACGATCTAACCTCACTTTCACGGAAGTGTTTAAAACTGACGCTACGAATCGTCAAAGTTAAAATTTCAACTACAATTAAACCATGGCTGACAACGAAAAGCGGCGCGTAATCGAGCATGGGTAAAGCGAAACTGTGCTGTAAAAGCAGACGTCGAAATATTAAGAAGACGTTCGTGGTACTTGATTCGTGAATGTAAGTCGTAATTTTTCTAACCTCATTGTTTATTATCTTCGAAATATGATTTTTAATCAAATATACATGATCTTCTTACCGCCATACAGAGGTAGCTCAAACAAGTCACCAGACCGTTGCAGGATAGTTCGTGATGCTAACAAGAAATGTGCATTGGATTATCGTCATCTGATAACCACAGCAAACCGGTGACAAGTGAAAGTGATTGTGAGGTGCAAACATTAGGCTAGCCTAACGCTCGACGATCAAACATGCACGATACCGTGTAGTTCAACACCACATGCAATACATATAAAAACACAAAACAAAAGTGTTATATAAAAAAAATTTATGAAAAAAAATTGTTATTTAAAAAAAGTTTATATGAACAAAAAATATTCTATAAAAAAAGTACATATAAAAATCGTTAACCTTTCAAATAAAGTTCGTATTTAAAATGTAGTTCATCGTGTTATTTCTAATTTTATTACGACGGTGCCGACCGCGATAAGTACCTCCCTCACCCCTCCTTTTATAGGTTTGCATTATACCGGTGCTAGCTAGTTTATATCCAGGTTTCCGGAATTGAAAAGCGGCATGCTGGCTAGGCCGTGGCCAAACGTCATGGACACCAATTGTATAGCCAGATGTTACCTATAGCGCAGGGGCCTAGCCAGGTTGCCGGGCTAGAACCGGGCCAGTCTCCCGGAAACCTCGCCTGGGCCTGGCTAATTCCGGGACGTAATTTCCACACGGGGAGAGAGAGAGAGAGAGAGAGAGAGAGAGAGAGAAGATGGGAAACGAACGCGCAACGTTGCCATGTCTACTGGATCACGACCAACTCCTCATACTAACTGTATTTTTCCGATGTTTTATTTGCTTATTATTATCATCACAGTCTCCCGATCTCTACTGTCAAGTGCCCAAAATGTTGTCCGAATATTCAACTTGCAGCTCAAGTGTTTTCATTAAAATCTGACGAGGACTTTTTGTATTGTATCAAATTAAGCGTGATTCTCCATAAGGCTTCGTGTTAAACGTGTGACAAATAAAAGTGTTGATATATTTTTTCTCACGCTCCGGAAAGCCATGAAAATTTAACCGAAACTTTTTCTTATCAATACCTATAAGTGTGCCAAGTTTCGTGAAAATCTGACGAGGAACTCCCTCATGGAGGGTACTACTACCTTAAGCAGATTATTCAGACTCGAGGAAGATGAGGGGAGGGACAAGGAAGGTTTTTCTCTTTCGCTTCATACAGTCGGAGATCGTAGCATCTTCGAATGGATTTTCTAGCACGCGTCGATCTCGCGTTCTCTTCATGAACTCTTGAACCACTCTCTCGATGACTGCTTCTGCTGCTGCTGCTGGGCTCGTCACGCTTTGACACTCGCTCTCTCCCGACCCTGTAATCCAGCCGCAACACATACATCGTCCTCAGCATCACGTTTCGACTGTCTTGTCGTCCCCATTAAACGATACCATCCACGATTAACCAAACATCCTGCTTTATTATCCTCCTTCATGATCCAATGGAATCTCAACAATGTTAAAAAAAAAAAAAAATGAGACAAAAAAAAATATTTAGAAAAAATAATCAAAGGATTCCTTTTTTTTTCTCACTCTCACTCATCGCTCATGTTCGTCGGTGCGAAGTGAATCAAGATGATCCCCATTCTCGTTGGGGTCGCCGGGGGCCTTAACGATGATGAACCCGGAAAGTGAAAGAGCTTCGGTGATTCGAGAGAGACCGCGTGTGGCACGCGTTTGACCCCCGACGAGTCTGCGAGAGTCATTAGACTCTTCGAGTACAGGGATACTCGTTAACAATATATAACAACAATGTATTCCGTGAACCATCTCCTCACTTTTTCCACATATTTTACAAATGTGTAGGTGAAATAAAATATTGTTGCAGCAGACGAACATTTTTCCAATCCAACAGAATTCATAACCATTTTTTTAAGAGATAAATTCGCAGCATCCAAGATTTTGAAAATTATTATTTATTCACACAACTTAATAACTTTTACCAATATGTGTAATTAATTGATTGAAACGATCAACGAGTACAACAAGTTGATCTAGTTGAATGTTTTTTTTTTATTCTTATTCCATTACGTGCCAAAATAATTAAGTCAAGTGAAAAATAAAATAAAAATAAATAAAAAAACAAGGGTGCAAAGTAGAACCTTGCACATTGCTTCCTCATAGTTTTGTACCGTATTTAAATTATTGAGATGTAAAGTAGAACCTTGCTTATGGCTTCCTTATCTTCTTACACATTTGCCAAAGCTTCCTCTATAAGGAACCATGTGTCGATCAATTTTGGCTTCCTCATAGAGGAAGCTTTGGCAAATGTTTAAGAAGATAAGGAAGCCATAAGCAAGGTTCTACTTTACATCTCAATAATTTAAAAAAGGGTGCAAAGTAGAACCTTGCACATTGCTTCCTCATAGTTTTGTACCGTTTTTCAATTATTGAGATGTAAAGTAGAACCTTGCTTATGGCTTCCTTATCTTCTTACACATCTGCCAAAGCTTCCTCTATAAGGAACCATGTGTCGATCAATTTTGGCTTCCTCATAGAGGAAGCTTTCCTTGTTCACTTTCGTGACGTTGAGGGCTCCTTGTGAGTGTGATGTGAGTCGAAATCAATATACATGGGGCAATTTATATGAAATTTGAAAAATTATAATTCGCATAAAATCTGAACTCCTTGTTAGATTTTATCCAAATTCAATAGGAAATCTCTTTGGATGATAGTGCAACTTCGTACTAAATTTCAGCCGGATATCTAGAAAATTATGGAAGCTAGAGCACTTACATTGAATTTTGGAAAAATTTCAAAACGCCATCAAATCTGAACGTCTTGTTGGATTTTGTCCAAATTCAATACGAAACCTCTTTCAATGGCAGTGCAACTTCGTACTAAATTCCAGCCAGATATCTCAAAAATTATGGAAGCTGGAGCAGTTACATTGATTTTTAGAAAAATTTCAAAACGCCATAAAATATGAATGGCTTGATGGATTTCGCCCAAATTCAATCGGGTTTCTCTTGGGATAATTGCGCAACTTCGTACCAAATTTAAGTCCGATATCTCAAAAATTGCTCCAGTTAGAGTGTAAAGATCGTTTTTTTCACATTAAAAAATGCTTTAAAAGTAAAGCAAAGCGTGGATTTTTTCCAAATTCGGTATCGAGCATCTCCCTGTACTCGTACAACATTATACTGAATTTAAGCTCGATATCTCTAAATATGTGGGAGCTAGAGACCAAAAATAATTTTTTGAATTTTGAAAAAATGCTGTGAAAACGAAATAACTTGATAGATTTTTCCAAAAATTAAATTGTGCTATGCGCCGTGAACCCTTCACATGTGTGACAAATTTCAGCTTGATATCTCGAGCCGTTCTCAAGTTGTGAGCGGTTAACCATTACTACACACATACACACACACACACATACATCCGGACATTTTTTCTAAATGTGTTTTTTGGGTGTTTTGAGACATACTGAACACGTTTTCATGAACATCTCGAAAAAAAAAAATTTCACGAAAACAAAGCTTCCTCTATGAGGAAGCAAAAGAACAGAAAGTCGGCGAACCAGATTTTCGATAAGAATAATAATTCCATGAACCTTATTCAATAATCCCTCTCATCGACAGAGCTGCGATAAAATGTGCTGTAACGATGAAAAATGTTTTTGTGTCTTTATCTTTCTCTTTCTCTCAGTTGAATCTCGGAAAACGGGGCCACGCTGAGTCGGACTAAGCTTCATGTTCGGCAACAATCACGTGAATTATTGCCCAGTGAGTCAGTCACACTCCACAAGGTGGGGGGAATCAAGTGGCGAAAAAATGATATGCACGATTTTTTGAAGATTCTTCTCAAATCAATTTATTTATTTATTTACTTATTTATTTATTTATTTATTTATTTATTTATTTATTTATTTATTTATTTATTTATTTATTTATTTATTTATTCATTCATTCATTCATTCATTTATTCATTTATTTACTTATGCAACGGATAAGTCGTTTGCTTATCTTTCTAACTGTAACTTTTTAACCTTCTTATCATAACACACTTTTTATAACTCAAACAACAACAACAACAACAACAACAACAACAACTTGAACGAAAAACAAAAAAAAAATAATAACACGACTGTACAATCGTGGATTTTGTGGGCCAGTGGTTAAATAAAGATTGATGTTGCGTAGACTCGAAGGAAAACCGCGATTACACTTGGAGAACGAAGAACCACGATGAACCGCCACACGCGAGGAAAACCGCAGCTGCACCTTCTTCGTTCGGTGTGGGTCAACGTTTTTTTTTTCTCTTTTTTTTTTTTTAGTTGCCGTTGAAGATGTTGCGAAGGACAAAGCCGTAGGAAAGTTGCGCACAATGCCAAGCGGTTAAACCGTCGTACGGGTTTACCGCAGTGACGGTTCCGAAACATCTTCGAGGTTTATCGCCGAACGAAGATGCACACACCGGTGATGGTGTGCGTTCGTTCTCGGGTTTTCGTAGTTTCGCGTCGGTCAACCGGATTCAATATGGCACTTGATTGAACGGCGAGTTACGACCGCGAACTACGGTTTGGATATATACTGCAGGTTCGCACTCAGGAAGCCATATCGTGGTTGTGCAGCATCTATTCAGAATTATAGACATTATACGATGTGGTTGACACCTGTGCTTCTCAGCGATTCTACATTCGAGCCTCTTTTCATCTCACGCTTTGGCTATTGTCCGTCTTGCCAAGTTTAATTGTTCCAACACACACACACACACATGACTACCCACCTCCCTTGAGTTTCATTGTCTGTTTCAGCTGTTTCACGTTCTATTCTATCACAAATTCGTATCAAAATTGAATGAAAATAGAAAAAAAATATTTTTCGAAATAATGTATTATATATCTAATTGGTGTTAAATAAATATTTTATGTTATACAAGGAAAATTTTATATTGAGAGAGAGAGAGAGTAATAGCTGCAATCTAGCATAGGGAAAATTAAAAAATGAAAAAATTGTAGATATGACGGGCGTTTAAAAAAAATCTAATTTTCATCAAAATTTCGAGTTATAAAAATTGATAAAAAAAATTAACGCGAGATTCAATCTAAAAAAAACATCCTATGCTACATTGTTGCTAATATTATGAAGAATATGCCATGCAAATTTCATCGAAATCGGTTGAGATATTTTCAAAGATATCTTGCACACCATTTAAAAAAAAGTTGCCTCGCCTAAAATTGCTTCAACTCCGAAAATAATTGAAAATCTGTCCATGCACAAACGCTCGAAATATTCTTAAAAGTACAAACAACAAATCTAGCCAAACAAGAAAACGATTTTCCAAAACCTCAAGATAGTTCAACCCTTTGAATAAATAAATTCAACACTGTCAAAAAAAAAAAAATTAATAAAAAAACATTGTGTGGATTGAATCGCAAATGGTGAGAATAAAAATTTTGTCGTTGAAGAGCGGATATTCGAGATCCGAAGTTGGTCGACCGTGTGTTTGGTTTTCGAGACGCAATTCTGGTTGAGGTTTTTTTTTTTTTACGGACATGGAGCACGCTTTCCAGCGAGGTCCAAAAGTCCTTCCCTCTCTCTCTCTCTCTCTCTCACACACACACACACACATTATCTATCTCTCTCTCACTTTGTGCAGAGAGCACACGGAGGCAGAGCATCGTGGAACCGCGCCAGCATCAACAGGACGACCGACAATCCAGAGCCCGTTCCACGCGGCATCAGTTTGTAACGTTTCGTTCGCTGTTTACGTACGTGCCGAAGCGTATTGGGCTGTGTGTCACCAGCTGGGAAAAGAGTCCGCGGGGTGGTGGTTGCGGTACCGATGCGCAAAAAAAAAAAAAAAAAAAAAGAAAAAGAAGGGAAAAAATGGAAAAAGAATGGAGAGACGAGGTAGTAGTCTCCGAATGGTCACACGTCGAGATAGCATCGTGTTTACGCTCGGAAACGTCGCGGCCACGCGCGTTTCCCGCACAAACGAATGAATAAACGAAAAAGAAAAAAAAAATAATCGAGTGAATACCCAAACGAATTCGCGTCGATCGAGCAAAATTTCCGAGACAAAACAAACGAATTAGAAATAAAATGAAAATAAAAATAAAAACACTACGAAAACATTTGCTCGTTCGGGTGAAACTTTTTTTTTTTTTTTTTTTTGGTTTGCTCGAATCTTTTGACAAATTGTGGGGGATGAAATAAAATATAGATATATGTATAAAATATGTATTTCCGAGCACATCGAACGCGTCGATGGGACGAAAATATGAAACTCGCGTTATAACGTAATTCAAAGTAATGTGGAAAAAGTTTCAGAACGATTTTGGAGTAACATTCGGCTCTGATTCGTTTCAGTTTACGAAAAAGCTATTTGCAGTACGATTGTGTGGTGTGGAAATTGTGTACCATTTATCGAACGTTTCAACACTCGAGCGTAATATATTCAATACATTGATGTTATTTGAAAAAAAAGGACAAAGTAATGAAGTAATTAAAAAATAAAAATGTTTGAATAAAAAAAATCATTGAGTTCTCAAATGTATTATTTTCCGACACGAGATAAACGCAGTATTTTATAATTCATCAACGATCAAAAACGTGGAAAAATTAAGTTGAACGATGAGAGCTATAGTGGTTGTGGGAAATTTCTAAAATTTCTTGATTTTTTTCAGACACGTTGTCATAGTCTCAAAAAAATCAAGAAAATTTTGAAAATTTCCGGAATCAATAGCTTTCATCGTTCAACTTAATTTCTTCACGCTTTTCCACGCTTTCTTAAGATCCTCAAAAATGTATGACTCATAAAATTTCAGATTTTTTCTTCGATACTTTAACACACGTGTGATACATCGTTAACGTTATCGAAACGGATGCCAAGATGTATGCAGACCCCACGATGGTGTTTTCATTCATCCGAGGATGCGAATGTTGCGCATGAAGGAGTCGAGACAACGTAATGTACACCGCATCCATTAATAAAAATAGCGTTACTACCGGCGACGATGGCGAGTGCTCGAGAATAGCCGAATGAGAGTGAAAAAATAAAAAAATAAAAACAAAACAAAAAAAAAATTTGAAAAGAAAACTAAGCGATGTGAGCAACCGGTACTTACACCCGAGAGTCATTCGAGAGACGTGAACGTTGAAGAGTAAAAAGCGTTGTGCTGCTATCTCGGCCAACGCGCCGCGGCCGCGCCCGACCCCGTATAGTCGGGGTCCAAATACAAATAGTAAGAGCGTCATTAAATTTGCATTTATATTGTATTTTGTAATTTATGAACGCGAATTATTTATATATATCTTTCTCTCTGTTTCTCTCTCTTACTCTCACACACGTTCTCATCTCGCAAATAGAGTCGGTCCTCACGTCCTCTTCAACCGTTTCGCGCATCATCTACCGCTCTCTTTCTTTCGACGTTCGTTGCAATTATTTTTCACGCTGTGCTCTTCATTTCGGTTTTTTTTCTTTTTTTTTTTTTCAAATTTATTTTGTACATCACATTCATACGATCCCGCAGTGGACAATACAATGCATAAATATTTATCTGGGCGATGGAGCAGATACGTCGAAACTTGAGATTCGTGAGTGCCTACTCAAGTGGAATATATATATTCATATTTATATATATATATATACGACGTATGGCTTAAAAGAAAATAATTTTTATTTTTCCTCGTCATTCTTGAAGATTGGACTATGCAGTTGTTTGGAGTGACAAGTTTTTTTGTTTGCAGTGAAAATCGAAAAGAAAAAAAGTGATACGAGATATGAAAAATTTATATATGAACTACAGGTAAAAGGAAATATTAAATTTTATAAATACGTTTTTTTTTGTTTTTTTTGCGATTCAAGGTGATGACGGTATTCAATATTCACTTCTTCATATACAAGAAAAAAAAACAATTATATAGTTACATGAGGTTAATCACTCGCTTATGACCCGCCAAATTTTCGATTCTGATGAAAATCTTTTTCCACAAAGTGGATGACAAAAAAAAAAGCATAGGAACATTTTTAAATATTTTTTTCTGGCATTTTTTTTCAGTAATTAATTTTTTGCAATAAACCAGTGAATAAAGAAAAAGAAATTCAAATATTTCCGACACGAAAAAATGTTCATTCGATTCGACAACTTCACGCGGAGTCGAAGCGACGTGGATTAATTCGCGGTGCAACGTGTGAAAGAATGCACGGATGACGCTCAAGCGAGGGACAAACGTCGTGAGGGTGGGCGAATGACGAACGCGCGTGTCGCGGAGACTCGGAAAGTTGCATTATCAACTCGCGAATGTACGGTTAATGATTCCCATTGATAATTGGACATGGACTCGTCGTAACGACCGAATGTAATTACCGACGGGCGTTCCGACTGTAATTCCAATTGTTTTCTTACGTTAACGTAAGAACTCACCGGCGTCTGTTGCGGGGGCCGTCGAGCGTATATTTTGTGTGTCACGCGCACACGGTCTTCAACGTCTTAATTATGATCGACGATCTACGAGCATATCTTCGTCATTGTCCTCGCCAATTTCTCGCACCGCATCTTCGACGAGTATTTTATATGAAAAATCGTTTCCAACGATTTTTTAAATAAATAAAATAAATAAAATAAATAAAATAAATAAAATAAATAAAATAAATAAAATAAATAAAATAAATAAAATAAATAAAATAAATAAAATAAATAAAATAAATAAAATAAATAAAATAAATAAAATAAATAAAATAAATAAAATAAATAAAATAAATAAAATAAATAAAATAAATAAAATAAAGAGGAAAAAAATCGTGCATTTGATTTTCCTAACGATTCTTCTCGCAGATTTTTATGACCCAATCGAGTTGGGAAAAATTTCGATGTACCAAAACTTCGATGTACAAAAACGAAAAAAAAAAAAAAAAAAAAAACAAAATCATGCATCCAATTTTTCCAGCAACTTCCATTGCCAGTGTTCTCAGTTGGTGAATTATTTTCCACCTTAACGTCGAATTCTGCGAGGGTTTGCGTCTTCCTGGTCATCCGCCAACTCATTTACCACACTCGCGCTCTCTCGCGATTTTTCTCTTCTTCTCGCTCTCGCTACAATCTCATTCGTCCTCGCTCTATCTCTCTCACACTCTCTCACTCCGTCTATCGTCATCTCGAAACCGTGTGATCACCTTTACCGTTCTCGGCCAGCTTACGTGACCGGCATCCCGCAAACTCGCAAGCACGACGAGCGTGTGGGAGGTCGCTGCGATTTTTATGGCTCCTGCGTAACCCCGATCCTCCACTCCGAGACGAATTCTTTTCCCCTCGGAACCCAAACACACACACACACATACACGCAAAACCTCTCTGACACTACCACCGTCCTCTCTGACGACGTCGAGCAAAATAAAAATCAAATGGATCACGACGGAGAGCCACGTCAGGATTTCAGAAGGTGCCCCCCACAACCCTCCAAAACTACCCTCCAGCCCTGAACTGCCCGAAGCCTCCGATCCGTCTATTAACATCAAGGTAACATCAAGGTACAAGGTACCCTCGATCAGAGAGTTTCTCGGTCAGATTTTCATAAAACTTGGCATACTTATAGCTATTGATAAGAAAGAGGTTCGGTCAAATTTTCATGGCTTTCCGGAGCGTGAGAAAAAATATATCAACACGTTTTATTTGTCACACGTTTAACACGGAGCCTTATGGATAATCCCGCTCAATTTGATACAACACAAAAAGTCCTTGTCAGATTTTAATGAAAACACTTGAGCTGCAAGTTGAATATTCGGACAACATTTTGGGCACTTGACAGTAGAGATCGGGAGACTGTGATGATAATAATGAGCAAATAAAACATCGAGAAAATACAGTTAATATGAGGAGTTGGTCGTGATCCAGTAGACATGGCAACGTTGCGCGTTTGTTTCCCATCTTCTCTCTCTCTCTCACTAATCGACATCACAACACGCGACGTTGTCACATCAAAGTACTACGTACCTCAATCGGGAGATGGTACATCTCAGGCTTGTTTTGACTCTTACAGTTTGTGGGATACTACCTTAATCCGAACTCTCGAACATCGTTTTTATCCCCAAACAATGTCATTCGAACAAACATTACCATCTAAAATGACATCATCAATACGTATCTATATAGTACCTATACAGATTATGTATAGTTTTCATATAAAAAAAACATATTTTCCCACTTCTATTTACAATCTATCAATTGTTTATATTTTTTTTCTTTTCATCTTGGATCGTTGGAATATTTTCAATGTCCTGGCACGATAACCATCGACGGTCGAGCGCTCAGCAGCGACGTAGTCGTAATCCGGAACGCAAGTACCATACGCGTAGGTCCTACCGATGCAACGATCGCATTTCCTCGCCCTTTTCGCGATCCCCCCCCCCCCCCCCCTCATATTCCTTACCTACGCGGACTGTGCGCAACAACAAGAACACCCACCACAATCCACGTATTTTACGATCGTCGAAGAGGTTTACGAGGGTTTGCCGGGAGTGGGTAACAAAACCCTTTTGCAGCACGTCTTTCGCGCCATCGTTCAGACGTTTCACGTCGTGCTGTAAGTACTGTAGGTATTTTTCCCGCACAGCGAAATCTCGCTCGTTCTCGATAAAAATAAAAAGTAAATTCCAAAAAAAGTAAGAAAGAGAAAAAAAGAAGCCATCAATTCGTTGCGTTTCACGACTATTCGGCGCTGGTACCTCCCTCCCCCTCCTCTACCCCCTCCGCCCGCCGAATTTATCGCCTGCAACTTATTTTTCAACGTCCATTACTTGTTGATAAAAAAAAAGAAATTTGTCCTCGAAGTGTTTCGAATTTTATTTTTTACAACCCAAGTGCGAACAATGTGTTACCTTGTTGATATATATATTTGTGTCGTTAACGGTGCGCGAAAATAAAAAAAAAGTAATGAAATTGTGTGTTTCAATTGTTTATTGGATGTAAAAAAAAAAGAAATTGAAAAAAAAACGTTGCTATAGGAGATTCAAGAACGTGGAAACTGCTTTGTCGCCGATTAGAGTCGTCATATTTTTTTATAGTCACTTTTATAGCACCAGTAATAATTTGACCGATTTTCAGCCCTTGATAACAAACCCTCGAGGGGTGAGAATTAATTTTGAAAAATAAAAAAATCGTAAAAAAATTAATGAATTTACAACGAATAAACGAATTTGACAAAATAAATTGAAAATTAAAATGAAAGAATCGATGAATCTTAAAACTCGAAATTAAAAAAAAAAATTGAATAAACCGCAGCTGCGGAAAATTATAAAAAAAACAATAAAATAATAAAATGATTCTTAAAAAAATTATTGCGTGAGCGTCGAAAAAAAAAATGGAAGCAAGAAAAAGCGAGATAATGGAGATTGGACGTCTCTACTGACATGAGTAAACGCATATTAACTCGAGTGATTCATTTTTAAACCTACGAGTGTTGATTTTCATAAATATATATATATTTTTTTTTTCATTCAAGGAAATATTTGGGCGGACGACGAGATCTTGTGCTACTGACTGCGAGGCCGGAGAACGCGGGCGAGACATTACGATGAAAACGGCGAGGGTATAAAGGGTGTGTCTTGAGGCCGACGCCCAGATCGATGCTCTCGTCTGAGGTTCCCGGTGCGGCGGCGGGTGGCGAGCGCGCGCGAGGGGATGCAGCTGCGGCGAACGGAACCACCGGAGCAGTGTTCCCCACTTGGGCTGCTCTGCCGACGCTACTTCCGAAAGGGCTCTTTGCCCTGTCTTACCCTCTCTCTCTCTCTCTCATACACACACACACACGCACACTTCCGCGATCACCGACGACGACGCGCCGACTCGACGAAGCTTTCTCGCCACCCCCGGCCTGTCTCCGTCTTTCCTTACATCCCCGCGATGACGGAGACACTCCGGACCCGGATCTAAACCCGCCACGAATTACACAGGGATGCGACGTCGTGTCCGGCAAAAATTCCATTTTTTAATTTAGATTTTTTTTACGGATTTTAGCATCCGCGAAAAAAAATTTTATGTATGCATAGTCTTCAAATATTTTTAATGAAAATTATTTATAGTCGTCGAAAATATATATAAAAATTATTTACAGTCTTCGAAAATGTATATAAAAATTATTTATAGTCTTTGAAAATGTATATAAAAATTATTTATAGTCTTTGAAAATGTATATAAAAATTATATATAGACTATATATGGTATATGTTTCATTGTAAAATAATTAAAATGTAAAAAACAATGTTTTAAAATTATATAAAGACTATATATGCAGTCTGTATATAATTTTTACATTAATTTTTTAAGACTATATATAATTTTTTTACTTGAGGGATTAAATACATACTATGAACCTATAGATATAGATATAGTTTATATATAATTTTTCAACAATTTTTCTCCTTTAGCCTGTTAATTTTTATTTACCATGGAAAATAAAATGATTATAGAAATATAATCTTTTTGATTTTTCAATTGCAAGAGAATTGTGGAATTAAAAATAAATATATATATATATATGCATATATCTCTTGTCAGCTGTGAAAGTCAATTGACAAATGAATGTAATTGGTACAACGAAAGACCAAATGTTGTGTCAAACTTCATAGTTATTTAATCGTACATGTATTCGATCGAATTTAAATAAACTCGAGACTCTGCGAATATATCACGAGGTTACATTTATTTCACGAACTCGTAATCGTTTCGTCACCTTCGCTCCCACGGTATAATAACCGATCCGAAGTAAAATCAAGTAGTTATATATACGTGATACACGTATATATATATGTTTGTGGAAAATACATTGCGAATGAATTATTGCGAGACTGACGAGGGGGGCCATGAGATTCCGGTTCGGTTTGATCGCGAATTTATTACGTCAACGTGATTCGAATTCGAATGAGAATTTCACGATGGTGAAAGGATGAGAGTCGAAAGAAAAAAAAAGGTGGAAATCAATGAATAAATAAAAATAAAGTTAACTTATCGATTGCCACGAAATCTTCGAAAAGATTGATCATTCTCCTCAATGTTTTCTTTTGTTGAATAAGTTGAAACCTTTGTTTCAACTTATTTCAACACAACTTTTAGGGCGAAGGAGGTTGAAAGTAGGATGAAGCCATAAGCAATTCTCATGTGCGTTTCAAATTAATTCTATCTTAAAAAACTTGAAATTAATTCGCATTTGTCAAGTTTCAAAGTTGAGACGAAGGTGAAATAAGTTTAAATAAAAGATTAAATGATTCGACTAGTGTCGGCTTTTTCCGTCGGCCCGTCGAACCGAGTTTCGTGAGTGTAAGATAAATCGTAATACTAATAATAATCGTAAAAAAAAAAAAAAAAATGAATTCGAAGAAAAAAATCGACGAAGAAGGAGCGAATGATTAACGATGTGATCGTCAACGATCCCGTTGAGCCTTCGAACGGATTTCGAAAAAGGTATCATATTGGGCGGGCTTTACGAGCCTCTCGTTATATATATATATATATATCTATACATACCGTTCGAAAGTATCACACGACTTTTGCGTGACGCGTGCGCACGAGTTTCGGATCTCGAAAACTCAAACGCAGAACCGACATACTTAATTTAAATCGAATGAGGAAACCAAAAAAAAAAAAAAAAAAAATTACAAATCGATTTGCCGTATCGTTATATACACCGTTAAATGTTACATTACCCAAAAAAAAATTCGCAAAGAACCGCCGATTCGTCAAAACGATCCGTATAAAAACGTTGATAGCCAAAGAAGTTTCGTCTTACCTGAAAACAGACAAAGAAAGAGACGATTAATTATCAAACAATCATTTCTTTTTATCAATATAATTTTTTTTCAGTATAATTTTTATCAGTATTTATTTTTTTATCAGTGTTCATTTTATCATTATTTATTTTTTTATTATTCGTATAATCGGCGAATGTGATGAATAAATAAATTTGACCAGCACAGGTCAAAATTATTAATTCATCATTTTCATCGATTAAACATCGATGACACACAACTCTCTCAACCTCGAACCAACAGTACAATATAGACATCTCAATGATAAAGCAATAGAAAATTCTATCGTAATTCCCAAAATTTCAAAAACAATAAATAAAAAATAATAAAAAAAACGAAATCTTCAACTTTCAAAACAAAAATATTACAAAAGCGACGAGAGAACGTTTACGTCCGATTGTTTGGGGAAAAGTGAAGTGGCGGGTCATCTCGTGAGTCGCGAGAGAGCCGGGGAGGGGGGGGGGGATCTATTCGATGAATAAGCGCGAAGAGGTCGTCGAGGGTCGAGAGATCCGGTTGTTCGATAATGATAATGAGATTTATGGTGCTCTCTCAGACCGATAACCGGCTCGTTATAATCTATTCGGCGAACGGCGGGAGGGGAGGCTGTTAAACGAGCGCATGCGCGGTTGTACTACGTACAAAGCATTGCTCTCGGTGCAACGGCCGTGAACGTAGCTTCGAGGATGCACCGAGTGGCCCGAAGCCCCCGGGCTGCTGCTGCTGCTGCTGCTGCTGCGCGTTGCCGGTCGCGATACGCGTCCATCAACGAAGCGAAACTCGTAGTAGAGTTCCGTGAATGAGACTACCGAGTGCGCCTGTACAACGCGATACAACGATCGTGCGCGCGGCGGGGGCAATGCCGAGGGGAACAACCCCCCCCCGCCCCCCTTCAGCATTCGTTGTTCAGCAAGACCGAGGCGAGCCTCGTGGATTTTTATCTTTCACGCGCAAAGCTTTTCACATACATCACTTTGCACGTTATTTCGTAGCTGCATAGCTGCAGCTATCAACCGGTTTTTTTTTTCGCGGGTTTAGCGAGAGCGCATGCGCATTGACGATTCGTTTGATTCGTTTCATCGAATTTCGTTTGAAGATGGCAAATCTGCTCCAAATAGACAAATTATATTTAAACTGTATATGGGGCTGGATATATACATATATATATATATATATATATATATATATATATATATATATATATAGTTTATGCCTAAATTATATATAGTAGTGGTAATATATTTTCTGTATAAAAATTGTGTGAAATCCGTATACAATCTTTATACAGATGTTAATTTAAATTCTCTTTTTCGAATTGACAAAAATAATAAAAATAAATATATAAATAAATAAATCAAAGTATCTACGTACTTGCAACTTGCAATAATATTAATTTGTCTTAATAATAATGACGAATTGTTCTCCGAATTCAGATGTCTCGCTAAATCATTATTATTATTTTTATTATTATTATTATTATTATTATTATTATTATTATTATTCAAAATCCCACATCACCGATGTCATTCCATAGCACATTCAATTAATTCAATTCCATCTATTTCAGTAAATAATCAATCATACTCGTATCATATCGAATAATTAATAATCAACGAATCGAGAAATCAAAAAATCAACGCTCTTCAATAAAAAACTAAATCGTGAAAAAAAAAACTCATCATCACCATTATCATTATAATCATAATTACTATAAGAATAATGCAATAACAATAATTCCATTGTGACTTTTTCGTACGACGATCGTATTCGTTTATCAAACGTTGTCGAATAAATGTTTAACAAGATCGGACAGAGTTGTGAGACGTTATAGTAGCCCGCGTTGTAGTAGCCTTGAGATTCACGATTCCCTCCGTGCGTGTGTGTGTGTGTGCATGCGTGTGTATTCTATATACACAGTGGGCGAGAATATATATATAGTAAGCAAGACGAACGGGGCGGGGGGGACTTGTGTCTCCTCTTGGGGTTTGCGAATTCTCGTCGCAAGTGAGCGTGCAACAAAGCACGGACATCGGAGAGCGCTGCAGCGGACGACGACGAAGGAGGGGGGGGGGGGGCAGGCGCGATGCATTGCGGCGGCGAGAAGTCTATGTTTAGCAACGTGCAGCGGCGGCGACCACCGCGTCACGTCCGGTTCGCGGTTCTCGCTCCCCGCTGCATTCGCGCCTCGCCCCTCGCTGCGTCGCCGCCCTCCCCCTCCCCCTCTCTCTATCTATCTCTCTCTCTCTCTTCGTCGACGCTTATCCGTTTCTCTTCTCTCGTACGTAGACGCGGGCGAGTCGTGTTTCAGCCGCAGCTGCGAGAGAGACCCGCGCATTCACACGTAAGCGTCAAACTCGTGTACTGACTCGTCGTACATATATATATATATATATATATATATATATATATATATATGTGTGTGTTTGTGTGTGTGCAGGTTTGGTGTGCGTGTACCGAGTACGCGCTCGTCTTCTCTGCCATACGCGGGAATGCATACGCCATAAAACGCGTATCGTCCATAATAAGATGCTACCGCAGTCGCGCTCGGCGGCCCCTCCCCCCCCCCCCGCCCCCGGACCCCGGGACCGTCGCTCTTCGGATCCCTCGTAGAATGCAACACTCGAGACGATAAAAATCTTCGTCAATCTCGCTATTCGGGTTCTTTAATTTTTTCATTCGGGTTTTTGGGTTGAGAATGAAAATTAGATTTTGAAATGAAAAAATTTGGTTTTTCTTTCATTCGGTAGATTGGTTTGGTTGTCTTGGGATTTCGTCGTGTAATTGGTTAATCGTGAGAGGGGTATATGTATATATATATGTATGAACTGTGTGGAAAAGATAGTTTTTTTTTTTTTAATGTAATTGGCCATGAACAATTTATGAATATTTGTGATGTCTATGGAGATCTTTTGTTCAATATTTATATACATATTTAATGACGATCCATATAGATTTCAAAATATATTTATATTTCATGAATCGTGTATATAGACTATATAGGTTATATGCTTATATATTCTGAATTTAATAATAATAATAATAACAATAATAATAATAATTCTGCGAGAATTGTATATTTGTTTAATTTATACATTATTGGTATTAATAAAAATGTGTGTATATATATGTAATACATAAAAAATAAAAATTAAACGCCGTTCGGGTTGCATATAAATTGTATATTAGTTTTTCCATACGGTATCCAAAATAAACTGAAATAAAATAAAATAAAATAAAACGAAAAATATCAGAATACAGTGTGTACAAAAATCATAAAATTGTATATTTTTTCACACAGTTCACATAAATTTTCTTCACGTGACAAAAACTAAAATCAAAGAGCCTATTGTTGAATTTTAATATTTTGTCGCAATTTCAAAAAGCAAAATTTTTGGGACGTTAGGACGTTGAAAATTCGACGATTACAAACGTCGATGGAAAACGCGATGGCGAGGTAGACGAGGAGGTCACCGCGGTTTTTGGCATAGGTTGAGTCAAGGGAGATCGAGCTTTCCATTTATAAGCGGCGTCATTGACGAGCTGTCGAAACTGGAACGCCGTGACTGGAATATATGTGTACGTCAAACACACACACACACACACGAGCCTATATTGGGGAATGAGCCATGTGCCGAGACGACAGCGAGAGAGATGGAAACAAAGATAGATAACGACGAAAGGGTAACTACCGAACGAGAGAGCGTACGATAGGAGGATGGAATCGATTTCGGATTGCCGTCGCGGACAGAGCGTGTGCGAGACACGTGACGTTGTGCGGTCGTGGCACGGGTTTTGAGCTCATACGGTACATATATATCTACATTAGGGTGTGTTGAAAAAAAGTCGAAATTTTTCGATTCTTCTGGCAGTTTCCACATTTGTGGTGGATACTATTGGTAGACATCTGGCAAAATTTGACCCCGATCGAACGATATTTGGAGGTTCCGCTTTCACGAATTCGATTTTCCCTTTGATTAACACGTAAAAAAAATTTTTTTTTCAGTTGCAATTAATTTTTCAGGTAAGCAAATTATTTCGGGAATGGAAAGTAAGTGCAATACACAGTATCGAGGTCACTTAAAATATAAATATTTTTTGTTTTACAATAAAAAAAAGTTAACAATGTTTATTTCGCTATTTTCAAATAATTTTTTGTTGTTCAGAAAATTGTCAATTCTTTGTCAAATTGGAAAACAAAAAACATCACAATTCCAAGTGACCTCGATACTATGCATCGCGATAACTTTCGATTCCCAAAATTTTTCGCTTGCCCGAAAAATTAATTGCAAATGAAAATAAAAAAATGTTTTGCGTGTTAATCAAAGGGGAAATTGAAATCGTGAAAGCGGAACCTCTAAATCCAGTCCGATTGGGGTGAAATTTTGACAGGTGTCTACCAATAGTATCTACTACAGATGTATGAACTGCTGGAAGAATCGAAAAACTTTGTATTTTTTTCGACACACCCTGATGGATATAGAACGCGTACGTGAATTACTCAGTTGAAAACGAAAAGGTCGAGAGACCCAGAGGCGGTGGCTGCAACGACGATAAAACGGGAGTCGACCTGGCGGGTTCGCGAATTTGTGGAAACGTACACACACTCCGGGCCACGAGCACACACACACATTCACCCTTGCCAGCAGCAGCACCACTACCATCACCAGAACCAGCTGAATTCGACGCTCGTAACTTCGTTCATTCGGGATCCAATTAAAAAATGACGATCCAATTAAAACCCGTCGGGAAAGCCTCGCGGTCCTTGTCGCACTTATTCACGTAAATGAAAATAGTACGTTCGACATTTACAAACTCAACTCTGCGTAGTAGCTCGTGGTCGCGTAGTAAGACGTATCGGAAGGATTGCCAATTTTAGTTTGAACTAAAATAAGAGGGAAAAAGATGCGGTTATTTAAATGTGGCAAATACATTTTTATTGATTTATTATGAATTAATGAATTTTGTTGATTATTTTATTTTTCATGGTGAAATAACTTTGACAATAGAACTGTAAGCTTAACTGTAACCTGAGGTAACTCGTTATTTCACAACTGTTTTAGTCATTTATTTTGCTTTAGTCATTTTCAAAAAATAAAAATCGCTGAAAAAATTGATAAAGACAATATTTCGAATAAAAATTCGTCATTTCTTTAAAGATAAATAGAATAAAAAAATTTCAACGCTTTTGTAAAGAAAACATAGTATTCCACTAAGAAAAAAATAGAACGGACGTCCAAGTTCAAAAAAGTATTATTTTTGATAGGATGAAACTAGCCAGTGTAACAAAATTCAAAATAGTGCGATTAAATACGATAATTTAGTTTTTTATAGTATTAAATTTAAAACCGTTCTAAAAATACCGAATGAAAATTCGCTGGGGTAACGAGTTACCCCCGGCTTGCAGTTCCATGGTCGCAATCACAAACAAACGCGTCAGACTCGGACGACTGAATTTCCATTACGAACTTTTTTCCCATCGAATCAATTCCTGCCACAAAGTTTGAACAGTTTGTTAATTGATGAATTACAGAAAAAAAATGTTGTTGCCATCGCATAATACGTTATCCATCAACGTCACTGCACAATTTTTCTCCCATAATTTTGTCACAATTAAAACTCGATTATATATATATATATATATATATATATATATATATATATATATATATATACCCATCACGATATTGTAATTACGATATTGCCAACTTTCGTCTCCCATTGTTGGATTCAACAATGTGAATATTAAAAAAAGTCATATACCATTCAAATGTCACGCATATTAAAATACTCTCGGATTATATTCGCGGTTATGAAAAAAAAATAAAGAAAAAAAAATTAATTTTTTTTTTCGCTTTTCTTTTCACAAGTCGTTGGCGTCGTAGACCCAGAGGCAAAATTCGATAACGACAAATTCATTTTTTTTTGCATGGCGACTGTAAATTATATTAAAAAAAAAATTGAAGTACGAAATGGTTGGGAAAAGTAATTATCGTACGTGATCCGCTCGCGCTTTCGTCATTTTCTCTTTTACGATACTTTATATACACGAGCTTGTGTGCAATAAACTCACACACACACACACACATTTGAAGTACGTTCGGCTGCGCCACGTACTGGTTTTAATTCCGCCAGTGGAAACAGCCACCGTGCAGTCAGCCATCGAGCGGTGAAAAAACTCTTTCGTTAATGAAAAAAAAGAAAAAAAAAAAGAAAAACGTAGTTAAATCTCGTCCATCTCATTATCACGGGTGCGAAATTATATAATAAACGCAGGGACGTTATTAATATCCCAAAGTATAGTTTCGTTTCTCGTTCACACGTTGGTACACGAGAGTATGAATAAAATACCTTAACCCTCCACTGTATTATTATCCACCTCCTTAATATCCAAAATTTCTTGTCTCCCAAAGATTTTTTTTTCCAACACTTTGCCATTCTATTTCTCACAAATTAATTTTTCGTACATCATCCAGAGTGTTCAAAGCATATTCTGTAATTTTTTTAACCACTTCGAACAGAAAATTTGCTAAAAAAAAATGAAAAAAACAAAAAAAAAATGTTTTTTCTTTTTTTCATTCGTGTCGTATAGGGCGAAGGACGATGCACCTGCGCTGCAGTCTTAGCAAAGTGCTCATCCTGTGGAGAAATTGGCGAGAGGGGAATTGTCGTAGGACGAAGGCAGTAGGTTAGTCGCTCTCGGTTTCTCGACTTTTCCAACATTGCGAATAAAATGAACGAGTAAACGGACTCGTAGTAAAAAAAAAAATAATAATAATAAAAATAAAAATTGACGGAAAAAAAGTTTGGAAGGAAGCGAGGGACGGCACGCTCCACGGATTACGACATCCTGTGCAACTTGCAACCGGCACCCGCCCCAAGCGTCATCATCGTCTGTGTCTGAATCTTCAACGTCTTCAGCAACCGTGTTTCGACTCTCATCCAAACGATCATCTATAGCTAACTAAAAAAATTATATGAAAACTATATATGTATCTAGGATTGGGCAAATATAGTTTACGTATGGACTAAATATAATTTATATATATATAGATATACTTTATATATATATATATCGACAATACATAATTTTTTTATTTGAAATTGGATTCATCGTTGACGATCAATCAACGAAGCTAGAAACAATCGATCTCGCACGTTCGGAAATTGTACGTCCATCTGGTCACGAATGCGATTGAATCTCACATTTTTGGCAGCTGGGAAATAGGCTCGTCTGGCGGAGACACGAGAACGAGAAAAATCCCGGAAAATTGGAAAATAACAAACGAACGAATGAATCTTCGGTAATCGAGCTTATTTCCAACGAATATTCTATACAATATAATATAATATAATATAACAATATAATATAATATTATATTATATAATATAGTATATATTGCCATCAAGATTAGCAAAACAAAAAAGAGATGAAAAAAAAAATAGTTGCGATTTCAAATTTTTCGTTCGACGATATCGAAAAACAAAAAAAAAACGTGGATTGTATTGTCGTTCGAAGGGTGCAACGGTAGTAAGCCGTTGTACAATGTAGTAAAAGCGTACCGCGGGAGGAAAAACGGCGTCGTGCAGGCTCGGATGAGTCGCGTAGTAGCGCTAGTAGTCGTAGTAGTAGTAGTAGTAGTAGTAGCAGTAGTAGTAGTAGTAGTAGTAGTAGTAGTAGTAGTAGTAGGAGTAGTAGTAGCAGTAGTAGTAGAAGTAGTATCGGTAGTAGTAGTAGTAATAGTAGTAGTAGGAGTAGTAGTAGCAGTAGTAGTAGAAGTAGTATCGGTAGTAGTAGTAGTAGTAGTAGTAGTAGTAGTAGTAGTAGTAGTAGTAGTAGTAGTAGTAGTAGTAGTAGTAGTAGTAGTAGTAGTAGTAGTAGTAGTAGTAGTAGTAGTAGTAGTAGTAGTAGTAGTAGTAGTAGTAGTAGTAGTAGTAGTAGTAGTAGTAGTAGTAGTAGTAGTAGTAGTAGTAGTAGTAGTAGTAGTAGTAGTAGTAGTGGGTGGTAGTGAAAAGAGCGTGAGCGAGTGAGAAAGAAACGTAGAAACGTACGCGGTGCGCGCTCGCGATTCAACGATGCTCGATGAAGACGAGGAGGGCGCGGAGGAGGGCGGGGCCGGCGTTTCCCGGCGATGGGTGAACGCTCGGGCGCTGTCGAAACTACGGAAAAGCGTCGCAGCGGCAGCGCACCGGGCGTGGAGCCGCCCTTCGAAAGCCGGCTGAAGCGACGAACAACCCCAGAGAGCCAGCCAGCCAGCCAGCCGGCTCGCCGCCATTCTCCTCCTTCCACGCTCCTTCGTCGACTTCCACGCTATACGGCTACGCCGCCGAATACTACAGTATAGTATTTCAACGGACCATACTGTACTCAACTGCGTACAATTCCATGCAACACTATATACTACGACGTAGAAAAAAAAAACGTGGGCTAAACTGTAGCTTACGATATTGCAGTGTGGCGTAGTATCGTGATACATATATATATATATATATATATATATATATATATATATATATATATATATATATATATATTTATATATCTGTCTATATATGTATGGGGAAAGACGTCTCAATTCGAATGAGTCGAAATATAACCCTCGACCTTTCGGAAATGGTCGTCAATTTTTATTTTCAGTTTGGGGTAACCCTTAGACATCCCTTGATTTTTCACAAAATTTTCACGGCATCCCCTGGGCCCTTAAAAAAATGTGAAACATCAACAATTTATGAGAAGATACAGTACAATTTTATTCCTGTGCTATATTTTTAATTGATACATTTTTTTCCATTCTTTATTTTTTTTTTTATGAAGATTTTTCATAATTCTACCATATTAATTACTTTTATTAATTTTTTAAATATTTTTTTTATAAGGAAACATTGTTATAATCGAACTTTTTTTTAAATTTTAATATTTTGAAAAATTAAAAAATAATTATCAGCAATGAAGATGCCACTTCAAAATTATTAAAAAACTTGATTGTTTAAAATACAGAATACAACAAAAAATTTATCAATTTAAAATCTGACACAATTGTTTTCCCTTCAATTTTTGATATTCAAAAATTTTTTTCTGGGTCGAGGGGAAATTGAAAAAAAAAATCTGTGGATGTTTTCGGATTACCCCTAACTGGGGACAAAAAAAATTGACGACCATTTCCGAAGGGATGAAGAATTTTGACCCATTCGAATTGAGGCGTCTTTCCCCATGCATAGATATATACATGTATATAATGTTGCCCCGTGTATCCGTCGGGGCGGCACTGCCGACGCGCTCTTCTTTCCCCCGTTCAGCGGCGTTTCTCCGCGTAGTCATGGCAATATTGATCGAGCGAGAGTAGACGAGAAGGACTGGGGAAAAAGAGCGAGAGAGAGAGAGAGATAGCAGCGCGGCATGTAGCGGGAAAACGCGTGCCGGCGGCGTCGAAGGGTGGCCGGTAGCTACCAGCCCCCACGTTCATCCACCGTTCTCTCATACGCCATTGCCTAGGGGTACGTAAAACCCCCGCGAGCCACGAACACCGGTTCCTCAATCCATCTCTCTCTGTCTCACGCTTCGCCACAGCTTAGTTCCATCGTGCGCGTCCGTGAAGCCGATGCCGATGCCGGCCGGCACGTCGTGGAAGCGGCTCGCCCACGAAACCACGACGTCGAACACCGACGATTTGGCTGGTACGGATAAATAACATTTTGTCGTTTCTCGCAGTCGCCACAAGCAGTGGCGCCACCGGAGCTCGAGTGACGCGGAAGAGAGATGGAAGCGGATCGGGGTCGATCTCTTTCCTACAACCTAAGCGCCATTGTACGAATCAATACGATTTCACCGACTTTTGAGCAATATCAAAGCACACACGTTGCAACGTTGATCCATCGTGGAAATATACACAAACTTCGCGTGTGACATTAACCAGAACCGTTGAAAGGTCTCGATAACCAAGCTAGAACGCAGTTGATGGCTCAACCCACGAGTTAATCACGGGAATTGAAGGTTATGTTTGTTACCCCCGCGCCCGCGTTACCTCAGTTCCGGTGGCGCCCCCCTGCTTGCGGCGGTTTCGAGAAACATAAACATTTTGTTCAGCCGACCTTCCCCCAACACCGGAAATTCGGAGGAGTCGTAGCGGGAGTTCAATCCAGGTTTTGGGGACGCAGCTGAACTTCGCAAGCCGGCTGGCCGGCCGGCCGGCTTTCTCGGTTCCACGCTTTCGGCGACCTAGCATCCCTTTTCTTATAACCACACCCTCCAGATTTGTTTGCAATTAATGAAATAAACGGAAAAAACCGTTTAAAGTACGCAAAAGGTAATTTACATATTAGTGGGATGATCATTTCAAAGCTTTTCGTAATCATCGCGTAACCAACTTCGTTTTTTTTTTGTTAACTTCGAAGTTCAAGAAGGTCGAGAGCGTGTACAATTAGGGTAAAAGCATTTTTGTCGCACTTAGCTTGAGGCCGATACGAAAATTGAACGAAATTTGATTTTTTAGAAGCGTTTTTTTTTTTTGTATTTTTTTTTTTTAATACTGAAACATTGAATTCGTGGGCTCGTCGTGGAAAAAATTGTGGAAGCGATGAAATTGTGTTTGAAATCGGGGGTAGGATAATCCGAGTAATGAAAGGATGATGAAGAAAAGTACTATACAGTAAAGTATTGTACTTGTGGGGAGTACAATCGCGGCCACGTTGGCTGTCGGCACACGCCGAGGTCACGTCTGGATTTGGACCGGCTAATTTTAGGATGGCCTCTCTTTCTCTCACTCTCTCTCTCTCTCTCTTTCTCCACTCTCCCCCGACGTTTCTTCGCACAGAAAACTCGACGTTGATGCTCTCTCGTCCACGTCGTACATTTTGCTCCATATCGGAGCAACATAAACGGTGTCTTTCACACACACACACACACACACACACACAGGTCTCGAAACGTTCGGACGATTCGACTATATATACGGATAAATAACATTTTCCTGTTTCTGGTAGCTGTCTTCTTTGGAAAATTAGAAAAGCTTCACCTTTTTTTCGACAGACACTAATCCACATAACTATATACAAATATAAATATATATATAAATGTAATAGAGCATCATTGCTATACGATTTCCATTCAAACGCTAGAAAGTCCGCGGACGAATGAAAATCCGAGACGGCGAGGTGAGAAATAACGAATGATTTTTCACCACTTTGAAAAAAAAAAAAGACAAAAAAAAAGAAGAAGGATGGAGAACGGGGTCGACCGAGTTTCCGAAGCGCCGGGCGACTTCCGTGCGCCTAAGCAAACCCGCCGCAGCATCGTCTGCCGGTTTTCCGGTACCGGCGAAAACCTATAATTGGGTCTTCCGCCTCCCCCCCCCCCTCCTCCTGGCAGATATCGTCGGTGGGTTCCTCCAAAGCTCTCTTCCTATACACGTCCACGTTCGCTCCTAACGTTTCCTATCCTTCGTTCCTACCACGTTTCGAGCGTTCGTACACGGAGGGGGAGGGGGGGGGGTCATTAACCCCGTACGACCGAGACGGAAGACCGGCAACTCGTTCGACCGTACGCCCAGAACGATACGACGAGAGTGAACGGCTTCCCGCGTGTGCGAAACTTTGACGTTTATCGCACGCACCACGACGACGACGACGTTGGTGACACGGACGACGCCGGGTGTCTGTGTCGTGACCCCGTGTGAATATAGGCAGCCAGATAAACTTGAAAAAAAAATAAAATAACATAAAATAAAATAAAATAACCGGTAATGGATTCTCACCGTCGACGTCGCGACAGTTCACTCCGATGTCTCTCTAACGTCACGGAGGAATATTTTACGACTCTAACGCCCGCACTTTATATATATATATATATATATATATATATATATATATATATATATATATATATATATATGCATATTTTTTTTCCCCTACAATTATCGGTCAACTATGCGATATATATATTTTTTCTCTTCTTCCTCGTACGATATGGCGCTTTGTATTTTACGCCGATGCAACGGTGCAGCAACTAACGGCAAAACTTGTTTTAAAAATTTTTTTTTTTTTTAAAAACCTGATGTCGGGAAATAGGAATTCGTGAAGCGAAAAAAAAAGGAATTAAATCGACTTTAGAATCGACTGTTCCTCTAGAATGTTCCTTGGAAAGGATCATTTTTTTTTAATTAAAATTTTGTTGGCCCTCATTTAGGTTCAAAATAATTTTTTTTTAAATGTTTGCGAAGACGTATGTGAAGTTAGCATACCAATGTTTACCATCCCAATTCAAAATCGTCGGGATTACTTGCACCCCGCATAGTTCTATAGTTTCTGATAGGTTTTAACAATAGTTCTATCTATTTTTTGCCCAAGTTAATTTATCATAGCCAAAATATCGACATTAAAAAAATTTGCTCCACAGGTTTTCTTCGTCAGGAAGATGCGTACTTTTCTTTAAAAAATTGTTAATCCACGAAAACAAAATGGCGGGGCTGTTATGGCGGTTTGAAAAATTGAAAAATATAAAAATGCAAAATACTCTAAAGTGGAACTAGTATGACAACATAAAATACAAAAACTTCATAAATTTACCTCTAAAGTACAGTGAATTGCATGTGCATTGCACGGTGAATTGTTCGATGCAACCGCAAAAAATAAAAAAAAAATAAAAAAAAGTTGGATTTCGAATCGATCGCTCTATCACAAATTCACGTGATAACGTTGATACTACGTCGCGGCGTGTCAAATGGCAAGCGACGAAACAAAGTTTTGAGCGATAAGTCGAGCCGCGTTCGCGGATGAGACACCGACGATAAATGTACGAATAAATAAATAATAAACGAAAAGCTTCGATAGAAGATTATCGGCGAAGCTTGAAATAAAGAAGATTAGCGCCTTTCCCACGTTTCCGGAACTCGAACGGCGCACGGTGAACACACACACACACACACATAGATATACAAAAAAATGTGAATAAAGAAGGCGCAACGACGAGCTGTTACAGACGACCGGTTGTAGAAACGATCGGCAAAACTGATTCACCGTGTTTCACTGTTCGTAGAAAGCTCGGGACACGCGCCGTGTCCTGTCGGTGGAAATCGAACCGAGCGATCTACCAACGGGACTCGGTAACACGTCCGCTACCGAACTACCGTGACAATTTACATGTCTACCGCATTTATCTGTTTCCTGGAATTATTCCATTGTCGAACATTTTCGAACTTTGGATTTTTAATCATCGATTAGTTTTTTTTTTTTTCAGTCATTCGATGATAAAAGTGACAATCTTTTTGGAATATTTGGTTCGTCGTTTGGATCAAGGCATTTTTAAAATGAAAATCGTATCTAAAATACTTTTCTCACAAAATAATTATCAATTATATATTCATAGTGCACTTATTAAATGATTAGAATGCACTGTGAGATATATATATTTTTTTTTTCTTAAATAATTTTACAAATAATGAAAACAGGTTCAAAAATAAATAAATAAACAAATAAATGAATAAATGAATAAATAAATAAATTAACGAATAGTTCCGAACCGAGCAAAGTGTAATTCACGTTTTGGATTTTTGTTGAAAAAAAAAAAAAAAGATTATCAATCATGGTTTTCTAGAAAAAATAAATAAATCTATAAATAAATAAATTAATTAATAAATAGATAAATGAATGAATAAATAAATAAATAAATAAATGAATAACCAAATAAATAAATAAATAAATAAAAAAGGAAAAATAAATTAGCACGATTGCTCTCAACATGATTATGTTCAACGCATCAAGGGCGGGGGTTAAGTGCGGGTTTCCAACTTCGGTTGATGGCGATGACAGTCGTAAGGTACTCACGAGTGACGAGTGTGTGCGTTGATGAATAAAAAAAAAAAAAAGAAATAGCGAGACACGTCGAGGAGGAAAGAAAGCGCCTCGACGAAGTGGGATGTAGAATGGGACACACAGACGTTTGCTGTGAGAGAGAAAGGATCGTTAAATCAAGGGATGATCCCACTGGAATGAGTCTCGAGGCTCAACGTTCGTACTCGACGTTTTTTTTCGGAGTGGACGCGGATGAGTGCCGGACGCATCAACGCCCCCTGCGAACCATCCCCCCACCCTCCCCCTCACGGCTGTACAAATTCATGCGAACCGGAAAGTGCGCACTTGCTGGAAATATATTTACACGCATGATATTCATTCATATCTATATATATATATATATATATATATATATATATGTATATATATGCCAGATTGTGTTACGGATGACGGTTACCTATATTCACCACCCTCAGGCGGATACACAACCAATATTTACGCTGTGCGCATATGCCGTGTGCAACGAGCTCGAGTGCACACCGAGGGTAAGCGTACAAGTGCGGTGCGCTGCAACATTCTGATAATACACACGCCCACCTGCGCGCGCGCACCCACGCATTATGGAATTTTTTCAATGGAATTTAAAAATTAAGGAAAAAAAAAACATTTCTCCGCATCACGAGCTGAAACGAATTTTGGTTTTATAAACTCTTAGTCTGGAATAATTTTTTTTTGGTACCTTTAGCCCGGAACCTTGGGTCGTTTAGATACTTCCTGACGTTTCTATTCAAACTGTCAAAGTACTTCGAAAAATCTGAAAAAATTCACAAAGGTTTTTTCAAACCTTGAATTTAATGTCTCGATTATAAAATTGTGATAAAATACATTTTTTTAATTCATTTTTTATACAAAATATGATGCAACTTGTAACTACATTTAGTAGACTGAAATATAATTATCATCATTGTTTTTGATTTTTTTTTCTATTCCAACGACAATTTTTTTTCTCTCTTTCTATTATTGGGGATTATTTTCTTTTTGTCAGGGTTTCCCGATTCGAAACGTCTGTGCGGAATTCATTCTCACGATTCATTCCATTTGATATTCCGTTGATTTCGATCGCTCGGCCAAATCTCAAAAAAAAAAAAAAAAAAAAAAAAACAGGCTGAGTAAGGAGAATAAACAAAAACTCAGGACCAAGATAACAAAATCTCCAATACAAACCAATATAGAATAAGAAAAAAAAACAAAAAAAAATACGCCGCTTAACGCAACGAAAAATATGCAGGATGCAGGATCATCATATACATCTATATATATATATTTCAGGGTGGTCCTTCTTTCGTTATGTTTTTTTTTTTTTTTTTTTTTCAATTTAACTTGCCCGCTCCCAGACGATAAAAATCAAGATAAGGACCTCAAACTTCAAGGATATATTTTTTGCAGTAGTTTCCAACCGTCCAATTCCCCGAAAGCGTCGAAATAAAAAAAAATAAAAATAAATTACCAAAACAAGGACCACCCTGACACATAAATGTACATACACGCGCATCATCGTTTCGCAGGACGATTTTCATTGGTCGGGCACAACCCTCTTCGTTCCTCGTACTTCCGCAACTCGTATATACTTCGTTGTGGCAACCAACCCCCTTCGCGTTCACCAACCATATCCAACTTCCCCACTTTGTTCCGCGCTGCGGAGTCACTTATACCCGACTTGTCCGTACTTTCGTACTTCGCCAACGCTCCCCCCCCTCCCCCCCCCAACCGCATGATCCACCCTACTACGGCAGAACAATGTTAATGAAGTACCGCAGTGGTCTGCCCTTTGCTACTTCGTTGCTGACTTGTTTTATTTCTTTTTTGTTTTTTTTTTGTTTTTTTATCGTTCCCGGTCGGTTCACTCGCTCGACGAGTAACGACCGAGACGAGAGCGAGTTACGCGAGCTGTAAACGACCTCCTCACCGAGTCCAACCACCGTTGAGCATCCACCGAGGGGCGAGGGGGAGGGGGGGGGGAGGGGGCATGAGAATGTACCGTAAATTTGTTCGAGAAAGAATGCGTTTCTGGTGTTTCGAGATGCCGAAGAAAACTCGCCATCCGCAACCGCGTCTCAAACATCATTCTCTCTCTCTCTCTCTTCGTTCTTCTCGCGCAATGTCTATTCTTTTGCGTCCTTGCGCGAGCAGACTGCCAGCAGACGCGCGCCCGCAACCTGTATTACATAACACAACCGTACGACGCGCACTTAATCTTCCAACTTTGTTTTTTTTGTTTTTTTTGTTTTTTTTTCCGTGCCAGGCGAAGTTCGCGAAGACGGCGAATGCCGGGGCGGATCTTCAACCCCCACCGGAACTGCGTACGTACTCGATCGTGTTGAAATTTCATAATTCGCTCGATTCACCGCGATTAAAGTGGACGAAGTTGGGAATTTATTCCGGCCCGGTGGATTTCAGTTTTTTCTTTTTCTCATTCGATTTTCTGGTTTTTGTTTTTGTGGATACTTTTTTTTTTGTTGGGGGCGATTCGTTCGAATAAGTATAAAATTTTATTGCAATTTTTGAATTTTTATTATTATTATTACTATTTGGTTGTTGGAAACTTTCGCGGCGGATGACCAAATTTAATTTATTATCTTCTACGTTTTGGAAAAATATAAAAACTAAGTATATTATATTTCATTATATTTAAAAACTCAGGTCTTTATTTAAACTTAGTTTACAGAAAAAAACTTAGTTTACAGAAGTAAAAATAAAAACTAACGTTTTTCAGTTCATTAATTTTTTTATTGATCAAACTAATTTTTTAATTTTTCATTTTTGTTACGAAGATAAAGATAGATTGGAAAATAGAAAAAATAATTTAAAAACGTATCGTTATCCCCACGACTTAACTATATCGAGATTCATAATGTACAACCTTACAATATCAATAAAAAAAAAACTTCTGATACATAATGTACAATGTACAAAATAGGAAAACAACAAATTTTCAAAATGCTCCAAATCACAGAGACGAAACGTAAACAAATAAAAAAATTAAATACGATCGTCGGCAAAGCAAAACCAAAAATTATTATTATCATCATTATTATCATCATTCACACGTTTTTCGTGCGAGACTCGCGGTTTGTCTCTTTTCTCGCGCTTCGATCGTACAGCGAGAGCCGGGGCTCTCTATCTCCGTCTCCATCTTCGGTCTCGTATTACACTTCCGGGACAGAGTCAGAAGCGGGAACGTGACCGAAGCACGGATTTAGCGGGGGCGGACCGAGGAACCCAGCCGGCAACAGCGGGCGGCGGTCATACACGAAACGAAGGCGTGGGGCGCGTCGTGGGCGATACGCAGAAACCTCGTGTGCGCGACGCGATAATACGCCACCGTGGAATATAACCCACTCTGGCGAACCTTCGAATGCTCCAACGAGTGTGTGTGTATGACGACAAAGGTTACGGACGAGCCGAGAAATCGAAATTTAGAACGAAAAAAAAATTTAATAAAATAAATTTTAGAACACAAAATATAATAAAAATAAATAGATGAATAATTTAAAAAAATACAAATAAATACCATTGTCGTCGGTAATATAGGTAAGTCTGTCAACTGAAACATTTTTTTTTCAGGTCATTTACATTTTAATATATATGTATATATATGTTACGTTTATTTACCGTTTCGACATAAGTCGATTTTTTTTGTGATTATTTTATTTATTTTTGCAAAATAAAATAATCACGATTATCGTCGGTAAAACAAGTCTGTCGAATGAAACATTGTTTTTTTTTTTTCAGGTCATTCACATAAAAATAAAAAATGTATGTATTCGACGTCTGTATAATAAAAAATATATACGTATTAAAAATGAAAAAAGAAAGTCCCTAAAAAAAAAAAAAAAGCTCATAGAGGACTCGTCGAAGCAGTAATGAGCTGCTCAAGACTCCCGACCACGTATGATGCATAACCTACGAAACACACACACACACACACACACACGGATGATATAATATTATCAGAATATATATTTGAGCAATGGTTATCGTGCCACGAGCATCGCGACACACGCACGTTCGTCGCATTTCGTATCGTCCAGCCTCGATTGGTCAAGAACCGTCGCCCGTGGATCATTACACACGCTCCTGACGAATTTTCTAGGAATCGCAAAACGTTTTTTTACGATAATAATATACTCGCGAATGTTTGTACAATGATACGTGCGTCAATATACGTGTGCGAGTCGTCGCGAAGAGACGTATAGTCACGACGAGATGCGAGATGGTCAAACGCGTGGAAAAATAAAAAAAAATATATTGTACGTGAGATAATGGACCGGCGCGTTGGGACCGTTTCCGTTTTGTATATAGATCCATTAGAGCGTGTTAAAAATAGGCACACTTTCTATATTCCTCTAGCAATGACCCATGGCACCTCTCAAAGTGTCAAAGAACGTGTAAATATGTCTACAAGTCAGAAAAAAATTAATTGGTTACACGCAGCAAGCCTTTTTGTGACTTAGGGGTCGAAAAGACCCCTACGAAAAATTAAAATTTAACTTGGAAAAAAGGAATCGAAATGTCGAATGATAAGAACGTAATTAAAAAAAAAAAATTCTTCACTAATCGCAATTAGTTGACATTCACCGACTCTTAAATAATTATTCATCGCTTGAAAAAAATTTAAAAAAATCAATAATAAATATTGTACGATGGTAAACGAAGAGATGAGAGACGGAACCATTGAGACGGGTTCGAGTGAAAGGGCCCACGAGATTATTACAAAGGTACAAAGTTAAATCGCGGACAAACGAAAGATGTACAAAGAGAAAAAAAGAGAGAGAGAGAGAGAGGAAATCGAAGAACAGAAGCGGGTCCAATTAGCGGGTCGCGGATAAATAATTCATCGGTACCGGGACGCACGATTAGGATCGTGTGCCACGTTCCGTTAATTGGATCGCTAATTAATCGCGAAAGATCTTCCACGTATAACGATCGGCTAATAATCAATCGCGTCTTCGTAAATACTTCGATGCAATCGGAGAAATCACATCGTGCAATGCAAACGATGCCCAAGGCGATGCAAAAAAATTTCAAATTCAACTTTTCACTTGAAAAACAAAACCACAGAAAAATGTTTGAACAAAAAAAAATTGAACCTCACACGACAATAATAATAAATAAAAATTAAAAAAAAATAATAACAATTCATTTAAATGTCGAAAATAATTCATTCAAATTCGTCGCAATATTGACGTGTATATATATATATATATATATATATATATATATATATATATATATATATATATATATATATATATATTCATGTGAGGGTAGGTACGTACTCGTGAAATTATTGAACAAGGACACGAAGACAGCGAGACCCGAGGCTCACGGTTTCCACGACGATTAATTTATACCAAACACGCGTCCAGGACGCATAAATAAATAATTGCAATCCCTAATGGGCCCCGTGAGTCGCGCGGTCGGCCGGCCAACGATTAGTCACGTCTTCTCGGCTAATTGCGATTGTCGTATCTGAATTAATACGATTAAGAAAAAGAAAAAAAGATAATTTGAAAAAAAATGATAATAATCCTCACGACGCGATGCGTGTCAATTGACTCGATTGCAACCGATCAAAGACGATTAATCGCCTCGCGATTGCGCCTTTGGCGAAAAATGAGAAATGAGAAATTACATCCGTGGCTATATCGATGACACCTTGTCGTGTACAAATGTCCGAAAGACTCGACGTGAAAAATTAGTGACATCGAAGGATATCGTTGCGAGGGAAGGGAAGAGAACGAAAAAAAGCGAGAAAGAGAGAGAGAGAATGGAACTTTATGATGCTCTGAAGTATTTTACCCTAAGGACAAAATCTAATAGGCACATGAAACAAATATCAAAATATATTTCAATATAAATAAACAAAAATAAAAAATATAATAAAAAAATACATGAAATATAATAGAAATAAAATTCATAATACGATAACAATTTAAAAAAAAGTTTTTAAAAAACGAAAGAGAGAAAGAGAGAGAGAGAGAGAGAGAGAGAGAGAGAGAGAGAGAGAGAGAGAGAGAGAGAGAGAGAGAGAGAGAGAGAGAGCGAATAAAATTGTATGATGTCCTAAAGTATTCTTCCCTAAGGGCAAAATCTAATAGGCACATGAAGCAAATATAAAAAAATATGCTTCAAAATAAATTAACAAAAATAAAAAATATAATTAAAAAATACATGAAATATAATAGAAATAAAATTGATAATACGATAACAATTTGGAAAAAGGTGAAAAAAAAGAAAAGAGAGAGGGAGAAAGAGAGAGAGAGAGGGAGAGAGAGAAGGGAACAGTGGGCGTAGCAAGTCCGAAGCACGATTCCATGAATGGACCGAGACCGATCGGCGAGTGAGTACGAGAGGTCCAGCCACGTGGGTGGATAAAACACGAGAGCGCATACGTGAGAGTCCAAAAAAAAATATACATATAAATTGAGGCATCGGTGGATAGCGGTACATCTCGAGAATCCCCGTAAATCGAGCCTTGAGTCCAGGAAAAACGATCGAGCAAAACAAAAACGATATCTTCTTCCGATCGATTATAAATTCTGAAAATTACAAACAATTGCAATTTTAAACAAAGACATTTTTTACATGCATTTAGCAATCTGTGTGTGTGTGTGTGTGTGTGTGTGTGTCCACTTCGTCTCGATCAATAGGAATTTTACAAAGGCGTGATTCGATCGGATCGATTGCAAAATAATCCGTTTGCCGGCCAATGCGTTCGCCCGCGAGACGTTTTTCCGTCTCGTCGAGGCTTTCACTCGTTGCGGAGTCGCGAGAGTCGCGATTCACGCGGGAAACACAGACGCGAGACGCGAGAGGTGGTTAAAGCGGTGTGGCTGACGATGCTTACGCACGGTCACGCACGCACGCGCTCAGCCTCGTAGCGTCTGGCGTGGCACGTGTGACTACGAGAGAGAGAGAGATAGAGAGATAGAGAGATAGAGAATGAATGAATGAATGAACGAGGCGTTTATCATGACCTGGAGCATTTCTCACCAAGGGCAATGACATTTAAATGAAATTAACAATATAGGCAAGATAATAAATATAAAAAATATAATATAATAAATAGAACGATTGAAGATATAAAAATGATAAGATTTAATATTATACATAAATATGAAATAGAGGTAATGTCCTAAGTTTAAAAAAATTATACAAAGTTTATATATTATATTTTTTTCAATAAGACTTAGAGTTTAATTATAATTTTTTTTTACTTGGGGTAATGTTTGTGAGAAATGAGTATCGATGGATATGATATTGGAAGAGAAATTATCACAAACAATCAAGAGAGAGATTTTTTTATTATTTTTTATTGAACGTTTTTTATTTCGTTCTCTGGAGCAATTTCCCTAAGAGCACCGTGCAGAAATTTACGAAACTACATTCTATACTCACATGTGTACCCGCAATTTTGTACAGAGTCTTGATCTAATCTTATATCTATTATTATTATTATTATTATTATTATTATTATTATTATTATTATTATTATTATTATTATTATTAGAGAGAAAGAGAGAGAGACGGAGCGATGGGAGAGATCGTGTTGTAAAAGCGTCGAGCGCACGGTCACACAATTATATGCAGCACACCCACTCGCGGACTGCATTCATTCATAAAAGCGAGCTAGCAGGCGCGGTACGCGTGATGCAACGACGCGTGTATGCCCCCCCCCCCTCCTATCACTTCGCGAGAGTCTGGTTCGTACGAGAGGTTCGAACCCCGCAACTTATTTCAGGCTGGATACGATTATTCACACCTCCGTCGAGCTAGCAGCGACAAGTCTCTTAAAATTTAAATTTTCTCCGCACCAAAATTAGGTGCTCCGCACCAAAATTAGGGCGAGAAAAAATATATCAACACGTTTCATTTTGCACACGTTTAACACGGAGCCTTATGGACAATCACGCTCAATTTAATACAATACAAAAAGTCCTCGTCAGATTTTAATGAAAACACTTGAGCTGCAAGTTGAATATTCGGACAACATTTTGGGCACTTGACGGTAGAGATCGGGAGACTGTGATGATAATAATAAGCAAATGAACATCGGGAAAATACAGTTAATATGAGGAGTCGGTCGTGATCCAGTGGACATGGCAACGTTGCGCGTTTGTTTCCCATCTTCTCTCTCTCTCTCTCTCTATCTCTCTCGCTAATCGACATCACAACACGCGACGTTGTCACATCAAAGTACTACGTACCTCAATCAGGAGATGGTTATATCTCAGGCTTGCTTTGACTCTCACAATTTGTGGGATACTACCTTAAAAAAATTCAGCTGGGAAGCATTTCTCATTGTTCGAGATCGACAATCGAAAAATGATTAACGTGTTTGAATCGTGAATAATTGTGAGAATGACCGTGTTTGCATTTCGCGAAACTAGTCATCGGCTATCTCACGTTGAAACGATTTCTAAATTGCAATTTCCTTCGCGCGTCTCTTATTCGCGTCCGCCTCCGCTCGCGTCGTGTCGCGCGGCTGGGAAAGATGTGCACCGTGAACGCCATACAGTCTCTCTTCCTCTCTCTCTCTCTCTCTCTCTCTGTTTCGTTCAATCGCGAGTCACGGTCGTTCCTCGTCCCAGTCCAAGGCCGCGCACAAAAAGCCCGAGCGCGGCTTGCACATGCAACTCGTCGTCGTCGTCGTTTGTAACGGTACGTCGGACGATCTCGCGCGACTATCCGCGGTGTGATTGAAGTTGCGAGAACCGCCCCCCCCCTCTTAAAGCCTGTACTATCTCCACGAGACCTCGTAACTCGTCGCTCACTTTGGCTACCGGTTCTTTCGCTATGGAATTCCCGGAAACCCGGTTATCATATACGTCTCGAACAACGTCGAAACCTCGTTCGTCGTTCTCGACAAAGAATGCGGAAGGATCGAAACGATTTAACGATTATTTTGTTGACGGAAATATAAATTGCCGGTCGTCTCGTCGATGTAATCGACTATTTCGCCGATCCCGAGAATCACCTAAAATATTTTTTTTTTTGTTGAATTTTTTTTTTTTTATTCATGAAACATAATCTGTGAATAATAATTTCTGTAACTGTCGAACGTAAAGTCACACGTTAAGCCAATCGAACAAAGATCCCGTTCCGACTGTTGATTGGTAAACGAAAAAAAGACTTGAAAGAAAAAAAAATCAAGAGAATTCGAAATGGAAAATAAAACGTCCGGTTGATTATGCGAAATGATACGTATGAGATGCCAAAGGGGACGCGCACGAAGGTTGCAGGTGCGTACCATTTGTTCGTCGGGACGTGGAAAAGAGACGTAGAAGCGCAAAAAGTCACGCGATTATGCGCCGAGACGAGATCCTCGTTATCCACCACCACCAACACGCATCTTACCGAAGTCCACGCGCACGAAAGAGATTCGTTGAATTCGACAATTCCGGTAACCGGTTTTATATATTTTTTTTCACCAAATTCCAATGCAATTCACCAAACTCCGGACTACCGCGTCGATGTTACACGCTCGTCCGTCTCAAAACGTCTTCGCGTGACCGGAATTCTCGAAAAATCAACGTGCGACACTTTTCGCCGTTTCCGATTGTTTTGAATCGGTTACGACTTTTACGAGAAATAATGATCTCTGAAATCGCGGTCCATCTGTCGTCGTTCCGATGAACAACTCACTGATGAAAAAAAATATGTAAAGAAAACATTATTATTATTATTATTATTATTATTATTATTCTTATCATTAAAAAAAATAATAATAACAATAAAATGTTCATCTGATTAGAAATGAGGTAAAAAGCATTTACCTCATGATAAAAACAGAAAGAGGGTGAAATGAGGGTAAAGGGAGGTCTTAAGTGATTTTTTCACATCGATTGTTCGATTAAAAAAAATTTTTTTTTTAAATAATTATCCGATGAAAATATTAAATTCGACGTCAAATTTATTACAACAATAGCGTGGAATTTGTTGTTGTACCGATAAAGTTAAATTAACATATGTCGGTGTACCGGGTATGTCTCACGAACCGTGGAAGTTATACAAACGAGGAAAAACGGTACTTCGATGTGTGACGAAGATCGTGGCGAGAGATATTCGAGTCGCGCCTGAACAAACTTCGTTCCGAATCCGTTTGTACTTCGTATTTCTGGTATTTATATATTTTTACTTCCTTCGAGATCTCCACGGTTGTCGATTTCCGGACCGTGAGACCCTTTCTCCGGTCAAGCATATCCATCGTACAATCGATGTACATATATCACATATCCATATACGATATATACATGTACTATCGGACCATTCGAAGAGGTTACGCTTTCGTGAATTCGCATTTTCCATTTAATTGACACATGGACCGTTTTTTTTTTTATCGATCGTAATCAATTTTTTAAACAAATTTTTAATTCCGGGATATTTTTTGTTTTACTTAATTTTCTTTTGAATTAACCATTTTTTCTTCAACAAAAATTATTGCAAGCTTACGAAAAAAAAAAAAAAAAATAGTAAAGAATCTTAACCGAGAGAACGTAGAACTACCGAGCCGAAGAACTGTTACATTTGCGGGGGAGTTATAACGCCAGAAAGACTGCACGACCGTGTCGTGATACGGAGCGTAATAATCGAGTATCGGAGAGAAGCGGGGGAGGGGGAGGGGAATTGCCATCATGTGAACGAGAACGAATATCGCGTCGCGGGAAATAAATATATGTATATATATATATATATATATAACGATACGCGGGTCACACGAGGAAACGACGAATTATTGCCACGAGTCTGAGAGGTCGAAGAAATAGTTGTAACCATTGGCGATACACATTATACGTGGTACCTATATGGGATACGGCTCGTTGGTGCTAAATTTTATGGGCCACTTGAAACGATAATATATTTTTATATTTTTTTTTTCGCTTATTCTCTTTTTATCTTCTTCTCTTGACTGTCGCGTCTTTTTGACTCGCTTAGTTTAACAATATTAGTAATAATAATAAAAGGTAAAATGGTAATAATAAAAATAATCATAAAATTTACAATAATAATAATAATAATAATAATAATAATAATAATAATAATAATAATAATAATAATAATAATAATGACAATTAAAGGTACAATGATAATGATAAAAATAATAATAAAAATGTACAATGGTAATAATAATAAAAATAATAATAAAACGTTACAAGGCCAACAACAAAACCATATCTCATAATTAATTTGATTATTCACGACAAAGCGTTTTATTATTAATTGGCTTTTACCGCAAGGTGCGAACGGCTAAACGTTCCAACGAACAAGATATCGCACGTTGAAATGAAGAATGAGATGCGATGAGAAAGATAGTCAAACACACACTCGCACACACACACACACACACAGAGACAGAGTAGAGGACTATAACGTCGCGAAACATGCGATCGGCGCGAGTCCACCGAGTGTGTGCATGCCCGTTGGTCATCAGCTGTTCTCCGTTGCATTATAATGCGACCGGCGGGGAATCACAGCGTCGACACTCAAGCCCCATGGCGCGCACACACACACGTAAAAGAACGCGACGATCCCCGGCCACGTGATGCGCGTCTCAAGCGTTACGTAATTTTTTATTCCTCTATTTTTATTCAATTTTTTATTTTTATTTTCTCCTTCCACGTCTTTCGCTTTTATTTCCACAATCGAGAGTTTCGCGCGTCTCTCGCTCGCTCACAAACACACATACGAGGGCGATGCGCATTTCCTTATCCGCTTGCGGAATCGCAGAAACGACGCCGCGCAACGGTGCCTGCCCGCCCGAGTGTTTCATTCAAGATTTCGTTTGGTGGCCGCGAGAGCCCGTTTCACTCTCACGTAGTACAACCACCATAATCATTATTTACTACAAGCCACATACACACGTGTGCCTACACGCGGCGCACCGAGCTCCGTGAAATCCACGGATAGCGATAGATCCGAACTACCCAAGTAAACAAATTATATATTATCTATATATATATATATGGAATTGGGCATATATAGTTTATATAAGGTCTATATATAATCTATATACATTTTTTTTTCTTATCGTGTTTCAACTACTTAAAAATCTTAAATAGAAGACAACGACTATTGGATTATTTTGAAAACATGTTGAATTAAAGTTTGGCGCAAGATTTGAGTCGCGATACATTGAAAAGCACGCAGATGGGTTCGGTTTTTGCGAGTGGGGTTCACCGGACCCCATGTGACCGACGTGTTATTATTTAAACATCCTCAACGGGTTGAAATGAAGAATGACAAAGCCACGAGGAATCATTATTCTCTCGGCTTCCTCATGAAGAAATCTTCCACGAAAAAAAAGATGCAGATCGATCGACCTTCGATATTCAATATTAGCGATAAACAAAGTCCCAAAAAAATAAAAATAATATATATATATATATACAACATTTAATTGAAATCTCTTCGACGATATTATATCGATATTGGACTTTTTGGACGTGATTGCACGTGTCATACGTCCTTAAAATAAGATCGACCGACGTTGTTTGAACAACGGGCCGCTTTATTGCGGAAAATTCGACACGATTGTCCACACACTGTCTCACGTGGCTAATGACAAAGCGACAGCTACGCAATACGCAACGCGTCACGTATAATTGCGTCGTGTGTGGTGATTCGGTTGATCGCGCGGACGAGAACGGCGGGCGGGGCAAAGCGTGAGCGTTGCGGTACGGGCAAGAGGAAGGAGGGGGGGGGGGGGGGGGATCATCGTAGGTGCGTGAAATGTGTGCGCAACGGTGAATTACGAGCCACGAGGAGAAACGCGAGTATACGCTTCCGCTATCTCCCGCAATCACTTCCATTACGAGTGTGTTCATTACTGCGACGATGCAATATACACGCTCGTAGCTATATAAATATATATATATATATATATATATATATATATATGTGTGTGTGTGTGTGTGTGTGTGTCTATACAAAGTAGCGTTTATACGCTTGTAGTGAAAACGCACGTGGGTTAATTGCGATAAGTGGGGACTTGGCGCAATCACTCGGTCGCGGAACCTGCGCGATCTCGTATCTACAGTTAAATCGTGTGTACACGTTGTACATATATAGACGACGGTCATCGATCACCGGCAAGCCAAACGAATTTTCGAACGATCGTAGTTTTACGTAATTGTTTGGATTGTTTGGTCGCAGCGAATTTTTTTCAAAGAGTGGAGAAACAGAAATTGGCGAGACGTTGAAATAGTTTTTATTGGTAACATTTGTTTTTTTTTTTTTTTTTTTAATCCATCAGTGTTTAAAATTTTAAGTAAAAATTTCAAAGTCCCCGCATTTTTCAGTATTTCATTTGTTCATCGTTATTTTTATAATGAATAAATTCCGGAAACTTGATATTTCGAAATTTCATCGTTAAATAGAAACCCTGAGCTACCATCGTCAATTTTCCCAAATTTTTAGGATGACAATTTTTTATTTCTTTTTGAAAGCCTTGGGTCGATTGGACACCACGATGCAGTTAAGTGGCAGTGCTGAATGTATTTGTATATTTTTTTTCCATTTTTTTAAATGTATATTTTTTTTCCATTTTCTTTTTGTTTATTATTTCGATCGTCGATGGTGACACGAAATGTGCGTTGTCCATCCGATAACAATTGACGTGGTTCGTGCTATGTACGTCTGTCACGCATTATCGCTCGAGCCAACGACTGCGAGCCACGGGTCCCCAAAGTCGATGACGTGGCGACCGAGTAAATATACGCCCGGATAAAAACCATACACATACGAGCCACGAGAGAAGCTCGTGTGTCGGGTCTATTCTCGGAACTATAATAAAACCCCCCGAGATATGCGGCGGAGTATGCGGAGGTGTGATGACTTCGGTGTATCATCGATGACGATCGTGCACGGTGGTCGAGAGCTCAAACAAATATAAATCTGGACGACGAAAAAAATAAAATAAAATAAAATATGGAAAAAGAAAGAATAAAAATTCGGATCTTGTTTTCCTTTGCCTTGATCCATCAATTAATCAATAATTAATAAGGTACAATCAACGATTTTTATTTTTATTTTTTTTTCAATTTTTCAAAAACAAAACTTTTCGAAAAAATCGACATTATTTTGAAAAATCCAAAATTTCGCTCGAGTACTTTTAGAACAAAGATATAAAAATTTGCATGGTAATCGCCAAGAGTTTAAAAAACAATTTTAAAAAAAAAATCCGACCAAAGACCAATTCGTAGTAATGATAAATAAATGAATGATTATTATTGAAACCGGATAACGTCGAGGGGTCCCGAGTATAAATTTTCAAAGTGGACGAATGAATGAATGAATTGGTGATACGTCGTGGGGGGGGGGGGGGGGGAGAACGACGGTTGCTCGTTATCGCGACCGAGAAACGCGACGCGAGAGAGAAAGAGAGAGAGAGAGAGAGAGAGAGAGAGGGAGAAACGAACGGCAACGACTTTGAGGCACCGGCCGGCGAACGAGCGAGACCCCCGGTGGCCGAGCAAACCCGCCAACGGTATTGCCCGACCGACGGAGAGAACACACATTTGCTCGGAATCCCACGATAAAAAATTTAACGGGGGATCTCTTGCGGCCGATGTGGTGGCACATACATTGTCGAATGTGGAGCACATCGGCGGGGGTTCGCAACCGTGTCTATACCGATGTCGGTTTGCGAGTTGTACGAATCCCGCGAGCTTGCATCGACGACGACGACGATGACGAGAGAAGCAACAGTTCCTCGGTCACGCGATAATGAAGAAAAAAAAACAACAACAGAAACAGAAATAAACAAAAAAATAATAATAACCGACGATTTGAAATGGCCAGCTGGTGATTGCGAATCGAAGAACGATCGCGGAAATCACTACAGTGAACCCATTAAATTCGGATTATTACGTTCGATCCGTTAATCCAAGTTTGTTCAATGGATTTTTTTTTTTTTTTTAAGTACTAAAAATGTGAATCAATGCTCACAATTTGCATTGAAATCGCGATAAACTTGCGAGGCTGTAATTCTGAGCTCTAATAATTATTCGAAGATGCAAGAAAAAAAAACTTCTTTCCTTTCTTAAGTTCAATTTATTAATTTATTAATTTATTAATTTATTAATTTATTAATTTATTAATTTATTAATTTATTAATTTATTAATTTATTAATTTATTAATTTATTAATTTATTAATTTATTAATTTATTAATTTATTAATTTATTAATTTATTAGTACTAATAACTTCAACGTCAATTATCACAATCTGCATTGAAATAGCAATAAACTTTCTAGGCTATAACCATTAGCACCGACGATCATTCGAAGATGCAAAAAAAAAACCTTTTTTTCTTCCCTCACAATTTGTCGAGTACAGATTTTTCCTTTTCTTTTTGTAATTTTTTTTTACTTGTATCCTCGACGTATCAAAATAGACGCAATATTGCAAGTCATCATCGGCCACACTTCCTGGGTGTGCATATCCATTGGTAGTGATAGCCACGGAATAAACAACACCAATTACATAAAAACATAATGCTCACACAAATTGCCGCGTCATTATTGGTTACCTCGTGTCGATGAAGACTGGCAAAAATTATAATTGAAAAAAAAAAATAATAACAAAAATACACCACAACATTAGAAATGATATGCAGCAACGTACAATGAAGTATGTTAAACGTAGAAAATTGCATGGTTTGCGAATAACCGCGAGAGAGAGAGAGAGAGAGCATGATCCGGGACGTAGGCGCGAGACGTTCAATTACTCAATTATTCAATTAAACCGAGAAAATTAAATGAACAATTAGCGTTGAGACTGAAGAGCAAACTAGGCCCGATCTTGTACTCGTATCGAGAGAAGATGAGCGCTTAATATACTTTTGCCACAAAATGGAAAAAATAGAAAAAAAAATGGAATCATTGATCATATGCACATAAATACATTTATATGTGTAGTAGACACATGCAATTTTCTTACTCGGTGTACTACATTTCGACAGCAACATTGATAAATAGACCGAAAGCTATAGTAAATCTCGACCATTCGTCTCGAACGTTTTTCGCAAGTACAACTATATATATATATATATATATATATATATATATATATATATATATATATAGATATATATATTAGGTGCAGCGGAGGTGGTGCTACGCTGGCGGCACGCTGTTCCAGTTCGTTCACCTTGCACTCCTCGCGACACACATAACTCAGTGTACATAGTCAAACGTTTTCTGCAAACGACAATCCGAGAAAGGGGGGGGGGGGCGGAGGAGGAGGAGGAGGGGGAAATGAGAGGGGGGATACCAGCTGTGTACGTTCACAAATCCGAACAGCTTCGCGACTGCCAACGTGTTATAAAAACGTATGCCGATTGCGCGACCGGTCAATTACCGATTTTTTTCGACGATCGTCGGTAATACAGGGTTGTCGTGGGTAAAAAAAAATTGGATTACGCACAATTGCGGAAAAAAAGAAAGAACAATCGATGAATTTTCCGTTTCGAAAAAAGTTTCCGATAGGACAATAAGAAATTAATTTATTTTAGGTTTGTTTTGTGTTTGTTTTTTTTTTTTGTTTTTGTTTATTACGTTTACGATAATTCTTTCAAGTCCGAGAAAACTTTTTTTTGGTAAATCAAAAATTGGAATTTGAAAAAAGCAATTATCCGAATTTTCAATTCGATATATTTGTAAGTCGAAGGTTTATTCGGACACCCGGTGTATGAGAGTAGTGCGGTAGATAAATACGCGTACCCAGTGGATTCCATATCGTAACAAGCGTGTAGGTATTCCCACGTGGCACGTTAATCGATCGTTATAGTCGCTCTCAATCGCGATCCTGTGGCGCGGCGACGCGATCGATATGATCGTGCAGGAAAATATTCCTCAAGTGTGTGAGTGTGTGTGTGTGTGTGTGCAAGGAGAACTCGTCAGCGGGCTTTCGATAAATCGTCCGAGTCTCGACGTCGTCGAAGTAAAGCGACGAAAGAAAAAAAAAAGAAGAACTATCTATCACAAATGTAGAACCGTTGACATTGCTTTCCACCACATTTCACAAAAAGACAATTCATGCATTCGACATCAAAAGCCCTGAACGATAAAATATCATTGAAACTCAAACGAAAATTAATTCTAAATTTTTTTTAAATCAACAAAACCCAAAATTAATTTTTTTGGCACTGTCAAAAAAAAAAAAAAAAAATTCTTTCGACGAGGAAAAAATGAAGGAAATGGATTTTCAGATATATTATCAACGAAATGAGGGTGGCAACATTGTCACGTCATTCGCGATTGACGGATTGATATGAATGAGACGTCGTATTTGAGAAACGAGCGAAAATTGCAATCTACACGTTTTGATAGCTCGATATCGATGAAACACGATGAGGAGATAAAAAATAGGAATAATAAAAAAAAATAAGACGGATAGCACGTGCTCGGAGACTCCCGATGGCCACAAATCTCGAGCCAACCGTGTGCCTCCTCCTCGCATCGATAAATAAACTCCTTGACACGTAGCCCGAGGGGGAGGGGGGGGAGCTTTGGAATCGGGACGAGTAGATCACAGCGAGGATGGTCGGACATCGAGATTAAATGAGATACTCCTGGATTAAGGAGTTGTTACACAACCTTTCAAATTTTCACAAAAGCCATTTTTTCATTTTTCTAAATTAATCGTTTATAATTTAAATCATATTTAAAATATATTTTTTAACGTCCAAATAATTCAAATTATTTTCAAAGTTGTAGCAATTTTGAGTCGGCGCAATTTTCCTCATAAACTACTTTCTCAATTGTTCATTGAACTATAAATGTCCTTGTTCAGAAATAAAAATTATTTTACAAATTAAGTAACTGCGTAGAAAAAAACATTATTTCGAGCCACATTTTTCGATTGTTCTGTTGCTATATTTTTTCTATTCTCATTGTACTTTTTCAATTGTTTATAAAACTATGAATGAATTTGTTTTGAATAAAAATTATCTTATAAATTAAATAACTGCGAAAAAAAAAAATTATTCCGAGCCACATTTTTTCCAATAGCCATGATTGTCTCAACCCCTTAATTAATCGTCCGTATAAGACGACTGATTTGTCGTGTGGTACGCAATGACCGTACAAACTCGCCGGTCGATCGGCCTACCCTTCGAAAGTATCATCGTCGAGTGTATCCACTCGGACTCCACGATTATTTATAACACATCCAACGATCGATCATTCATTCTCGTTCGCGAGTTTATTAACAACTGCATCGGATCAAAGCGACGGACTTTTACGTGACCCGGATTGCATTGCGATTTAAAAACACTCGTACCGGCCAACGTAATACCGTACGTGCGTGCGTGCGTACGTGTGTGTGTGTGTGTTTGTGTTTGTCAACAACCAAGTGAACGGTGGAAGAGTTGCACACACGACGGTTGCAAACTCTAGCCGCGCAATGCCACCGGTCGTTCAACCCGACCTCCATTTCTAAAAACGTTTCATTGCTCATTTGTTGTTTGTTGTTAACATTTTTTCTTTTTGTTGTTATTGATTTTAGTAGAAATCGATACGATTCTCTCTATATAAGAAAAAAGAGAGCGAGAAGAATAAAGAAAATTAATGATGAAAACATCGAAACGACAGAAACCTTAATTTCATCAATTATTTTCCAACGATAAGATTTTCCATCTATTTTTTTTATTTTTTGCACTATTAATTATTGCAATTATCGTGTTGATATATTTACAAACCTAAGACAACAATGAATATATGAATATATATTTTTTCAAATATTTTTTCAAGTGTGTCTTTTTTTCCATCTTCGAACGGTCTGTCAAAACGTCGCGTATGTTTGTGATTGACAAGCGCGGCAAACGTCGGCGTTTGCATAGCACAAAACGCATGATCCATCGCGACGCAGCGACGATTGCATAATCGTAATATTCAACGGCTAGTCGGATCGAGCGAAAGCTGAGCGCAGCAGTTCGGAGACTGGACGAGAGTCCGCTTCTTTCTCGCTCCGGAACCCGCGTGCAACGATCATTCGTGTTTATATACATATATTCATATATATATATACATATGTATATATACATATATTAGGATGGTCGTTGAAAATTAAATCTTTAGCATTAGCCACTTCAAAGTTTGTTTTTAACGAATGAAAAAAAAACAACTTTTGGTTAAGTGAATATTTTTTTTTCAGAGAAAATTGCAGTTTTTTGGTAGTATGTCACAAAAGTTGCAGATTGCGAGAAAAAACGTCATTGGAATTATTTATTAACAAATCAAATTTAAATATATACATATATATATATATTCTTACAATTTTTTGGGTGAAAAATGTGTATTTATTATGTGATAATCACTTAATGCGATTCCAACCCTTTTCCAAGAATATACCGACGTATCATAGTCGTGCTCCTGATCAACGTCCAGCACACGTGGATTAATAGATGTGCGTGCGAGTGATAACGATAATCAAACGACAAGTACGATGTACTTTGTGGACGTACGAGCGTGGACTCGGCTACATATATATTTATGTGTATATATATATATATAGGGACGGCATGCGACACATATGATACACGGCAGAGGATCCCGCGACAATTATTAATGGGAGTCATTAGCGGCCGCGCTTCGCAAAGTCGGTGGGCGTGAGCCACGGGTTCCGTGACTCCGGTGACCCGAATTTTCATCCCCCCCCCCTCCCAGCCCCTCCGACTGTCCCGGTAAACCCCCGACCTTGAAAAACTCCATTAACGAAACCATGATGATCCACAGAGTTGAAATGGGGCAGTGAAGTTACACTCGCTTGAACAAATTAACCCATGTGAAATAAACTTGTCGGTCGAAGACTTTAACGATACATATATTTGTCTCTTTTGATCGTTTAAAAATAAAAATAAATGTATTTTTCTTCATTTTATCATAATTAATCAAACTAATTCTTATAGAAAAAACATGGAATTGTTTATTTTTTTTTTCACTTTTCTACTGTTCACCTTAGCTCATTATTATTGTTTTATTATTATTATCATCGTAATCATTATTATTATTATCATCATCATCATCATTATTATCATTGTTGTTGTTGTTGTTGTTGTTGTTGTTGTTGTTGTTGTTATTGTAATTGTTATTGTTGTTGTTATTATTATTATTATTATTATTATTATTATTGATTTTAAAGATTGTACATTTCGCAAACAAAAGATTTCTCCTCCCCAATAAACGATTCTTCGCGTCTTTCTTACAGTCGAACCGTCCTTCAACTCCATCTCGATGCAGTCTCCCATATATCAAACGCATCAATATGTCTCAGTGCTACTTACCAGAGCTACAAACTAAACCCATGGGTCAAAACATTATGCACATCCCCGATCCTCAAAGCTTCGTCCATGCGCATATAATAACCGTTGCCCATCCATTTCCATTGGCACGCACGTAAACATTCCGCGCCCGGAATAAGGAAAAAAAAAGAAAAAAGAAAAAAAAAGAAACAGGACTTGGCCGCGGCACGTTTTACACCGATAGCCGGTTGAACCTCGTGCACGATTGCAACTGCAGTTAACACTGGCGCCGAAGTATCGCCGTCGCGTGCATAGACATAATGATTGCGCCGCTATTACCCCACGAGTCTCCACTATTTTCAACCGAGACCTGTCATTTTTTTTTTTTACTCGAAAAAAAAAGAAACAATTCTTTCGACTTTTTTTTTACTCTCTCTCTCTCTATTTCAATCTTTGTCTGTGTTTCATTTGATGTCTCGTCCCGTCATCGGATTGTCGTCTAGTAATTGGTTTTTTTTTTTTTTTTCGGTTGTCAACGCGACGACCTCGATTTCTTCGATGATGATCGTAGCCTTTTTTTCTCCACCTTCCTTCTGAAGATTCATCGATTTTATACAATTTTCATTCGTCAATTAATTATTCAATTTCTCATCAACGGCTTGCGACCGTCCAATGAAATAATCATTGCGACTGATCATTTGCATAATTAAATACGTTACAATGCTCGTTTAATTCTCTAGGTGGACGAACGTGTTTCGTACAAAGTAATGCACTGCACATGAAAATAGCAAATGTATACAGGTATATAAGGAGGGCTCGTCCCAGGTTAAAAAAACATCTACGGTCTATGTATAAACTATATATAGGTCTGGGCATATATATGCTATATATAAATTAAAAATAGACAATATATAGACTATAAATAAACCATAATATAGACTATATCGTTTATGTATAGTATATATATATAATCTATGCATAGACTATTTATGTCCAGATTATATATATATAATTTTTCTAAAGCAAGCACGAAGTGTAATCCAAATCCTCCCCAAACTGGTCCACCGTAAAAATCATTCTTCTACGAGAAATAATAATAATAATAATAATAATAATAATAATAATAATAATAATAATAATAATAATAATAATAATAATAATAATAATAATAATAATAATAATAATAATAATAATAATAATAATAATAATAATAATAATAACAACAACAACAATAACAACAACAACAACAACAACAACAACTCAAAAACCCGTTCGCGAGGATTTTCTCGGTCGTAAAGCATGGCCAGGTGTGACAGGAACCAAAAAGCCATACAATTACCCCCTAACGATCACAAATCCTTCATTACATTGCATTATATACGATGACATTAGACTGTCATATATCTCCCAGCAAAATCCTCTTTAGCCGTATGCGTTAAAATTATTTAAAAAAAAAATAGAAAAAATAATCCTGTTTCCAAAGCTCAACTTTCCAAAACTCTAAAAGAGAGAGAGAGAGATGGAGAGACCCACGATGCTGTCACAATAGAATCAACATTTCCGTTCTCTCGCTCAGTCCTAACCCCGATCCGCTTTTGCCACCCGCCAAACAAAATGTTTACACGAACTACGCGCAACAACGTTCCCGACATCGCGAAGCGACGTTTGCAATGTGCGCAACGAGAACGATGCTACTGCGGCTCGCGATGCATGAAACCAGCGACGATACGAACGTAGAAAAAAATAGTGTTTGTCCGTCTTCGTTGTTCGTTGATATAGTTTAGATACGCTCGCGTGTTTCCCCGTCTCGCTCGAACTCGTGAGCGAATATGGGTGTCACACAGGTGTGTACGTTTGAAAACGTCAAGCCGTCGGGACAACAATGGCGTCATTAGGGTGAGCGCGTAGTCGTCGTCGTCGTCGTCGTCTTTGAGTCTCTCTCCGAGCTTCTCTGCGTGCGTTTCGTGGCCGCGCGCACACACGTCGTCGTGACACGTCCAATGCAATCAACGAGTCACGTTCTATAAATACGACTGATGACTCCCGTGAGGCGTGGACCACGAGAAAATCTTCGAGGAAACAAAAAAAAATGAAAATAACAAAAAAAGGACGAAAATCTGCAAATCTGCAGAAGGATAACTGGTAGAGACGCGTGAGGAAAGGTAAAGGGTTGAAGAGGCCCGAGCTAACATCAGTTTCGACGTTATCAAGCCTCGTGAGTCGACCGCCATCTTGAATTCGACAGAAATTTGTTTTTTGTTCAAGAACTCGCTCATTTTCAACTTTTGACCGATGATGCACACAACAAAAGTTGTAGATAATTCAATTGTCCACGATTTTAGTCTATAAGATTTTTCGTCTATGACCAATATTTTTCGAGTCAAGTCGAATAATAAGCATTAGTTCCTCAGAAACTTTGAAACGAACGACATATATAGATTTAAATCGAAAAATATCGATCGTAGACGAAAATTCGTAATGACCAAAGTCGTGGACAGTTAAATTTCCTACAACTTTTGTTATGTGCAGTCTTAGTCGAAAGTTGAAAAACAAACGAATTATTTAAGGAAAACTAAATTTTTTCACAAATTCAAGATGGCGGTCGAGTAATAAGGGTTGAAATCTCGAAAATCTGGATTGAGATTACTAATGACGAATGAAATACCAATGAACAGCCCCCCCCCCCCCCCGCCTATTTCTGTACATCCTGACTTGATAAGGTAGAAAAAGAGGAAGAGAGAGAAAGATGGAAAATCGACGGGAGCCACTTCGACGGTCTACCGCGCCGGTGACCAATCATCCCGCGTCGAGTGCGGAACGCAGCACGCGACCGGAAGCGATACGGGAGGATTCACCGAGGTCGCTGCTGTTGCCGCTGCTGCTGCTGCTGCTGCTGTACGTGACGTCCCGAACGAACGGTGCGAAAATCACGGCTTAACATTCCTCGAAAATACGACACTTGTGAATAATTTATGTATGAAAATATATACCACACGGCAAACTTGTGTCGCCTGTCGGAAGCACAAGATTCGTATAAGCTCGGTGCGAATAAATAGTTTCATTCGTTATTAACTACCACCTGTTACCATATGTTTTTTTTTCTTTTTTTTTTCATCCTCCCCGAAGCACGATTAACCGAGCGAGCTCGGTAGTGTGCAATTTTGTTGGCACCCGGTCGAGTCTCGTTAGATATATGGCGAATCCGTTCGTTTCGGAGCTAACGCTACTTTGATGCACGATTTATTATGTATAATTTGTGGCACAGGCGCCCCCCCGCTTGGCCCGAACTCGTTCGCGATCGTGGTTCAACCCTTTTCAATCGCATCGGGTGAAATTTCACCCTAACGGTATTTTAACCTCAAACACATGACGAGTTATGTTTGAATTTTTAAATATCTTGAAAATTAAATAAAATGATGAAAAATCGATTTTTAAAAATTTATTTGATTTTTAAGTATCTTGGAAATTAAATAATTTATGAAAAATCGATTTTTAAACATTTATTTTATTTTCTTTAAAATTTTTCTTTAAAATTTATTTAAAAAATTATTTTATTTTTAAATATCTTGAAAATTGAATACCTATATTATAAAAAATCGATTTCTAAAAATTTATTTTATTCTCAGATATCTTGAAAATTAAATAAATTATAAAAAATCGATTTGAAAAAATGTTTGAAAGACTTTTTTTAGCATGTAGAGATTAAATATTGGCCATTACAAAAATATATGCTCGTGAAAAAAAGATTTAAAACGTTGGCATCCAAGTAAAAAAAAATGCCATCAAAATAAAACCCAAAAGATTTTTTTAAAAAATGTAAAAATTCGTTTCAACGATGTAGCAAAATAAATTTAAAAAAATCCACTTGAATGGACGGAAAAAAAAAACGAAAAAAATGTTTTCACGGACGTACCACGGATTCGAGAAAATGTCGAACGAGCTGGTGCAACAAGTAGCGTCACGTGATTCTCCGGATTACCCCCATATATACATACATACATATGTACATACATATATAGATATTGAAGCCGCGTGCCGTGGCATTATGTTACAACTCGGTATGCCGGCTGTGGTCTATGACACACAGCCCCACCCCATTCGGTTGAGCGAAAAGCTAGTTTCGCCGCTCGGTGACGTCCAATTTATTCTCAAATTTACGACCGAACGATGAGAGAAGACATGACTGCCCCCTCCCCCTTCATTCCCCTCACGGAACGTCAGGAACGATGCAAAGGACCGCGAGCATCTTTCCGCTCGTACGAAAAAAACCATCGTCTCACGTGGATCATGTGAGTTTGGTATTATATTATACGACGCAACGAAGCAACGCCGAGTCTTAGTCTCGGAAGATTTACGAAAGGTCCCAAAGCGCATTACGTCCTACCGTGACAACTAATTTCCTTTTTTTATTATTATTATTTTTTTTCGATTTAAAATTTGAAACAAATTTTTATTTTTATTTTTCTCGTTAACGCGATGATCCGTTGGGGAACGCGTGTGTACCGCCGTGCTCAAACAATGCCATCACACGAGAGTTATTTGCATCGTTACGAGAGTACGAAACGTACTTGAGAGAGAGAGAGAGAGAGAGAGAGATAGAGAGAGAGACGACCAAACTAAACGAGAGACGAGTTTTACGATCCGCCCACTCTCGTTCGACGTTACTTCGTACTTGCAAATATATTTTTTTACCGTTCATCGGTTAATCATGAAAATACGTACATTAATTATCACAAATCAAACGAAATTTTTCCACAAACAAATTATTACCTACCCTACTCGTTAATTCATAATTCAAACGAGTGACAAATTTTAAAACACTTTGTTTGAAAAAGTGGACGAAATTTATCCCAAGTCCAAATGTCTTTCTTTCGTTATTCAACCCTTGTTTTATCCTCCAAACTCGCAAAATAATGAACATAACTCCTATTTTTTAGAGTTCGACAAAGTTGAAAACGTCACTTAAAAATTCCTCATCATAACTTCATCACACTTTCAACCTCCGTCAGCCTGAAAGTGATGTTAAAATAAGTTTAAACAAAGGTGATAATAATTCCTGTTCGGTTAGTTTCGTTGTTGCATTTTTGTAACAAAGTTTTGAAGATTAAAGAATTAAAAAAAAAAAATCTCACAATTTTTCGTCAACTTCCGTTTGTTCAGGTTGGGCTAGTTTTAACGAGATACCATCGAGAAGTTGCTTCGTGCTCAGACAGTCTGTCGATTACGATCGACCTTCTGCAGCACGCCGGCAAAACCGAGACGACGAGAGAAAGAGAGACAACGAGAGAGAGAGAGAGAGAGAGAGTCGGAGACGGTATGCAAAGTTGTTTCCAAGTATAGCGTACGTACTAGACCGGGCGATGGCAGCCCCAGCCGTATACCCGTCTCGTTGCAGCAACCTGGTCGACGTACCCGAGGTGAAAAATAACCCGATGCACACTCGGTAACCGACGCATGCATACACACACACACACACACACACACACACACACACGCACACGGTTGCATCGCGAAAAATTGCCACGTACAACGCAGTCTACGAACGAGCAACCGAATTTAAATAGGTTGCGGTGAAAACGAGACGAGAGACACGGACGAGTGAATATCGTCAATATGTGATCGACAAAACACACCTCGTTGATACATAAAATACGCGCGAAGATTGTTGAACACGTGTGCGCCGATAATTTTACGTCAACGATTTCCTTTCGTGAGTGAAACGTAACGTACGAAACACCATATACATATATGTAGGTGTGTGTGTGTGTTCATATTAATATATGTATATTAGGGTGGTCCTTATTTTTTGATAAAGCACTTCAGTCATAATTAAAATGTTTTTTTTTCTTCATATTTTAGAATTTTTTTATTATGACAGAAGTACTGCTCCAAAAAATGTCAAACCACACAAGCTTCCTATCAACTACACTAGCAATATCGAGAATTCGTTATAGATACCGAACAATTATTTTTTTCGCATCATCAGTCAAAATATAAAAGAAAACCGATTTTCAATTTTCAAAAATAAAACGACTCCAAAAGAAATAATCGTTTATAATCATCAACTTCAGGTTCTAACAAAAGAAAATTTTAAAACACGAAAAGCTCCATGTTATTGTTGTCTCGAAATTTTGCGGATATTAAAAGAAAAACATTAATTTCGAACAATATTATCCTCCAAGGGGGCAAAAAATAAAAACACAAGAACCAAATTAAGGACCACCCTAATACATCTATATACAGATGACGGCGTATGTGTGAATATGAACCGTGAGTTTGAAAAAATGACCTGATTCGTCTGATCCGCGAGGCAAAGAGAAAGAGGTTCGACGGATGAGAGAAGAGCGAGGGGGGAGGGGGAGGGGGGAGGGGGACAACGACGAGTGGTAACCCGAGCGAAGGTGAGACCTTTATCGGTCCGGCGACCCACTCGCTCGAATGAGGATCGGTGAGTGAGTGAGAGAGATAGAAGAGAAGCGAAGAAAGAAGAAACGAAGACGAAACCCGGGGCCTTGTTCGTTCGGTGGCCCAAGGCGAGGGGGGGCGAGGGGGGCGAGGCGAACAAAGGGACGAGAAGACCATGGGGCCCGCGCTGGAGGAAACGGCGAGCCGCTCGGTGGGAGAAGGAAAGAGGCGAGACGCTACCGCCAGGGGCCTCGTAAGTACCGCCTGGGCCCCGCGAACGCGCGTGCGCGCGCGCATGCGCACGTAGTCTCCCGAATCGCCGAGACCGAGAACGACAAAAAATTCTCTCACGTAAAAAAAAATGTTTACCTCGTGAGGCCCTACTGAATTCTACAGGATTGCCCACCACGCATACTCGACATATGAATTTATACACAACACACACACACACACACACATCTTGATACACAGGTCGTGAAACTCCTCCGAATTTCCGGTGTTGGGGGAAGGTCGGCTGAACAAAATGTTTATGTTTCTGGAAGCCGCCGCAAGCAGGGGGCACCACCGGAACTGAGGTAACGCGGGCGCGGGGGTAACAAACATAACCTTTAATTCCCGTGATTACCTCGTGGTTGAGCCTTCAACTGCGTTCTAGCTTGGTTATCGAGACCTTTCAACGGTTCTGGTTAATGTCACACGCGAAGTTTGTGTATATATTTCCACGATGGATCAACGTTGCAACGTGTGTGCTTTGATATTGCTTAAAAGTCGGTGAAATCGTATTGATTCGTACAATGGCGCTTAGGTTGTTGGAAAGAGATCGACCCCGATCCGCTTCCATCTCTCTTCCGCGTCACTCGAGCTCCGGTGGCGCCCCTGCTTGTGGCGACTGCGAGAAACGACAAAATGTTATTTATCCGTACCAGCCAAAACGTCGGAGCTTCGAGACCTCTGTATCACAACGGCCTGAAGAACAATGAATACGACCGCGTACCGCGTTTGTTCGTGGGCGACGAGGATGGACGCTGAAAAGAAATGAACGAAATCGAGACGCAAACGGATGACCCACATGTGAGAAACTCGGAATCTGGGGTTCGCAAATTCTCAGTCTGACACGTTGACGCCGTGAATCATTTGTACGACACGTTTTACGGTCCGAAATGTATCGATCTATTTTCAAGTACCTCGAAAGTGTGACACAATGCATTATTGTTATTATTATTATTATTATTATTTTTCTTCGATACACAGATAATTAATAAATATACCCTAAAAATTTAAAAGCGATCAGTCATATAGTTTTTTTTTTTAATTATTTTTCAATAATAATAATTTTTAAAAATCCTCAATTTGTTCACCAAAAACAAATGTATATAGAACGCGAAAGAGAGAGAGAGAGAGAGAGAGAGAGAGAGACAGATAGACTCGGGCCGAGAGACGCGACGCGAGGAACATGCGAAAACAAGTGCGAGTGGGAGGTGGGAGGCTCAAGAAAAGAAAAGAAAGAGAGAGAGAGAGAGGGAAAGATGTCGCCGGATTAACTCCGCGAAAGCCGAATAAACGTGAATAAGCGAGAAAGAATACAACGACGCTTGTGAGGCACGTGATGTCTGGGTTGTTCCCGGCCGTCCTTGTCTGGCCCCGTTGCCTTGCCTCGCCACTCCGGCCCGTCATTGTGTCTCACAGCATCCCAGCAGCAGCGAGCGAGATAAACCACGATGAGACGGTACGCGGCGGTTTATCCCCTCTCCGTCAGCTTCACTTTTGCCGGCCCCCCATACCCGCCATCTTTCTTTCTTTCTTCATCCTTTGCCCCACGGTTCGCAGCCTTTTTTTCCTTCCTCTCTTTCTCCCGGTACTCTTTTGGCTCGGCGTCGTTTGCTAACCGACCCCCCCCCCCCCATCCCTCCCTCGTCATCGCCCTCGAACAACCGACCAACCGCCAAACCCTTTCTCTCCCTCACACTACTTCGTTATTTTTAAAACAAACCGACAATTAATGCAATTGTTCAGCAAAATTTCTAAGTTTCATTTTATTTATTTGTCTTTGAAATTATTTGAAAAAAAAAAAAAAAAAACTGTCTGTCTCTTTTCATTTTTATTATCTTTTGTCTAGATATTTTTTGCAACACCGTCGTAACAAATTGTAATTGTATTACACTTCACTGCATGTAATATAATTTGTATATATATATATGTATACACTCGATGTAATTTTTTTGTGAATATTCGACGCTTAAGGTGATCCCTAAAGTTGGGCGTAAACAACGAGTGGTAGAGAGAGACAGGGTGATGGGCGCTCGTGGCGGAGCGACGCAGAGTTTGTAGCTCGGTCTCTCTCTCGCTCCGCCGCGAGGGCCCATGGCGCTATCTCTCTCTCGCACTCGTTGCGGACGCTCAACGTTCGGGATTCCCCCTTGAGGCGACTTATTCCGGAGCGAAAAATAAATATCGCTTGCTCTCTCACTGCCATGTACGACGTTCGCAAAAAAACAAACGAAACGTTAAAAAAAAGAAAGAAAAGAGCGAGAGAGACGTTCTCGGGCGATGGGTTCGCATCGTGTGGGCCCGTGGAAAGCATTCGGGGCCACCGGAGCTCACTCGATTATTCGCTATTCTCATCTCTTTCCCTTTCTCTCTTTCTCTCTGAGGTCTGTCTCGCGAACCAAGAATATAAGCTCAAAGCTTTCTCTCGCTCATCTCTCTCTCTCTCTCTCTTTCTCGCTCCGTCAGTGAAGAATTCACGACCAACGCCGAGACCGCCTCTCCGAGCTGATAAGAACTGAATGAAAGTCCGAAAGACCGTCACGAGCTCTCTCACTCGCTCACTCGGAACATATATCTATATTATATATAGCTACTTACACGTGAACATCCCCCAACCCCCCTCGCCACTCTTTTTACTGTCATACTCACGATTCTTTGATGACGCCACACATGCTTTATCTTATGTTTATTCGTTTTTTTTATCTATCGGCCATGCGCAATGAAGTTTCAGTGAAATGAAACACTTTACTGAACTATAGAGAAAAAAAACGTGACAGTACAATTTTTGAAAAAATTTCTATCGACCCTTTTAACCCATCGCCGCGTTGACAAAATTCTTGGGGATGACTCATAAAAATTTTGGATATTAGTTCAAACATTTTCAGAATGAGAATATCGCGGAACATTCTTTCAATCGAATTTTCTTTCGCAAAAAAAAAATTATTGAGGGGTCGAAAAAAAACCTCGTGAGTGAAAAACCTAATTTTTGTTACTAATAAAAAAATCATATTTTTTATAATTTTTTTAAAATTCATTAAAAAACATATATATTTTAAATATTTTTTTAAAAACACTTGAAATAAAAAATGAATAAAAATTATAGCAATTTATAAATGTGGATTATCGAAGTGGTTGAACCAAGTACGTGAAACTGGCGGATGGGGTAAGGGGGGGGGGAGGAGATGAGGTGCGCGGGTGTGCACCGTGCCGCCGGAGACAGCATGAGCCGACGACGAGAGACCGGTTTATTTTTGATACGGCTTGTCTCTCGTGCGGCGAGAGTCAAATGAAAATGGGTCGAGGCGTCTGAGGCGAATATGCGCCCATGCGTGCGTAACACACACACACACACACACACACACACACACACACACACACGTGTCGGGGCTTTGTGTACCCACATCGTACACACTAATCACACACCCTGACGATTTTAAAAAATTTACAAATTGCTTTCCTCGCGTTCGCCAAACTCTCACCACACACGCTCATCAGTGTAAAAATTATAATTTTTCAATAATGACCAACGAAAATTATTGCAGATTTTTTTTTTTCGGTGGACGACGCGTTTATTTTTTATACATTTTTTAATTCAAAATTTTGACAATAATTTCCCTTTTTTTTTAAACACCTGAAATTTCTACAACAAAAATGTTTGAAAAATGTTTTCCGAAGCTACATTGTAGCTATTGCCAATCTGAATGAGAAACTTTTTATTTGTAATACTTTTTTCAAACGATTCGTGACAGAAAAAAAAATTCAGGCATCGACAAGGATTTTTAAAAGAGGGTCTCATCACTAGATGGTTCATATCTCCGCCATTTTCTTATTTCTGCAATTGTTACTATAATTTATTTGTATGAAATAAGCTATGATTCATTTTTCCGAAATTAACTATTATTTATTCGTATGAAATTAACTATAATTTATTTTCATGAAATAAAAATTATTTTATACTTTTAATAATTCTGTAAAAAAATAAAAAATTAAGACCCATTTTTCCAAACGCCAAGGTGTGGTGTAACACGCGCCTTAAGGTGATGTGGACTACATCGTGGAGTGCGACAGAGAAAGCGCTATCGGCTTTGGCTGCAGAGCGAGAGAGAACGAGAGAGAGAGTGTATATGTAGTCCATCGTCTTAAGCCGACCGAAATTCGTCATCCACGATCGGCCTTGGAACGAAGGACCAGCTCTGAACGAAAAGCAAGGGACCCGAGGGCTCCATCTCTCTCTCTCTCTCTCTCCATCTCTCTTGCTGCTGGACCGAGGATCGTCCGAATGCCGAGAGATACGAGAAGAAGGAACGATAAAACAAAACAACCAACCAAAAAAAAAAACAAAAAAAAGATGGCAAACGTCGTTGGAAAGAGGTTTAGCGAGAAAGGAGAGAGCGAGAGAAGATTGAGAGAGGTTTGGGGGTTGGGGGGGGGGGGGGGGGGGATTCGGTTGGGAGAAATGCGTGGGAACCGAACCGTGCGGCGCGCGGACGAAACCGGTAAGCGAAATATTGAGTTACGAGAGAGTCCCCTGTACCGCGTGGTACCGCTTCGTTCGCGTACCAACATTTTTTTATGTAAGACGCCGATCAAGTACCCCAAGTGTGTGCCCCACCCCCCTCGCTGTAACGCGAAGCCCCGCGTATACTTTGTAAGCGGTCGACTTGTTACAACCAATCGACACTTTCGTACATCCTCCACCCCCCTCCTCGCTCCTTCTTCTCCTCCATCGCCACAATTTATACGAATTAACGAGGCCCCATCGGCGGCTTCGATAAAGGCCAACCCACCATGAAAAAAAAAATTCAAAAGCTCTTGGAAGTGAATTTTCAACAGCGACTATCATTTCGGAGGACTCGAGAAAAATACCCGGCTTCATTGATGTCTGAATAATTCATAAAAAATCGTAAACGAACAATTTTAGTAATTTAAAAAAAATATATATATATATATGTATGTGTGTGTGTATATATTTGACTTTGAAGACATTACGCCTTTTTTATCGTCGCTTGAGCTAGAGACTTGTAATTATCTCACGATGAATGTCCCGAACACAAAAAAAAGTATTTACTTATTTAAAAAAATAAATTTAAAAAAAATAAAAAGTCGACGAGTGTGGGATATATATATATATCGACGATTTTTAGTTGGGACACCCGAGGCGGATTAAGTGCGAGAAGCACGAGATTCACGGGGAAGCCGCTGGCGAGTTGCAATCGATTCGAACTAAGACGATGATGAGTACAAAAAAAAAAAACAAAGAAAAAATGTGGAAGAACGAAGAAAAATTATAGGTTGGTTAAAGAGCTCGTGCCATAAGTATCGCCACTTCCGTAAACGTTTCCTCCCAACATAGCTATAATCAGCAATGCTGTTCCATAGTTATACACACTCTGGCAAAAACCTCGAGAATTTTCGAATTTCATCGAAACAACGTGAAACACCGCCCGCGAGCAAAGTGTATGATAATTATCATCATCATTATCATTATTATCGCAACTCTGTGAATCTCTGATCGGTGATAAAAAAAAACCATAACCAAAGTTACATCGATAAATAGTCTCAATCGCCAGTCGCGTTATCACAATCGAAACACACAAACAACAAACAAAAATGTTCCATCGTTTGTTTTAAATTTCAATTTAGAATGGAGGATATTCTGAAGTGTTCGAACTAATATCCCGAATTTTTATGACTCTTTCGGAACGATATTGTTAACGCTGCAATAGTTCAAACACGGCTGGGGGTCATTGTGACCCCGTTTGACCAGCTCGTTATTTTTACGTGTGACCTCGAAGGGTTAAAAATAAAAAAATAAAATAATAAAAAAATAGAAAAAAATATATTCACACGAATAATCCGCCACAAATAAAACAAATGATTATTTTACGGACACTTGGCGAACAATTCGACAAAACAATTCGGCTATTCTTCATTATTTTTCCGACACACATTCGCTGACTGAATACTTATAGCAGCAAAGTAAAAAAAAAAGGGGGGATCAAATGACATTGGATACAAAATATATAGGTCACATGCCGAATCATCGTAAATTAATGCGAGAGCCTTCACAAATGATGAAGAAGAGGATACCTTATATCGCGAATAAGGTTGACGATGTAAGACAGAGACACAAAAACCATCGATCGGTGACATTGGTGATCACCCCGGGACGCGTTTTGTCGTTTTTCCAACTCTCGGCTGTTATAGCTATCAGTCTCTCACTTCACACAATCGCCCTTTTCGTTTCTTGATGCGTGTCATCAACCACGTTCTCTTCGTCGACACACAAAGCCATATTTCCCTTCCTCTGTCTCTCTCTCTCTCTTGCGCCGGTTGTACGTTCACGATTTCCTGTCGTCGGCGGACTCGTGTTTCGAATTTCGTACTACGTGTCACGGAATTATCATGAGACGCGGTCTCGCACGCGTCACGACAAAATTTTCATCGTCGTCGAACGCACGAGCAGCGACTATAGCAACCACAACACAATGTCATTGTCCAAACACTCGAAAATCAATCCCCTGGCTGTCGCAGTGGGGTCAGAATGACCCCAAGCAAAATCAACCCCGAAGACATTTAATTTTTATTTCTCAGAATATATTTTTCGAACAGTGACTATCAGACTATTTTTTTTATGAGAGAAGAGTATTTCGAGAGTGTCCAGTTTAATTTTCAGATTAAAATAATTAAAAATGGCGAAGTTACGATTTTGTTTCTCACCTTCAACATTTTTTTTTCTAAAGTAAATATTGATCTTAAATTAAATAACCTATGGCCACGATATAGATACGATACTCGCTGATAAGTACGATAGCTGAGTGTCAATTATTCATAATTCATTTATTTATTCAACTTATCCACTAATTTATTTACCAAATTTATTTATCATAATTAAATATGAATATATATCATAATCAAATTAAATTATCCTGCTACGATTTTTCATCAATGTTAGTCACAAAGAAAAGTACAAAGTTTTGAATAAAACAAAAATGTCATGATTCATTATAATTCGAATTTATCGATTGATCGATAAACTTTATTTTTTTTCCCCTTCTCAAAATTTATTTATTTATTCAACGTTGACGAATCCCATGGCCAATGTGTGTCATACGTAAAATGATTTGTTATACCGAATGGATGATAACACGATGACGTGTCGTTACGTTTGTGTGCACGATGATGCAATGACAGGAGATGTATCAATGTGACAGACACAAGCGAATGAAATTGTCGTAACGGTGTGTCAATGATATTTCGCTCAACTCAACAACGGTGTGATTGCAAATACGTACTTCATAAAATTTTTATCACGTATTTCGTCGCACCGTTTATAAACCCCTGATAAGCGAAATGAAAATTCAATGACGTTTCGATTATCAAAAAATCATGATAAACAAATGTCGTTTGAATTAATGAATTTTGTTCAAACGACGAATATTAAACGAACCATGCGTACTTAGAAATATTATGTTCACGCATAGTCAAACGTGCAATAAAAATGAACGTCGAATAATAACACACGTTAGAGACAATGAACAATTAATACCCAAGCACAGAGAAAAGAAAGAGAACAAACGGAAAAAAACAATAAAAATAATGTTATCGTCGATTCGTGATGTTAGCGAGGTAACTCGTTATTATTTTTTTATTTTTTTTATTCTTTACAATATCACGGTGAAACATTGTCCGAGCCGATGAAAGGTACTTCCCGTTGTTAGGTTGCCGTGCAACGAGGTAATACACACACACACACACACACACGTCGGCGGCGGAATGTTAATTATTATAATTTTCATTTCGTTTACGTGGCAGGAAGCTTTGAAAATTACAAGATCGTGAAATATCACGAATTTCCGGTCAACGAGCGCGACCAGTTGATTCTTGCGTAATTATTACGTTTATCATTTGACCGAGTGAGTACGCATCGTATAAACGATTCGCGTGTTGCAATCATCAACCGAGGGATTCACCCTAATCATCATCGGTCAATTTTTTATTATTTTTTTCGATTATTTTTGTTTTTTAATTCAAACCTACGATTGTTTATAGGACCCCATGGTACGAGGGTGCAGCATAAAAAGAACCAATTGTACGCACAACACCTCTTGTACCTTTTCAATGTTCATTTATTTATTTATTCCTTTTTTTTGTACGATGAAAAAAAAATTAAAAATAATTTTTTTTATTCAATTTTTTTCATCATTAAAAAAATAAAATAAAAAAATTTGAATATTTATATTCTTTTGCCATTGAAACTTTATTAATATGTTGCACTTCTTGCAACGATCTCGTTAGAATTTTTTTTTTGATAGTTAAATTTACATCTTTTTATAAATAATTAAAACGTTTTTTTTTTCTTTTTACCACGGACCAAAATTTGTATATTTTGTTCAAACTGTTTTATTTTATTTATTTTAACTGTTTAACTCAACCCTCAGCAACTAAAAACAAAAGTTTATTCCATGAAACATTAAATCAAGAAATATCGCGACATAAAAATATTTTCATAAATTTTTGTAAATCAAAGATGATTTTTTTTTTATTCCTTCACCACGGACCAAAATTCGTCCATTTTATCAAAACTGCTTCTTTTTCATTATTTGTTGAACTTAAGCCTCAGCCATGGAATATTGAATGATCGAAGATCGACATGAAAATATTTTCATAAATTTAAATAATTTTTTATAAATTAAAGATAATTGTTTTTTTTTTTTCGAATCGACGAATAAATGATTTTTTTTTTCGAATTGTAACTCACCTTAGACAGCTTTTCACCTTCATGATGTGGCAATAGGGTTCGCAGAGATTGAAAACCGGCGTTGATGCTCTGCATACGCCTACGTTCGTTACTGTTGGCGATTTCACGCCGCATTCTCTTCTCCTGTTCCATGTGTGACCGCGGCGTTACTCTCCCACCGCCGTGAGTCCCGCCGTTTTGCCGAACTAACCGGCAACCGGACGATTGTTGTTGCTGTTGTTCGGCTTCGTTCTCGTCTTGCGACAAGTCAACGTTACCACCGTGATCAGCGTTTTCCACCCGCAACAACGTGCCAACACCACCGACGCCGTTGCTGCTTCCGCAACTGCTGTTGTTGTCGACTATTAGTTCGGATACGAGAAGTTCTTGGGTGTCCGATATCTCGGCCAACACCACACTACCCGCAACTGAATTCTCGTCTATCGTTTCACCCCCACTGCAATCATAAAACAATATTTTTTTTTATTATTACAAAATAAAAATTATTAATTCATTCGATTGTCGAAATTAAAATCATCATTGTTATAGTAAATTCCTTGTATCAAGTTATTTTAACGTGCTTCGACGACGGACGATCTTGTTAAAGATGTAATTTTGTAACATTATTTTTGTATCTTGCTTTGAGAGCGAGAACCCTACTTTACCGATATTTTTTTTTTTCGGTTTCCTATATTTTTTTTTATCATTATCATTATTATCGTTATTAACATTTAACAACAACGATAAAGAATCATAGACGGTATAGAATTTTGTTATTGCATAGACAAAGATATTTATTTTATTTATTTTATTTATTTTATTTATTTTATTTATTTTATTTATTTTATTTATTTTATTTATTTTATTTATTTTATTTATTTTATTTATTTTATTTATTTTATTTATTTTATTTATTTTATTTATTTTATTTATTTTATTTGTTTCATTGATCAGCATTTTGAGTCGCAAGCAATGTGAAATGGTTTATCTGATAAATGTGATAAAGATCGACCGATCCGCTGGAGAGACGGTAAAAAAATATTTGAAAAAAAAATGAGAATAAAAAAGCAAGAAGTGATGGGCAGACAATGAGTGAGTGAAGGGTGTAACAATGAATCGCTGTATCGGACCCCTCGCGTCTGGCACGATGCACGGGGATGCCAAACAAAAAAAAAAAAAAGGATATTTGATTTACGGACGGATAACCGATGGAGCTTTTTTTATTCGGCCACGGGCGTATCGGCGACGACCGACGACTCCTTATCTTTCCCAAAACTTTTGCGAGTGCAACGGATCGAGCTTTTAAAGAAATTGCCATCGGACTAATCGGGAAAATCGAGTTCGAACGTACAGGAGAATGAAGACTCGAAGAGCAAGGAGCGGACTCGCTAAAAAAAAAAAGAGAAAAGGATAAAAGAGGGAGACAAAATGGTCTGGCTCGTCTTATCGAATATCTCGAAGCTTTAATTCGCTTCTTTCCGTCAAAGACAAATATAAAAATTATTCTATCGATTTTTTTCGAATCGATCTCTGAGAATCAAAAATAAGTTAAAAATAAAAAATAAAGTTAGAAAGAGACGATGAACCAAAATTTGATGAAAAAAGCGAAAGTAGTAGTTTCCACGATAAGAGCCGCGGAAAAAATAAATTAAATCGTGAATACCTTTTCCTTCGATATTTGCGATGATTTTCAAATTTTTAATTTCCAATTTTTTTTTTTTTTCATAAATAAAATAATCCTTGAGAAAAATGTTTGAGACGGAAAATATCTCAATACGATGGTTTTGAAACTCGAGAATCGCAAGAAGAGACAGTTGTCGGGTATAATAAATATGTGTGTCTGAATATATATATATATATATATATATATATAACGAGCATCGAATGCGTTTGCGGTGGGAGGCACAGCGCGGTTGCGGTACTGGGTTTGCTCGTGCCAGGTTGCTCAGTGGTGACAGGAAACGACGGAATTCCAGTAGCAACCGGAGAGGATACGTGCAATAAAACGGGTGTTGTTTCTCGCGCGCGCGCGCGTCTTCACTGCGCGAGTCTCCTCTCTCTCTCTCTCTCTCTCTCTCTCTCGATGCTCTGGGTGTGAATAATATATATATGTGGATCTGGCATTAAAGCTTTGCCACACAAGTGCCACTGGGTTTGCTACATATATGCATATAGGGCAGGACGCCTCAATTCGACCGTAAAGAAACTCAAAAATAAAGTCAGCAATCGTGCCTCTTTCAAAATTAATCAAGTTTTTTCTTCTTCGTAATTCTGTATTGAAAAAAAACACATGAAGAGTTTTTTATAATTTTTCAATAGCTTATTGCTAACATTTATCAGTATAAGAATGATTTATTTACCTTTTTTTAACAAGAAAACTTTGTCATATTCGAACATTTTTTTTTTTCAAATTTAAAATAATTTCGAAAATTAATAAATTAAAAAATAAATATTAGAAATTTAAGACGCATTTTAAATTAACATTCTAAAATTATTTGAAAAATCTTTATCTTTAGAACACAGAATAAAAATAAAAAATACTTTATTTAAAGACACTAAAATTACTGTTTTGCTTCCTCATAGAGGAAGCTTTGTTTTCGTGAAATTTTTTTTTTTCGAGATGTTCATGAAAACGTGTTCAGTATGTCCCAAAACACCTAAAAAACACATTTAGAAAAAATGTCCGGATGTATGTATGTGTGTGTGTGTGTGTGTGTGTGTGTGTGTGTGTAGTAATGGTTGACCGCTCACAACTTGAGAACGGTTCGAGATATCAAGCTGAAATTTGTCACACATGTGAAGGGTTCACGGCGCATAGCACAATTTAATTTTTGGAAAAATCTATCAAGTTATTTTGTTTTCACATCATTTTTTCGAAATTCAAAAAATTATTTTTGGTCTCTAGCTCCCACAATTTTAGAGATATCGAGCTCAAATTCAGTATAATGTTGTACGAGTACAGGGAGATGCTCGATACCGAATTTGGAAAAAATCCACGCATTGCTTCACTTTTAAAGCGTTTTTTAATGTGAAAAAAACGATCTTTACACTCTAACTGGAGCAATTTTTGAGATATCGGACTTAAACTTAGTACGAAGTTGCGCAATGATCCAAAGAGAAACCCGATTGAATTTGGGCGAAATCCATCAAGCCATTCATATTTTATGGCGTTTTGAAATTTTTCCAAAAATCAATGTAACTGCTCTAGCTTCCATAATTTTTGAGATATCTGGCTGGAATTTAGTACGAAGTTGCACTACCATCGAAAGAGGTTTCGTATTGAATTTGGACAAAATCCAACAAGACGTTCAGATTTTATGGCATTTTGAAATTTTTCCAAAATTCAATGTAAGTGCTCTAGCTTCCATAATTTTCTAGATATCCGGCTGAAATTTAGTACGAAGTTGCACTATCATCCAAAGGGATTTCCTATTGAATTTGGATAAAATCTAACAAGCAGTTCAGATTTTATGCGAATTATAATTTTTCAAATTTCACATGAATTGCCCCATGTATATTGATTTCGACTTACATCACACTTACAAGGAGCCCTAAACGTCACGAAAGTGAACAAGGGTGCAAAGTAGAACCTTGCACATTGCTTCCTCATAGTTTTGTACCGTTTTTAAATTATTGAGATGTAAAGTAGAACCTTGCTTATGGCTTCCTTATCTTCTTACACATTTGCCAAAGCTTCCTCTATGAGGAAGCCAAAATTGATCGACACAAGGTTCTACTTTACATCTCAATAATTTAAAAACGGTACAAAACTATGAGGAAGCAATGTGCAAGGTTCTACTTTGCACCCTTTTTTAAATTATTGAGATGTAAAGTAGAACCTTGCTTATGGCTTCCTTATCTTCTTACACATTTGCCAAAGCTTCCTCTATGAGGAAGCCAAAATTGATCGACAAATGGTTCCTTCTAGAGGAAGCTTTCGCAAATGTGTAAGAAGATAAGGAAGCCATAAGCAAGGTTCTACTTTACATCTCAATAATTTAAAAACGTTACAAAACTATGAGGAAGCAATGTGCAAGGTTCTACTTTGCACCCTTTTTTTACTTCAATTATAGATGTTTAGAATTTTATAAAGGGCAAAAGGGTGGGGAGAAAATAAAAAAAAATCGGGGGATTTTTTTTGGGGTGACCTCGATGTGAATAAAAAATTGCCAACCATTTTTAAAAGAGTGAGGGTTTTGACCCATTCGAATTGAAGCGTCTTTCCCCATATACATATGTATATTGTATATATATACACACACAAGCGAGCAGAGCAGCCGACCCTTCCCTCCCCCAGCCTCCGGCGGGCTCCTCGCGCGAGGTGCCCGCGGTATAATCAAGAACGCGAAGCCAGTGACCGTCCCCTCCCCCCGGCCCCGCTGCTTCTACCTTGCTCGGTCGGATTTCGCTTATTGCGCAACGAAGACACCGCTACAAACCGTGACTATCCCCGCTCAATCGTGAGAAATTCGCCGAGGCCTGCACACAAGATTCCATCATCAAAACAAAATACTCGTTTCAACCGAATTCATTAAAAAATTCTAAAACCATAGCCACTAAAAATAGTCGAAAAAAAAAAAAATATATATCCGCATGATACCGAGTCAAATATTTACATTTGTAAACTAATTTACTATATTTTATCGTCGAATGTATAGTTTAAGAAAAATAATAATATTAATCGTTGACATTGGCTTATCTCAATTTTTATTTCCATGATTATTTTGATATATCTTTAACACTTGACGAAGAGAGAGAGAGAGAGAGAGAGAGAGAGAGAGAGAGAGAGAGAGAGAGAGAGAGAGAGATAGAGATATTGATTGATTGATTGATGGAGTTTAGATAAGCATATGCTTTATTGACAATACAATAATAATTACAATAGTTTCCATATTCATTTTCCTTAGTCCGCCTTTACTTTTTTTTTTATTCATTCTTTTGTTCTTCTTCTCTTTTTTTTAAAGAGAGAGAGAGAAGGCTAACGAAAAAGGAAAGGATGGGACGCTTGGCAGCGCGATTCCGATTCACGAGTTACGATAGCGAGTATAATACCCGGGTGTCTCATTCATGAAAAGCGCTTTCGATCGTAGTGAAGAACCGCGCGAGCGCATAGCTGTTGCATAATGCGTATACATAGTCGTGTTGTGGGGTTTTCGTTTGTCAAACGATTTTCCGTGAATCGACGATATAGGTTGGTTAAACTGTAATATCGCGTGCATTGTACACAATTGGGTTGTGAATAATTTATGGATGGAGAAAATCTCGAAGGCAGAGGCGCGACAAACGTGCGTCGACAATTTTTACGATACAATCACGTGACGTCGTGCGGGGACTGATGCGCGCGCAGGCGTGTGAAAACTATGCGTACGCAAACGTGCGTTACATGTGTTCCCGCTCACATGTGTATGAGATATATATATATATATATATATATATATATATATATATATATATATATATATATATATATATATGCCTACAGCGTCCAGCATAAAAAATTCTTTGGGCGAAGATTCACGCTTTGTACTTTACGATGACGTCGTCTTGAATGCAGAACACGTGGAAACGTACTCCACGAGACGTGAAAAAATGTATTTCATTATGGAAAATTCGGGTGGGTCTGAATGACCCTTGGAAACGATTCCAGGGTTAATAAAACGATTCAATAATAAGATTAGTATTTTTATTTTTATTTTTATTTTTATTTTTATTTATTTTATTTTATTTTATTTTATTTTATTTTTTTTCAAAAAGGTTCCTTTGTGGATTTATTAACATCAACCCCAGAATCCTTTTCGTGTTCATTGACACACGTTATCCTCCTCATGGGGTCACTCGTGTCCATTGGATTTTTTAACTGCTCATCGTGTGCCAATTCAATTTTTTCAAAAAATCCCAAAATATTGCGAAATATTGCAAAACTATCGTGCTTAACGATGCAATCCATATTTTACATCAAACCATTTTTTTTTCTCGCCACGAAAAAATTCAAAATGGCCGTGAAAACGTGATATTGAATCGTGGAACGGTGAATTCGAAGAAGCTTTTTCTTCTCATTGTTTGAAAAATGTCATGTATCGACGATCGAATCTATACGAACGACCGCGCAATTGATACGCAATCGTTCGTGGAATATTCCGGACGGGGACGCTTATAACGTTATGCAATCGTCGGTGCGATCTACATAACTGACAATATTTAATCGCGAGCCTACCGAACAATGATCAATCGTTTTTTCATTCTTCCTTTTTTCTTCTAATTTCCTCGATTTTATTCGTTGTTTCGTCTCATTTATCGTTTCTCATTATTATTATTATTGTTATTATTATTATTTATTCATTTATTTTTTCATTCAATGATTTTTTTTGTTTTTTTTATTTGCGTTTTTCCTATTATTCGGACAATATAACAAAGATTACCAACATTGTTTTGTAAGACAATAGTCCAAGCATACACAGTGACAAATAAAAAATTCAAAAAGTAAAAAAGAAAAGAAAAAAAACGGTAACTCGTTGGGTCACAAGTTAGCCTGCGGGTTTGTGCGATTGTGTAATTCCATTCGCGATGTCAACCTCGTGAAAAAAAAAAATCTCCACGTGTTTCAAGCGGCATCCACGGACATCACAATAACCCAGAAAAACCCATACATATAAAATTCCACACGGCTTATGCGACAACGTTTTATGCCTGACGACTGACGCGATGTTGCTCGACGAGAAAACTCCCCCCCTATTGTTCGAGAATAAAACGTGTAAACTTGCGTACAGTCCGTGCCGGCGACGAGTACAAAACGTTGTTTACATAACGCAATGTGGCGTGTGAGGCGCGCGCATGCGCGCGCACGCGATTCTCGCGTGATTCTCTTTCCCGTTAACCCCAATTTCTCGTCGATAAACCACCAGCCCGGGTGTGTTTGCTTGTGCGCCCCCGTTGTCCGTCCGGATTTTGTTTCCGGTCGAGCCACGCGGATGCGTCAGTCGGTGTGTCACAAGAGCGTCGTCAGCGTCGCTCGAAGCTCCGCGGCGTGCGAGAAACGAAAAAACCACGGTCCAAGACTCAGGGAGGGAGGGTCTGAGATGCGTTGTGACTTTGGAGCCGGTATATCGAACGAACAATGGATATTGCGAGAAGACAACGACCCGAACACACCGCAGTCTTATGTGCACCCAGTGGACAAACTGTGAAATCACATAATCGTGTTGGACCGGGGCCGCACAATCCCCCCGGACACGACGAAATCCAATGGAGAATGTGCGGTCCGCGATGAAACACAAGCTCCGAGGGAAAACGTGTGTTCACCCCGCAGCAGCTGACCCGACGGATTCCCGGTATCTGGAAATGTCTGACCCGGTCTTGCCGAAAGTACGGTGGAAACCGTATGGCCCCGATGCTGGCCCAACCTCCGAATCGACGATGATGGACATTGGACGCGCGTACTGAGTTAACGCATCTTGGTTCGAGTACTCTACTTTCGACCTACGCTGTTGATTTTCACAAATATTGTTTTATTCCAGGAGATACGCGGACGACGCTCTTGCGCCACTGATCATCTTCATCGAATTTTTCTAATTAAATCGTATCTTCGCTTTTTCCAAATTTCGTCGTTACGTCAAGACCCAATTCAATTCCGTTTTATCGATGAATCGAAGAAGAAAAAACAGAAGTTCACTGAAAAATTATGATTCGAGAGTAAGCAAATGGAAACACAACGTACAACCATCAAAACGAATCACCGACTATGTCGTGAATAAAAAAAAAATTAAAAAAAAGAAAATGTTAATTGTAAATCGATCGAACATCGAAATTGCGCGTCGAACAGAACGTTTAATCGGCGTATCGAAACGTTTATATGCACCGAAACGGTTAACGGTTGAACACGGTGTAACGGGCAACAGTCGTTGAATTTCCGAGACTCGTTATTTCTTATCGGCCTCGAAGATTCGCGTTAGATATAGCGTGGCAATCTCGTAAGCCCCACGTCTCGGGCCTTGCGTCTCGGTTGTTTCCGAGGTTGCAAAGCCGACGCATTCGAATGGAAAAACTTGCACAGGGTACAACAATAAAAGTAATCATTATTATTATCATTATCATGCTGTAACGGATCGAGCACCTTCTTATTTTTATTAAGGACATAACAAATATTACAATCCCATTGGAAAACGTTAAATTAAAGTTTGTGAACACAATATGATTCGGAGCTGCGACCTCAAAGGGTTTTTAATAAATCCAATGACCATGAAGAAAAAAAAATGTTTAAGGTAGTATCCCACAAATTGTAAGAGTCAGAGCAAGCCTAAGATATACCATCTCCCGATTAAGGTACGTAGTACTTTGATGTGACAACGTCGCGTGTTGTGATGTCGATTAGTGAGAGAGAGAGAAAGAGAAGATGGGAAACAAACGCGCAACGTTGCCATGTCTACCGAATCACGACCAACTCCTCATACTAACTGTATTATCCCGATGTTTATTTGCTTATTATTATCATCACAGTCTCCCGATCTCTACTGTCAAGTGCCCAAAATGTTGTCCGAATATTCAACTTGCAGCTCAAGTGTTTTCATTAAAATCTGTCGAGGACTTTTTGTGTTGTATCAAATTAAGCGGGATTGTCCATAAGGCTCCGTGTTAAACGTGTGACAAATAAAACGTGTTGATATATTTTTTCTCACGCTCCGGAAAGCCATACAAATTCAACCGAACCTTTTTTTTATCAATTGCTATAACTATGCCAAGTTTCATGAAAATCTGACGAGGAACTCTCTCATGGATTGTACTAACTTAAAAAATGGTGGGTCGAAAAACTGGGTCAGCAATGTCCTCTGTACATTTTCGTCCCACATGTGTGTACGTCTGAAACGTATCGAAATACACGTCGGCCTATGTGTACGTGCATCAAGTCTGAACTCAGAACGAACGTGTCTGTTGAATGAAAAACATTGAACAACGGGGAACGCGTGTCTGTTTGCGATCGAGTAGTATTTTCGGTAGACGACGAGAAATAATGAAGAGAGAGAGAGAGACAGAGAGCCGTAGAGATAGGAGCGAGTGAGTACGAGACTTGGGGGAGGGAGGCGGGTGTCGAAGGCACGGGCCATGGTAATCTCGCCCAACAGCTGGGTTTCACGGATGAAAGAAAGTCGACGAGAACGAAGCACAGAAGCTAGTCGCCGCAGCTTCTGCGAGAGAAAGATAGAAAGAGAGAGAGAGAGAGAGAGAGAAGGAACGTCGAGGGCGAAAAACCCGCGTATATCAAAGCCCGCGTATATGGCAAGGGCGATGAGTCAGCGAGGTGAAACCGTGACCTTTCTTCCCGTCTCTTCGCGGCTCGTTTTTCCGTCCTGCATCTGTTTCGAAAACGCTCGCGTGTGGACCCCACGTTCTCTTCATCATCTCGTAAATGCGTGAAAACACTTTCGACGAGAAACCAAACTTTCGAAATAACTCCATGATTTTTTTTCTCACTCTCCATAGATTGCGAAAAGAAAAAAAAATAGATGTATAATATTTCGTTGAAAAATGGTTGAATGGGCGAATTCTATTTTGATAAGAATTTCATTCAATCGCAAAAACGGTCGAGTCGATACGACGAAATAATAATATCGCACATTTCGCTTGATAAATCGATGAATGGTAAATTAATCTGATATAATAATGAAAATAATGATTTTTTTTTCTTTCAATTTTATAAATGAGCAGTGCGTAAAAAAAATGCAATTCGATAACGTATAATCGAATACGATAATAGAAAACTGGACTTTGACGTGCAATACAGTGGCGGGAAATGTCAGAAACATTTGTAATCATTTCGCAGTGACACTGACAAGGAAAGGTCCCGAGGTGTCCCCCTCCGATTTTGATGAAACTTGACACGATTGTAGAACTGGTCAAAACATTCGACACGTATTTTTTTTTATCGGCGGAGTCCCATATTTAAGGGGTGAAAACCACCCCTGAAAATGAGGTGTTTTTTCGTTTTTCGATTGTAACTCGTAAACGGCGTGAGATATCAAAAAAGTTTAAATGGCAAAGTTATTGCATTTGACACGGACTATACATTGGTGGTAAGAACAATAAATAATTTTAAACAATTGACCATTATTTATTTAAAAAATCTGTTTTTTTAAACATATCTGCGAGGGTTTTACTTCGATCGAAATGCCAATCCGTCAATGTATACATGATGGGAAAATAAAGTTGACGTGTTTTTGGTCTCATTCATACCTCGCACTTAAGGGGGTAGAAACCACCCCTGACCTCCTCCCCCGAGGTGTCCCCCTCCAATTTTAATGGAACTTGGCACGATTGTAGAACTGGTCAAAACATTCGACACGTATTTTTTTTATCGGCGGAGTCCCATATTTAAGGGGTGAAAACCACCCCTGAAAATTAAGTGTTTTTTCGTTTTTCGATTGTAACTCGTAAACGGCGTGAGATAGCAGAAAAGTTTAAATGGCAAAGTTATTGCATTTGACACGGACTATACATTGGTGGTAAGAACGATGAACAAATTTAAACAATTGAAGATTATTTATTCAAAAAATCTGTTTTTTCAAATATATCCGCGAGGGTCTTACTTCGATCAAAATGTCACTCCGTCGATGTATACAAGATGGGAAAATAAAGTTGACGTGTTTTCGGTTTCATTCATATCTCGCAGTTGAGGGGGTAGAAACCACCCCTGACCTCCTCCCCCAAGGTGTCCCTCACCGATTTCGATGAAACTTTGCACGATCATAGACCCTGTCTAAACATTTTACACGTATTTTTTTTTATCGGCGGAGTCTCACATTTGAGGGGTGACAACCAGCCCCTAAAATTGAGCGTTTTTTTGTTAATCGATTGTAAGTGGTAAGCGGGGTTAGATAGAAACAGAATTTGAAGTGCAAAGTTATTGCATTTTACGTGGACTATCCATTCGTGATAAAAACAATGAATAAATTTAACCAATTGACCATCAGTTGTTGAACATTTTTTTTAAATTATCTACGACGGTCTCACTTTGATCTTAATGTCGCTTTGTTAATGATGGAAGAATAGAGTTGACGCGTTTTTTGTCTCATTCATATCTCGCACGTAATGGGGTGGAAACCACCCCTTACCTATTTGACGGTATTGTCGCATAGTCGGTGATTCTATTTACAATATTTGGCTCATTTCGGGTCCGTAACGGATGTTCATTACAATTGAACATTTAGAAAAACAATTTATTCTCACGTGACCAAATACAGTTCTAGAGACCGCATGTTTAAAAAAACAGATTTTTTAAATAAATAATGGTCAATTGTTTGAAATTATTTATCGTTCTTACCACCAATGTATAGTCCGTGTCAAATGCAATAACTTTGCCATTTAAACTTTTTTGATATCTCACGCCGTTTACGAGTGACAATCGAAAAACGAAAAAACACTTAATTTTCAGCGGTGGTTTTCACCCCTTAAATATGGGACTCCGCCGATAAAAAAAAATACGTGTCGAATGTTCTGACCAGTTCTACAATCGTGCCAAGTTTCATCAAAATCGGAGGGGGACACCTCGGGACCTTTCCTTGTGAGTACAATCGACTCGGTCGATTTACCATCGATGTAAATATATTATGTATCCCGAATCCCAAAGAAATATTTTTCAACACGTAGCCATTTTATTTCTCGTAAATAAACTCTTCGTACAGCATCCAAAAGATTTAAAAGGCATGTTTCCTAACTTTTTTTTTCGTCTGCAAAAGTATCATTTCGAAAACTTATATCAACGATAAGAAATACCGAAGACAAAAAGTCACATCGTTTACACAATTAACAATTCTGTAAACTTCGTTTCAGAAATCCAAATAATTCCGTAATTTATTCATACGCTTGAATTATTTTCATTGTCATAATTTTCGTTTTTCTTTCTTCAAAGCATTTCTTGTTTGCTTTTGATGAGTGATATATTCATCGTTGATAACGAACAATTGCGATCGAGCGTCGGTAGAGATCCGATCGAAGCGAGATAAAGAAAGAGAAATTAAAGAAGAAATATGTAAAAAAAAATTGAAAAAAAAAAGATCTCGTCATGAAACAATTTGCTCGACGTACGATAATGCGGCCTCGATGAAGGATATTAGCATTCCAGATAGACCCCCAAGAATAAATTACCATTTCTCCATCCCACTCTCGTTCTCGAAGCAAGAAAGAAAAAGAGGGAGAGAGAACAAGAGCGAACGATATCGCACAAAGAACAAAAAAATACCTCATTGTTTACAAAAGAATAATTTTGAATCGGTACAGCGATTGGCCATTGATCCGGACGAGCTGCAGTCCAACGTACGCCGAACGAGTCGACGAATAAAAAAATAAAATAAAATAAAAAATAATAAAATTAAAAAAAAAACAAAATCAATTATCCGAGTTAATGAAAAGTTGTTTGATTAATTTAATAAATGTTATGATTGGAATGAAATTGGATCTCAAGCTAAAGAGAGAGAGAGAGATGGGCTGAACGTTTGAGGGTGCCTCCTCCTCCTGGCTTCATCATACTTTTTTTTTTTTTTTTAATTATTATTATCATCTCGCTCGAGATGGCTCACACACCGTGTTTGAATCCAGCCTGGCCGATTCTCCGACAGTCTCTGGCACATGTACGTCACCCATACACACACACATACACGTAGACACATAGACACAGACTCACATGCGCAACATTCTCAAACATCGCGTACGCTGTTTTCAGTGCTGAGGGTTCACGGTCGTGTCACGGTTGCGATTCGACTGGCGCCATGTGTGTGCCACGACAGTCTCAACAAACAAACAAAAAAATCAAAGTTCACAAACGTAAGCGTATTACGATTATCAAAAAAAAAAAAACATTATATTAGCCCGAAATATTTATGTTTTTTTATAATTTCCTTCAAAAGAATTCTTTATATATATTTTTTTCATATGAAAAAATCATCGGTTTACGAGATAAAGGTACAGAGGGGGGGGGGAGGACTGGGTTGAGTCATTGACGATTGATGTGAGACCACACGACCGTTAACGGAAAAATTATCGCAATTTTTCAATTCCACAAGTGTCCGGCCGAGTCGCGCGAGAGCGCGGGAACGGAATTCGCGTTTGATTATCGCGTCGCAAACTTCGTAGATTGACGTGCTAACTTCGTGGCCACCTATATAAATATATACATGTATATAAGAGTGGTCCTCAGCAAGTATAATTTTTCAATAACAAATTTTTTCGTTCCCCAATTTAGTTTCAAATAATTTTTAGAAAACTTCCAACCTATCTCAATATTCATACATGCATAAAAAAATTCAATTTTTATCAAAATCAAATGACATGAAACGATTATCAATATTATTCGTCATAGCTATAACATCAACGTAAGAAATTTTGATTAAAAAATGACCCTCGCCAAGGACCACTCTAATATACATATATATATATATATATATATATATAGATACACTTACACATATGAACGCGTAAGTGATGCACATACGACGTCGTGGCTATCACGACGATCAGCTGATTTCGCTTGTAACAACAATAATAATAAGGCATCGTCATATATATGTATATATGTATATATATATATGCACATATGGCCGAAACCGGAAGCTTCGTGCACACGGCCCGACCGACTGACTGGGGCCTCGGTGGTTGGTCGGTCACTCGGTCTCGTACTCGGTCCTCGATCGGGTTCGTTCGGTTATCGTGACGTCACGAGACCATTCTCGGTTTGTCGCGGATAACCCGCGCGCCCGCCGAGCTGAGCTGAGCTTTGCGCCTCGCACTTACGACCTCATCTGGTCGATCTTTCGATGATGATGCTGCTGCTGCTGCTGCTGTTGCTGCTCGAACTACGCTCGTCCGACATTGTATGAAAAAAAACATTGTAATGAAAAAAAAATTAAACATAACATAAAAATACAAAAGAAGAAAACCGGCAACGTTTTGTCGAATTGTTCATTTTTATTTATTACTTATTTCAACGTCACATTTAGGACGAAGCAGGTTGAAAATAGGATCAAGTTATGAGCAATTCTTATCCGCGTTTTAACTTCATTTCAACCTAAAAAACCCGGAGTTATATCCGATTTTTAAAGTTTGGAAGGTAAAACGAAGGTAAAATAACGAAAGAAAAATGTTTACCTTTGTTCGGAAGGTCAAACGAAGGTCAAATTACCGAAAGAAAAAATATCACTCTCATTCGGACGGTGAAACGAAGATGGAAAAAAAAAGTGTCAACCTCACTTCACCCTCCAATTCTGACTTATGAGATAAAATAAATAAAAATATAAGATGAAAATTTGGCTTTGGGTAACTTCATAAAAGAAAAAAAACCTTCGTACATGACATCCGTCGAATATATATGTATACCTCTCTCTCTCTCTCTGTCTCTCTCTTCGTCGAGCAACGGAATGCGATCAATTCTTCCACAAAGACAATGCGAAACCCAAACCCCTTGTCTCCCACGTGGTCTGATAAAAAAATCTTTGACCGGACAAAAGGTCGGTCGGCCGGAAAATTCATTCCCTTTGCACGATAGACCGAGAGAAAAAAAACGAAAGAAAGAAAGATAGAGGGTTAAAAAAAAACAACTAAAATCCAATGTCACGGATGAATTGTGATTGGATAAAACAAGACACAATCACGATTCCCCGGGATAACACGTTCCAACGTGGAAGACCACGGGCACGACGACAAAGTGCACCGAACGCGCCTATATATATCTCGCCGAGGCTGTTCTCGCGATGACCCCCTCGTTGCGATGTCACGCAGAGGTCACTCAGCCGCGCACACTCAGCTCGAAACACTACAGGCACATGAAAATTCATGTCAGACTCGGAAAAAAAACAACGTAAAACGTGGGACGTGAAAAAAAAGAAAAAAGAAAAAAACCGAATGGTCCCCGATGGGCATCGAAGGGCGCGTGAACCTTAGGCGTCGATAACCGTGTGTTGTCACAAAAGACCAGAATTATTCAACATCAAATTATGTATTTTTTAACCCTTCAATCCTTTTGAAAATAATTTATATCGATTATACTTTTTCTTCGTGTGAAATTAAAAAAAAAAAAAAAACATTTTCACGTTTCACTTTCCTTTAAAAAAATAAAAATAAAAATCGTTGACAGGACTTTGGACTCCATCGAACTCGAACCAACAGTTGAACATACAAGTTTCAAGGTGATGGACTTGCATTTTCGAGTGCGTTCTCTCTCTCTCTGTCTCTCTCTCTCTCGCTCCGCAGCGAGAGCCGATAGAGCCATCTCTCTCGCACTCAGAAATGCAAGTCTAATGTAATCTCCATCGCCTTAACAATGTAGCTATGAAAATTCGGGTCGCAATTTCGCCAAAGCTTTCAAAAAAATAAAATAAAAACACAATTAAAAATAATATTCTGACCAAAGTAATTAATAACAGTAATACTAATCGTGTATCATCGTTTCCTCTCTCTCTCTATCTCTCTCTTTCAATAAGTGTACAATTTTGTGTCATCCGTTCACCGACTTCTGACGCTAACTTCATGTAGGTAAGTACGTGGCACGTACTTGCCTAAGAGCCTACGACAACTCGTCGATTTATCGATGCAGTCTAATCGAACGTCGCAAAGTCGCAAAATTGCGTCACGCACAAACGCGATCGTCGTATCGACGAACATAAGTAAATGTAAAAAAAAAAAAAAAAAAAAAAACGAAGAAAGAAAGAAGAAAAGAAAAACAGCGAACCCATCGGAGGATAAGAATGGCGAGTGAGCCAAGTCGCGGCGAGAAACGCGCCCCGATTCGACGTGTCGCGAAAATATCACCCGCGTTTGTTACATTTAGCGTGTATGTGTGTAGCACACGGGTGCTTGTGTTGCCGCGGCGATCGCGAGAGAGAGAGAGAGAGCACCACGAGGCAGTCGGCGTAGTCGTCGTCGTCGTCGTCGTCGTCGGCGACGACGGCCCTCGCCGCTCTCTCGGTCGCGTGAGTCACCAACAGCTGATGGCTGGCGCCACTCAGCTGGTTGTTACCGGTGGGTTCGCGCGAGCGAGTGCGGTGCGGTGCTGCTGCTGCTGCTGCGGCCCGCCACGTCGGGCCTCGCTATCTCCGTCGGCGTATCAGCTGTGTGCCGAGCAGCAGCTCAACCGCCGGCCGGCCGGCCTGCCTGCCTGCCTGCCTGCAAGCTGCTGTTAAAAATATTACGTTTTTCACAACGTTCGAACCGCGTTTCTGTGACAAAACGCGTAACGCACCGACGTTACAATTTTTTGAAAAAGGAAGAAATGAAAAAAAAACGGAGTAATGATGATGGGAGAGAAAAAAAACCATGAAAATCATGACCGAGCATGAGGATATGAGCTTTGGCTACCATTTACTCTGGTGACCAGAGACTCTGATGTATATCCGGTCGTGGCAATGATAAAAAAATGATTATTTGAAATAATAATAATAATAATTTTATTTTTTTACCGATTTTTTAAGTCAAACGGCGTGTTTTGTCATTTATCAATGAGAATTATCATCGTGCACTATCAGTGCCTCTGATTTTATTCCATTTTATTTCATTTTTAATAATAATAATAATAATAATAATAATATTTTACCGATTATTGACGTAAAACGTAAAACGTATTTTGTAATTTATCAATAATAATTAACCATCGTTAAGTTGTGCTATCAGTCACTTTTATTTTGTTCCATTTTTGTTTATTTTATTTTAGTTTTTTTAGATTGATGATGATCAAAAGGCTTCGTTCTATTCTCTGCCAATTTTTTTCTAATTCTTCTTACTTTTTCATCAGATTCAGAACCCTCTGGGCTCCATTCAAACTTTTCGTTTTCCATCTCCAGACATCACATTTTTCGCGTGATGAATTTAACTGAACTTTGAATAGCCGCTATAATGCGGAGATATTTAATGCACGGTTTAGTTATCATCTTGCGCAACATTTCGTAAACTCTCCGTGTGTGTGACGCACGAAACGTTGGACAATGTCCGCGAGTTGTCCCGTGTATATGTTGTGTGTGTGTGTGTGTAAGTGTGTGTGTGTGTGTGGAATACCGCAGATGGGATATTGTAATAGCCGGAGAGTGAAGACCCGCACACGATTTACAAGCATTATCGATTCGACACTCTTCACTTCTCTCTTTCCTTCATCGGTCTCTCTGATGCTCCCCCGTCGACCGTGCTGCTCTCTCGGCCGAACGTGCATGGAAGGCTATTCTTAGATTTCCGGCTGAAGGCGAAGCGGAAGAGAGAGAGAGAGAGAGAGGAAGAGATCGACTGCCCGCTAGTTATTTGCCTATACGTGTGTGTTTGTTATATCTATATCTATATATATATATATATATATATATATATATATATATATATATATATATATATATATATACGTATAGTCATATACAAGTGTGTGTGTGTGTCTTGTGCAAACAGCAGATAGAACCTAGACGAAGGGAATTTCCGTTCGATAACTAATCCACACGCTTATTTTCTATTTTCCCCCCTTTTTTTATCCACCCTTGGTTATATATATATATATATATATATATATATATATATATATATATATATATACATAAATACATAAATACGTCACATATGGTGTGTTGGACGATAGCAGAGGAAAAAAAATGAACGAGAAGCGTCGAAAGAATCCACGTGCCCACGTGGTACTTAAAGATCCAGACGTAAAAAAAAATACAATTTACTTTTTTTTTCAAGAAGAAAGACAGAAAGGGAAAAAAATGTGACAAACATGATTTGTCTTTCGACGCAGCAGCACACCGACAGTCGAACGAGTGAAAAGAAAAAAAAACAGAAGCCACTTAAGAATTCTTAAATGAGACCAGGCGGTTCCCCTTATCTCTGTTATATATATATATATATATATATATATATATATATATATATATATATATATATATATATATATATATATATATATATCTTTTTTTCGCCTGATGGTGATCTCTGGTTTTAGTTTTAGTTTTAACAGACTGACCCGACACAAAAATTTTCGTTTCACTCAAAGCGACAATTTATTTTATAATGAAGTTTTGTAACCATTGATGAAAATTTTTTTAAAAATCATTTTTACTTGAATAAAATAGTACATTAATAAAATAAAATAAAGTAAAATTGTACAAATTTTTATGTCACAAGGTGTGACAAAAATGCGATTTTTACGGTCACTTCGTTCTCGTAAAAATGCGATTTTTACGCACAGCGTGTCATAAAACAATTTTCGTAAAGCAAGAAACAATGTCGTGTATCGCTTTTTTTGTTTCGGAACTGTTCGGTCTCAAGGACACGATTACTCGATCGCGAAAGTGATTGTCTTTCGGTTGGTTCGAGCCTAGAACAATGGTGAAAGTTTGATAGATGATCGCGAGAGGTCTCCGCCGGATCGTAACGACGAATCGGTAGCGGCATCAGCTGATGTACATATCGGCTTTGGACGTTCGGATGTCGAAGCAACGCGATATTGTCCATTTCGAACGTTTGGAATCTCGATATAGCTTTCTCGCTCGTTCTCCGTCGCTCTCGCAGCGAGCGCCTATATATATATGGCGTGCTATCTCTCTCGCACTCGTGGCGCGATCAGCTGGTATCGGATCGCCTTTGGAATGTAGCAATGTAAATACGATCGTAATCGCCAAAGCTTCGAAACGAGTTTAAAGAATATATATTTATTCATTTTTTTTTTTTGAGATCGTTAATCGATAACAGATTTTTCACGTGATTGGGGATTTTGTGAGAGTTCATAAATCGCGCATCGAGATATTTAAAAATAAATAAATAAATAAATAAGAAAGTGGAGCGATGCCACACTCGCTTCGTAAGCTTTTCTTTTCCATCCGCAAAGTTTTCTGCCGTTTGCCCAGCAGCTTGAATCTCGAAGGTCGGTCTGTCCGTCCGTCCGTCCACACGCCCACCGGATTCCCCCGGTCTCGCAGCAATGCGTCGGAAAAACGTGCGTGCGTCGCGCACCGAACGAAGAAACTGCGTGTGCGTGCAAAATAAAATAAATAAGTAAAAAAAAAAAAAAAGGAAAACGAGAAAGATGGGGAACGGAGAGAAAATAAGAGGCGTCGATGGGGATTCGTCGGGCGTGCGGCGCGAACCTGAACTTCTCGTCGGTCGGCGAACGAACCGCGACAAGAGTTCGCGCCGTACGGTCGCAATCGCGGCCTTGAATTCCCCCCCCCCCGCGCGCTCGCGCGTGCGATTCATATGGGCTGATTCGTAAATTAGCCATCACGATTATTCTCCCCATCTGCAATCGCACCGTTTGAATTGATCAACGGAATAAATTAATTTACATTTTATTTTTTGTTAATTATAGTATATTATGACACTAGGACGAAAAAATTTTTTCTGACGAGTGTGAGTTTGCAGAACGAGCCGAAGGCGAGTATTGCAATCACACGAGTCTAGAAAACGTTTTTCGTACGAGTGTCGTACGAATTTTTATGTCACAAGGTCCGTAAATGCGGTTTGAAGCGAACGAAGTGAGCGTAAAACCGCACTTTTACGGACAGCGTGACATAAAATATTTTCTTGTATATCCCTTAAATTATCAAAAAAATAATTGCGAGACAATTAAAATATATAATAATTGCCAAAACCACGTCTTCTACAAGTGTCAGAAACGAGTGGCCCAGTGTTACCTTTTAAAGCCGCCGAAAATGTTTTTACCATTTAAGGATTGAGTTGACCATTATTTCGAACGAGTATAGATTTCATAAAATCAGCAACTGCGAGAAAAAAAACAATTTCTAAATATATCAAACGAAAATGATAACATTGATAATAATAATAATCTTATTTTTAAAAATCAATGAGTGATGATTATTTTATTTTTTTTTCAATAAAACTTAATTATTTTTTAAGAATTATTTTTATCGTTTCTCGTTGAGATTCGGTATTTTATCTCAGTACCAAGACCACAATGAAGCTGAAACTGGCAGACGTTTCTGGCAGACGTTTTGCGGCCGGGCAGTAAGTTTTGGATGGGAATGTACCCACTAGGCCGTGCCGCGCTGCCGTACGGTGCTCGACGCACGGCGGCCGCCCTTTCTCCCGAACGTTCATTTGAAAAATTCATAATAAAGAGAAAAACGTTTGTCGGAGGAAAAATTTGTGTTCTATGTGATTGCTTGATATCTCTGCAATATTTCCGTATGTCCGAAACATTCTGCATAAATGCGTTCTAGTATTTATGAAAATAAACGTAAAATAATTTCAATTCCAACGAGTAAATATCTCGTTCCAATCTTTTTTTCTTCGTATGATCCTGGTTATTCCCCGGAATTAGACTATTGCTAATCGTTTTATATATGAATAAAGAGTATTCACGAAAATTTGCAACATCCGCAGGACGGTCCTTCGATATTTCATATCAAATTAACAACAATTACGATCGCGCGCTCGAAATATCGAGCTTAATCTTTTTTTCTTCGTATGAACCTGGTTATTCCCCGGAATTAGACTATTGCTAATCGTTTTGTATATGGATAAAGAGTATTCATGAAAATTTGCAACATCCGCAGGACGGTCCTTCGATATTTCATATCAAATTAACAACAATTACGATCGCGCGCTCGAAATATCGAGCTAAATCTTTTTTTCTTCGTATGAACCTGGTTATTCCCCGGAATTAGACTATTGCTAATCATTTTATATACATATAAAAAGTATTCATGAAAATTTGCAACATCCGCAGGACGGTCCTTCGATATTTCATATCGAATTAACAACAATTACGATCGCGCGCTCGAAATATCGAGCTGAATCTTTTTTTCTTCGTATGAACCTGGTTATTCCTCGGAATTAGACTATTGCTAATCGTTTTATATATGAATAAAGAGTATTCACGAAAATTTGCAACATCCGCAGGACGGTCCTTCGATATTTCATATCAAATTAACAACAATTACGATCGCGCGCTCGAAATATCGAGCTTAATCTTTTTTTCTTCGTATGAACCTGGTTATTCCCCGGAATTAGACTATTGCTAATCGTTTTGTATATGGATAAAGAGTATTCATGAAAATTTGCAACATCCGCAGGACGGTCCTTCGATATTTCATATCAAATTAACAACAATTACGATCGCGCGCTCGAAATATCGAGCTAAATCTTTTTTTCTTCGTATGAACCTGGTTATTCCCCGGAATAAGACTATTGCTAATCGTTTTATATATGAATAAAGAGTATTCATGAAAATTTGCAACATCCGCAGGACGGTCTTTCGATATTTAATATCGAATTAACAACAATTACGATCGCGCGCTCGAAATATCAAGCTTAATCTTTTTTTCTTCGTATGAACCTGGTTATTCCCCGGAATTAGACTATTGCTAATCGTTTTGTATATGGATAAAGAGTATTCATGAAAATTTGCAACATCCGCAGGACGGTCCTTCGATATTTCATATCAAATTAACAACAATTACGATCGCGCGCTCGAAATATCGAGCTAAATCTTTTTTTCTTCGTATGAACCTGGTTATTCCCCGGAATTAGACTATTGCTAATCATTTTATATACATATAAAGAGTATTCATGAAAAATTGCAACATCCGCAGGACGGTCCTTCGATATTTCATATCAAGTTAACAACAATTACGATCGCGCGCTCGAAATATCGAGCTTAATCTTTTTTTCTTCGTATGAACCTGGTTATTCCCCGGAATTAGACTATTGCTAATCGTTTTGTATATGGATAAAGAGTATTCATGAAAATTTGCAACATCCGCAGAACGGTCCTTCGATATTTCATATCAAATTAACAACAATTACGATCGCGCGCTCGAAATATCAAGCTTAATCTTTTTTTCTTCGTATGAACCTGGTTATTCCCCGGAATTAGACTATTGCTAATCGTTTTGTATATGGATAAAGAGTATTCATGAAAATTTGCAACATCCGCAGGACGGTCCTTCGATATTTCATATCAAATTAACAACAATTACGATCGCGCGCTCGAAATATCGAGCTAAATCTTTTTTTCTTCGTATGAACCTGGTTATTCCCCGGAATTAGACTATTGCTAATCATTTTATATACATATAAAGAGTATTCATGAAAATTTGCAACATCCGCAGGACGGTCCTTCGATATTTCATATCAAGTTAACAACAATTACGATCGCGCGCTCGAAATATCGAGCCTAATCTTTTTTTCTTCGTATGAACCTGGTTATTCCCCGGAATTAGACTATTGCTAATCGTTCTGTATATGGATAAAGAGTATTCATGAAAATTTGCAACATCCGCAGGACGGTCCTTCGATATTTCATATCAAATTAACAACAATTACGATCGCGCGCTCGAAATATCGAGCTAAATCTTTTTTTCTTCGTATGAACCTGGTTATTCCCCGGAATTAGACTATTGCTAGTCATTTTATATACATATAAAGAGTATTCATGAAAATTTGCAACATCCGCAGGACGGTCCTTCGATATTTAATATCGAATTAACAACAATTACGATCGCGCGCTCGAAATATCAAGCTTAATCTTTTTTTCTTCGTATGAACCTGGTTATTCCCCGGAATTAGACTATTGCTAATCGTTTTGTATATGGATAAAGAGTATTCATGAAAATTTGCAACATCCGCAGGACGGTCCTTCGATATTTCATATCAAATTAACAACAATTACGATCGCGCGCTCGAAATATCGAGCTAAATCTTTTTTTCTTCGTATGAACCTGGTTATTCCCCGGAATTAGACTATTGCTAATCATTTTATATACATATAAAGAGTATTCATGAAAAATTGCAACATCCGCAGGACGGTCCTTCGATATTTCATATCAAGTTAACAACAATTACGATCGCGCGCTCGAAATATCGAGCTTAATCTTTTTTTCTTCGTATGAACCTGGTTATTCCCCGGAATTAGACTATTGCTAATCGTTTTGTATATGGATAAAGAGTATTCATGAAAATTTGCAACATCCGCAGAACGGTCCTTCGATATTTCATATCAAATTAACAACAATTACGATCGCGCGCTCGAAATATCAAGCTTAATCTTTTTTTCTTCGTATGAACCTGGTTATTCCCCGGAATTAGACTATTGCTAATCGTTTTATATACATATAAAGAGTATTCATGAAAATTTGCAACATCCGCAGGACGGTCCTTCGATATTTCATATCAAGTTAACAACAATTACGATCGCGCGCTCGAAATATCGAGCCTAATCTTTTTTTCTTCGTATGAACCTTGTTATTCCCCGGAATTAGACTATCGCTAATCGTTCTGTATATGGATAAAGAGTATTCATGAAAATTTGCAACATCGGCAGGACGGTCCTTCGATATTTAATATCGAATTAACAACAATTACGATCGCGCGCTCGAAATATCGAGCTTAATCTTTTTTTCTTCGTATGAACCTGGTTATTCCCCGGAATTAGACTATTGCCAATCATTTTATATACATATAAAGAGTATTCATGAAAAATTGCAACATCCGCAGGACGGTCCTTCGATATTTCATATCAAGTTAACAACAATTACGATCGCGCGCTCGAAATATCGAGCTTAATCTTTTTTTCTTCGTATGAACCTGGTTATTCCCCGGAATTAGACTATTGCTAATCGTTTTGTATATGGATAAAGAGTATTCATGAAAATTTGCAACATCCGCTGGACGGTCCTTCGATATTTCATATCAAATTAACAACAATTACGATCGCGCGCTCGAAATATCAAGCTTAATCTTTTTTTCTTCGTATGAACCTGGTTATTCCCCGGAATTAGACTATTGCTAATCGTTTTGTATATGGATAAAGAGTATTCATGAAAATTTGCAACATCCGCAGGACGGTCCTTCGATATTTCATATCAAATTAACAACAATTACGATCGCGCGCTCGAAATATCGAGCTAAATCTTTTTTTCTTCGTATGAACCTGGTTATTCCCCGGAATTAGACTATTGCTAATCATTTTATATACATATAAAGAGTATTCATGAAAATTTGCAACATCCGCAGGACGGTCCTTCGATATTTCATATCAAGTTAACAACAATTACGATCGCGCGCTCGAAATATCGAGCCTAATCTTTTTTTCTTCGTATGAACCTGGTTATTCCCCGGAATTAGACTATTGCTAATCGTTCTGTATATGGATAAAGAGTATTCATGAAAATTTGCAACATCCGCAGGACGGTCCTTCGATATTTAATATCGAATTAACAACAATTACGATCGCGCGCTCGAAATATCGAGCTTAATCTTTTTTTCTTCGTATGAACCTGGTTATTCCCCGGAATTAGACTATTGCCAATCATTTTATATACATATAAAGAGTATTCATGAAAATTTGCAACATCCGCAGGACGGTCCTTCGATATTTCATATCAAGTTAACAACAATTACGATCGCGCGCTCGAAATATCGAGCTTAATCTTTTTTTCTTCGTATGAACCTGGTTATTCCCCGGAATTAGACTATTGCTAATCGTTTTGTATATGGATAAAGAGTATTCATGAAAATTTGCAACATCCGCAGGACGGTCCTTCGATATTTCATATCAAATTAACAACAATTACGATCGCGCGCTCGAAATATCAAGCTTAATCTTTTTTTCTTCGTATGAACCTGGTTATTCCCCGGAATTAGACTATTGCCAATCATTTTATATATGAATAAAGAGTATTCATGAAAATTTGCAACATCCGCAGGACGGTCCTTCGATATTTAATATCGAATTAACAACAATTACGATCGCGCGCTCGAAATATCGAGCTTAATGTTTTTTTCTTCGTATAAACCTGGTTATTCCCCGGAATAAGACTATTGCTAATCGTTTTATATATGAATAAAGAGTATTCATGAAAATTTGCAACATCCGCAGGACGGTCCTTCGATATTTAATATCAAATTAACAACAATTACGATCGCGCGCTCGAAATATCGAGCTGAATCTTTTTTTCTTCGTATGAACCTGGTTATTCCCCGGAATTAGACTATTGCCAATCGTTTTGTATATGAATAAAGAGTATTCATGAAAATTTGCAACATCCGCAGGACGGTATTTCGATATTTCATATCAAATTAACAACAATTACGATCGCGCGCTCGAAATATCGAGCTAAATCTTTTTTTCTTCGTATGAACCTGGTTATTCCCCGGAATTAGACTATTGCTAATCATTTTATATACATATAAAGAGTATTCATGAAAATTTGCAACATCCGCAGGACGGTCCTTCGATATTTCATATCAAGTTAACAACAATTACGATCGCGCGCTCGAAATATCGAGCCTAATCTTTTTTTCTTCGTATGAACCTTGTTATTCCCCGGAATTAGACTATCGCTAATCGTTCTGTATATGGATAAAGAGTATTCATGAAAATTTGCAACATCCGCAGGACGGTCCTTCGATATTTAATATCGAATTAACAACAATTACGATCGCGCGCTCGAAATATCGAGCTTAATCTTTTTTTCTTCGTATAAACCTGGTTATTCCCCGGAATTAGACTATTGCCAATCATTTTATATACATATAAAGAGTATTCATGAAAATTTGCAACATCCGCAGGACGGTCCTTCGATATTTCATATCAAATTAACAACAATTACGATCGCGCGCTCGAAATATCGAGCTAAATCTTTTTTTCTTCGTATGAACCTGGTTATTCCCCGGAATAAGACTATTGCTAATCGTTTTATATATGAATAAAGAGTATTCATGAAAATTTGCAACATCCGCAGGACGGTCCTTCGATATTTAATATCAAATTAACAACAATTACGATCGCGCGCTCGAAATATCGAGCTGAATCTTTTTTTCTTCGTATGAACCTGGTTATTCCCCGGAATTAGACTATTGCCAATCGTTTTGTATATGAATAAAGAGTATTCATGAAAATTTGCAACATCCGCAGGACGGTATTTCGGTATTTCATATCAAATTAACAACAATTACGATATGAAATATCGGAGGACCGTCCTGCGGATGTTGCAAATTTTCATGAATACTCTTTATTCATATACAAAACGATTAGCAATAGTCTAATTCCGGGGAATAACCAGGTTCATACGAAGAAAAAAAGATTAAGCTCGATATTTCGAGCGCGCGATCGTAATTGTTGTTAATTCGATATTAAATATCGAAGGACCGTCCTGCGGATGTTGCAAATTTTCATGAATACTCTTTATATGTATATAAAATGATTGGCAATAGTCTAATTCCGGGGAATAACCAGGTTCATACGAAGAAAAAAAGATTAAGCTCGATATTTCGAGCGCGCGATCGTAATTGTTGTTAATTCGATATTAAATATCGAAGGACCGTCCTGCGGATGTTGCAAATTTTCATGAATACTCTTTATTCATATATAAAACGATTAGCAATAGTCTAATTCCGGGGAATAACCAGGTTCATACGAAGAAAAAAAGATTAAGCTCGATATTTCGAGCGCGCGATCGTAATTGTTGTTAATTCGATATTAAATATCGAAGGACCGTCCTGCGGATGTTGCAAATTTTCATGAATACTCTTTATATGTATATAAAATGATTGGCAATAGTCTAATTCCGGAGAATAACCAGGTTCATACGAAGAAAAAAAGATTAAGCTCGATATTTCGAGCGCGCGATCGTAATTGTTGTTAATTTGATATGAAATATCGAAGGACCGTCCTGCGGATGTTGCAAATTTTCATGAATACTCTTTATTCATATATAAAATGATTGGCAATAGTCTAATTCCGGGGAATAACCAGGTTCATACGAAGAAAAAAAGATTAAGCTCGATATTTCGAGCGCGCGATCGTAATTGTTGTTAATTCGATATTAAATATCGAAGGACCGTCCTGCGGATGTTGCAAATTTTCATGAATACTCTTTATATGTATATAAAATGATTGGCAATAGTCTAATTCCGGGGAATAACCAGGTTCATACGAAGAAAAAAAGATTAAGCTCGACATTTCGAGCGCGCGATCGTAATTGTTGTTAATTCGATATTAAATATCGAAGGACCGTCCTGCGGATGTTGCAAATTTTCATGAATACTCTTTATTCATATATAAAACGATTAGCAATAGTCTAATTCCGGGGAATAACCAGGTTCATACGAAGAAAAAAAGATTAAGCTCGATATTTCGAGCGCGCGATCGTAATTGTTGTTAATTCGATATTAAATATCGAAGGACCGTCCTGCGGATGTTGCAAATTTTCATGAATACTCTTTATATGTATATAAAATGATTGGCAATAGTCTAATTCCGGGGAATAACCAGGTTCATACGAAGAAAAAAAGATTAAGCTCGATATTTCGAGCGCGCGATCGTAATTGTTGTTAATTTGATATGAAATATCGAAGGACCGTCCTGCGGATGTTGCAAATTTTCATGAATACTCTTTATTCATATATAAAATGATTGGCAATAGTCTAATTCCGGGGAATAACCAGGTTCATACGAAGAAAAAAAGATTAAGCTCGATATTTCGAGCGCGCGATCGTAATTGTTGTTAATTCGATATTAAATATCGAAGGACCGTCCTGCGGATGTTGCAATTTTTCATGAATACTCTTTATATGTATATAAAATGATTGGCAATAGTCTAATTCCGGGGAATAACCAGGTTCATACGAAGAAAAAAAGATTAAGCTCGATATTTCGAGCGCGCGATCGTAATTGTTGTTAATTTGATATGAAATATCGAAGGACCGTCCTGCGGATGTTGCAAATTTTCATGAATACTCTTTATCCATATACAAAACGATTAGCAATAGTCTAATTCCGGGGAATAACCAGGTTCATACGAAGAAAAAAAGATTAAGCTCGATATTTCGAGCGCGCGATCGTAATTGTTGTTAATTTGATATGAAATATCGAAGGACCGTCCTGCGGATGTTGCAAATTTTCATGAATACTCTTTATTCATATATAAAATGATTGGCAATAGTCTAATTCCGGGGAATAACCAGGTTCATACGAAGAAAAAAAGATTAAGCTCGATATTTCGAGCGCGCGATCGTAATTGTTGTTAATTCGATATTAAATATCGAAGGACCGTCCTGCGGATGTTGCAATTTTTCATGAATACTCTTTATATGTATATAAAATGATTGGCAATAGTCTAATTCCGGGGAATAACCAGGTTCATACGAAGAAAAAAAGATTAAGCTCGATATTTCGAGCGCGCGATCGTAATTGTTGTTAATTTGATATGAAATATCGAAGGACCGTCCTGCGGATGTTGCAAATTTTCATGAATACTCTTTATCCATATACAAAACGATTAGCAATAGTCTAATTCCGGGGAATAACCAGGTTCATACGAAGAAAAAAAGATTAAGCTCGATATTTCGAGCGCGCGATCGTAATTGTTGTTAATTTGATATGAAATATCGAAGGACCGTCCTGCGGATGTTGCAAATTTTCATGAATACTCTTTATTCATATATAAAATGATTGGCAATAGTCTAATTCCGGGGAATAACCAGGTTCATACGAAGAAAAAAAGATTAAGCTCGATATTTCGAGCGCGCGATCGTAATTGTTGTTAATTCGATATTAAATATCGAAGGACCGTCCTGCGGATGTTGCAAATTTTCATGAATACTCTTTATTCATATATAAAACGATTAGCAATAGTCTAATTCCGGGGAATAACCAGGTTCATACGAAGAAAAAAAGATTAAGCTCGATATTTCGAGCGCGCGATGGTAATTGTTGTTAATTCGATATTAAATATCGAAGGACCGTCCTGCGGATGTTGCAATTTTTCATGAATACTCTTTATATGTATATAAAATGATTGGCAATAGTCTAATTCCGGGGAATAACCAGGTTCATACGAAGAAAAAAAGATTAAGCTCGATATTTCGAGCGCGCGATCGTAATTGTTGTTAATTCGATATTAAATATCGAAGGACCGTCCTGCGGATGTTGCAAATTTTCATGAATACTCTTTATCCGTATATAAAATGATTGGCAATAGTCTAATTCCGGGGAATAACCAGGTTCATACGAAGAAAAAAAGATTAAGCTCGATATTTCGAGCGCGCGATCGTAATTGTTGTTAATTCGATATTAAATATCGAAGGACCGTCCTGCGGATGTTGCAAATTTTCATGAATACTCTTTATATGTATATAAAATAATTGGCAATAGTCTAATTCCGGGGAATAACCAGGTTCATACGAAGAAAAAAAGATTAAGCTCGATATTTCGAGCGCGCGATCGTAATTGTTGTTAATTTGATATGAAATATCGAAGGACCGTCCTGCGGATGTTGCAAATTTTTATGAATACTCTTCATATGTATATAAAATTATTAGCAATAGTCTAATTCCGGGGAATAACCAGGTTCATACGAAGAAAAAAAGATTAAGCTCGATATTTCGAGCGCGCGATCGTAATTGTTGTTAATTCGATATGAAATATCGAAGGACCGTCCTGCGGATGTTGCAAATTTTCATGAATACTCTTTATATGTATATAAAATGATTAGCAATAGTCTAATTCCGGGGAATAACCAGGTTCATACGAAGAAAAAAAGATTTAGCTCGATATTTCGAGCGCGCGATCGTAATTGTTGTTAATTCGATATTAAATATCGAAGGACCGTCCTGCGGATGTTGCAATTTTTCATGAATACTCTTTATATGTATATAAAATGATTGGCAATAGTCTAATTCCGGGGAATAACCAGGTTCATACGAAGAAAAAAAGATTAAGCTCGATATTTCGAGCGCGCGATCGTAATTGTTGTTAATTCGATATTAAATATCGAAGGACCGTCCTGCGGATGTTGCAAATTTTCATGAATACTCTTTATTCGTATATAAAATGATTGGCAATAGTCTAATTCCGGGGAATAACCAGGTTCATACGAAGAAAAAAAGATTAAGCTCGATATTTCGAGCGCGCGATCGTAATTGTTGTTAATTCGATATTAAATATCGAAGGACCGTCCTGCGGATGTTGCAAATTTTCATGAATACTCTTTATATGTATATAAAATGATTGGCAATAGTCTAATTCCGGGGAATAACCAGGTTCATACGAAGAAAAAAAGATTAAGCTCGATATTTCGAGCGCGCGATCGTAATTGTTGTTAATTTGATATGAAATATCGAAGGACCGTCCTGCGGATGTTGCAAATTTCCATGAATACTCTTTATTCATATACAAAACGATTAGCAATAGTCTAATTCCGGGGAATAACCAGGTTCATACGAAGAAAAAAAGATTTAGCTCGATATTTCGAGCGCGCGATCGTAATTGTTGTTAATTCGATATTAAATATCGAAGGACCGTCCTGCGGATGTTGCAAATTTTCATGAATACTCTTTATATGTATATAAAATGATTGGCAATAGTCTAATTCCGGGGAATAACCAGGTTCATACGAAGAAAAAAAGATTAAGCTCGATATTTCGAGCGCGCGATCGTAATTGTTGTTAATTTGATATGGAATATCGAAGGACCGTCCTGCGGATGTTGCAAATTTTCATGAATACTCTTTATTCACATATAAAAAGATTGGCAATAGTCTAATTCCGGGGAATAACCAGGTTCATACGAAGAAAAAAAGATTAAGCTCGATATTTCGAGCGCGCGATCGTAATTGTTGTTAATTCGATATTAAATATCGAAGGACCGTCCTGCGGATGTTGCAAATTTTCATGAATACTCTTTATTCGTATATAAAATGATTGGCAATAGTCTAATTCCGGGGAATAACCAGGTTCATACGAAGAAAAAAAGATTAAGCTCGATATTTCGAGCGCGCGATCGTAATTGTTGTTAATTCGATATTAAATATCGAAGGACCGTCCTGCGGATGTTGCAAATTTTCATGAATACTCTTTATTCATATGTAAAACGATTAGCAATAGTCTAATTCCGGGGAATAACCAGGTTCATACGAAGAAAAAAAGATTCAGCTCGATATTTCGAGCGCGCGATCGTAATTGTTGTTAATTTGATATGAAATATCGAAGGACCGTCCTGCGGATGTTGCAAATTTTTATGAATACTCTTCATATGTATATAAAATTATTAGCAATAGTCTAATTCCGGGGAATAACCAGGTTCATACGAAGAAAAAAAGATTAAGCTCGATATTTCGAGCGCGCGATCGTAATTGTTGTTAATTCGATATTAAATATCGAAGGACCGTCCTGCGGATGTTGCAAATTTTCATGAATACTCTTTATATGTATATAAAATGATTGGCAATAGTCTAATTCCGGGGAATAACCAGGTTCATACGAAGAAAAAAAGATTAAGCTCGATATTTCGAGCGCGCGATCGTAATTGTTGTTAATTTGATATGAAATATCGAAGGACCGTCCTGCGGATGTTGCAAATTTTCATGAATACTCTTTATATGTATATAAAATGATTGGCAATAGTCTAATTCCGGGGAATAACCAGGTTCATACGAAGAAAAAAAGATTAAGCTCGATATTTCGAGCGCGCGATCGTAATTGTTGTTAATTCGATATTAAATATCGAAGGACCGTCCTGCGGATGTTGCAAATTTTCATGAATACTCTTTATTCATATATAAAACGATTAGCAATAGTCTAATTCCGGGGAATAACCAGGTTCATACGAAGAAAAAAAGATTAAGCTCGATATTTCGAGCGCGCGATCGTAATTGTTGTTAATTTGATATGAAATATCGAAGGACCGTCCTGCGGATGTTGCAAATTTTCATGAATACTCTTTATCCATATACAAAACGATTAGCAATAGTCTAATTCCGGGGAATAACCAGGTTCATACGAAGAAAAAAAGATTAAGCTTGATATTTCGAGCGCGCGATCGTAATTGTTGTTAATTTGATATGAAATATCGAAGGACCGTTCTGCGGATGTTGCAAATTTTCATGAATACTCTTTATCCATATACAAAACGATTAGCAATAGTCTAATTCCGGGGAATAACCAGGTTCATACGAAGAAAAAAAGATTAAGCTCGATATTTCGAGCGCGCGATCGTAATTGTTGTTAACTTGATATGAAATATCGAAGGACCGTCCTGCGGATGTTGCAATTTTTCATGAATACTCTTTATATGTATATAAAATGATTAGCAATAGTCTAATTCCGGGGAATAACCAGGTTCATACGAAGAAAAAAAGATTTAGCTCGATATTTCGAGCGCGCGATCGTAATTGTTGTTAATTTGATATGAAATATCGAAGGACCGTCCTGCGGATGTTGCAAATTTTCATGAATACTCTTTATCCATATACAAAACGATTAGCAATAGTCTAATTCCGGGGAATAACCAGGTTCATACGAAGAAAAAAAGATTAAGCTTGATATTTCGAGCGCGCGATCGTAATTGTTGTTAATTCGATATTAAATATCGAAGGACCGTCCTGCGGATGTTGCAAATTTTCATGAATACTCTTTATATGTATATAAAATGACTAGCAATAGTCTCATTCCGGGGAATAACCAGGTTCATACGAAGAAAAAAAGATTTAGCTCGATATTTCGAGCGCGCGATCGTAATTGTTGTTAATTTGATATGAAATATCGAAGGACCGTCCTGCGGATGTTGCAAATTTTCATGAATACTCTTTATCCATATACAAAACGATTAGCAATAGTCTAATTCCGGGGAATAACCAGGTTCATACGAAGAAAAAAAGATTAAGCTCGATATTTCGAGCGCGCGATCGTAATTGTTATTAATTCGATATTAAATATCGAAGGACCGTCCTGCGGATGTTGCAAATTTTCATGAATACTTATTATTCATATACAAAACGATTGGCAATAGTCTAATTCCGGGGAATAACCAGGTTCATACGAAGAAAAAAAGATTTAGCTCGATATTTCGAGCGCGCGATCGTAATTGTTGTTAATTTGATATGAAATATCGAAGGACCGTCCTGCGGATGTTGCAAATTTTCATGAATACTCTTTATCCATATACAAAACGATTAGCAATAGTCTAATTCCGGGGAATAACCAGGTTCATACGAAGAAAAAAAGATTAAGCTCGATATTTCGAGCGCGCGATCGTAATTGTTGTTAATTTGATATGAAATATCGAAGGACCGTCCTGCGGATGTTGCAAATTTTCGTGAATACTCTTTATTCATATATAAAACGATTAGCAATAGTCTAATTCCGGGGAATAACCAGGATCATACGAAGAAAAAAAGATTGGAACGAGATATTTACTCGTTGGAATTGAAATTATTTTACGTTTATTTTCATAAATACTAGAACGCATTTATGCAGAATGTTTCGGACATACGGAAATATTGCAGAGATATCAAGCAATCACATAGAACACAAATTTTTCCTCCGACAAACGTTTTTCTCTTTATTATGAATTTTTCAAATGAACGTTCGGGAGAAAGGGCGGCCGCCGTGCGTCGAGCACCGTACGGCAGCGCGGCACGGCCTAGTGGGTACAGTCCCATCCAAAACTTACTGCCCGGCCGCAAAACGTCTGCCAGAAACGTCTGCCAGTTTCAGCTTCATAAGACCACACACACGAACACACACACACACTGAAACGATTGTGACGAATAACACAGCTGACACGAGCGTTGGTGGTCTCGGCGAAACAACGAGGAACAAAGATGATGAGCGAGCGAGAAAGAGATACACGAAGAAAGTGAGTTTGTAAAACGGCCGAACATATATATTTATAGACGAAGGTGGTCAGCGATGACGTAATGCGTCGTCGGCCAGATTTGTTCGTGTCGAATGGACCGGAGGACCCGTTTCCTCGTGCGCCTACGCCCCCCTGGGGGGGGGGGGGGGTGGCTGCCTCGCGCCTCTCGCCGGACCGTGGCGCGCACGTTTGACCGACATGATCGGCAATCACACGCGGCCAACGGAATAATATTGGCACGGTCGAAAGACCTTTGACCATCGAAATGTCTCGCTCTGTCGATGTGCCACGTATATACATACATACATACGTACATCGCTCTCGACTCGTTCGATACGTCGCAAACGACTTTGACACTATTGCGGCATGGAAAAAAAAATATCTGTGCGCCAAAGACGCTGTTTCGGTGTTTCGGTGTTTCGTCGAATATTTCGGCAAGAATTATCACGATCGAAAGAATTAGATTTCGCCGACTGTGACAGATTTTATACGATTTGACAGCAACGACCAAAATGGTTTTATTTTATTTATTTTATTTATTTTATTTATTTTATTTATTTTATTTATTTTATTTATTTTATTTATTTTATTTATTTTATTTATTTTATTTATTTTATTTATTTTATTTATTTTATTTATTTTATTTATTTTATTTATTCTCTGCCGAAACTGAACGTGGGAAATAAAGAAAAAAATATTCCAGAGAGAGAGAGAGAGAGAGAGAGAGAGAGAGAGAGAGAGAGAGAGAGAGAGAGAGAGAGAGAGAGAGAGAGAGAGAGAGAGAGAACTAATTGGATAAGATAATGAAACATAGAAAATTAGTAAAATGAATGAAATATTTCAGAAACATTAGTTGAATTAAGATTTGAATAAAAAAAATTGTCAAATAAAATTGTTAAATAAAATGAAATGATAATAACAATATAATTTAAATAATCACGAAAAAAAAATAATAAAAAAAAGAAAGCATGCACTTGTTTCGTGAACGATTTAATTGAGGGTAACAATCGTCGTGATGTTTGACGAGTAAAGACCGGATGTGAGAATCGGGGTTAATACGGCAAAAATTTTTGGACCGTGATCCGCGTGAGGACAGTCCACAAATGGTCGGCGGGGGGGATCCATAAAGAGCGCATTGTTGTCTGCTGTCTGGCAAGCCGGCTGGAGTGAGAGCCTATAAGGACCGCACGATTCGCCGGTGAAAGAGCGAGAGTGAGAAAAACGCAGAAGGGTTGTCTGTGTCTGTGTGTGTGTGTGTGTATATGAACATTGCGGCTGGTGGTGTATGTACGCGGTTGATTCTTTCTCGGATTTGTCAGTATCGCGAGGCGCATGCACACACTCGATCAATCTAAATTCCGCGGGCACCAGCTCTGTTCTCTTTCTCTTTCTCGCACGTTTAGATCATCCTTCGTCGTAATACAGGGAGACACGATCGAGCAGCTGGCCTTCGGTGCTATTTATATATACCGACAGAGTTATCGACACGGCAGCGAACGAACATCTTTTTTTTTTTTTACTTTTTCATTATTATTATTATTATGATTATTTTAACCGGCGATGGAAAATTTGGGAATTCTCGGATATGGACGAATGAGCCGTCGAAATTACGTAATCGATTCATTTATAATTCAAACTATGACTAAATACATCGACGATAAATTAACAGCAATAATATTAATTATTTTAAAAAAATAATAACAATAACAATAATAATTTGTAAAAAAATTCCAACTAGTTGTGCAAATAAAACTCGATTTGATAATAAATAAATAAATAAATAAATAAATCAATCAATAAACAAATACATCGACAATTCGCTATCGTAACAATGACGATTGAAAGTCATCCGAAATCCCTGATTTTCAATTTCTTTCAATTTCCAAAAAAAAAAAAAAAAAGTCATTTCATTTTTTCAGTTCCCAAACCGATGTACGAAAAAAAAAAAAAATTGTTACATCGGTCGACGAGCATAAACCGTGTAACGACTCTGTGTCTGTCGCCTAACAAGATTTTCAAATGTTAATCAGCGGGGTGAGCAGGTGTTAAGCCCATTCCTAGACGAGGCCGGCAAAGTGCACGAGGAGGAAGCAAGTGCAACGTCGACGTGCGCAGTGACCGAGCCCCGAGCCATCGCGAATTTTCCTCCACCGCGATTCTTACCCCCACCACCCCGCCGCCAACCGTGAATCCTCGTTCCGCCCGCATCGACCATAGACCGCTTGGGTTCTGTTCCGTGCTTCGCTATACCGCGACGTAATATGTTTGTACGAACACGCTCGCGGTCTGTCGGTCTCTTCCATAGTCATCGTCCGTCATTATACACAATGTATCGGTCGGAGCTGCACGCGAGGCGTAGTACCCTCTCCGTGTTATGTCAAACTATATATACATACTTACATATACATCTTATATTGATATATATATTAGAGTGGTCCTAGGCAAGGTTCATTTTTTTTTAAATTAAAATTTTGCCGTTTCCAAATAATTTAAAAAATATATTCCCCAAATTCCCCCAAACCTATCTCAATATATATCACATCCCTGAAAAATTTCAATTTTTTTTTAAATCAAATAACATGAAAGTTTTATGAAATTTATTTATCACAGCCGAAATATCGACATGAGCAAAAAAATGGCTCAATATGCTTTTATCGTCAGAAAAATGCGTACTTTTCTTTTTGATTGATAATTCCGGAAAACAAAATGGCGGAACTCAGAAAATTAAAAAAAAGGACCACCCCAATATGAATATATATATATTTATGTATGTACGCCATAAATCAACAACGCACAAGACCAACAACCTTAGAATAAAAACACTGCGCAATAGCCGTCCTTCGACGATACCGGGCGACGATATATAACCCGTTATGTCGTATCGTAAGTCATAGCGATTTAGCTTCTGTCCGTCATGGATGATTATGATACACGATACATGTATAGACACCTCGGTTCCTACTCGTGTGCGCGAACAAAAAAAAATAATAATAAAATAACGTTGGAATTATGCGAGCGACAAAGAATTACTGTATACACGAGGATGGATACACGATGGCTCGGCGTCGCGTTCGCGGGCCATCGATAATGCATGCGCACCTCGGTGTGCATAGTGCAATGATGCGTCGTTGAGCGTGGTCAGGACCGACCGGCTCGAACTTCGTCAACGCGGCTCGCGAGACTTCGTAACGATTGGTACTTCGTTTCAAATAATCGATAATAATAAGGAATAATAATAATAATAATAATAATAATAATAATAATAATAATAATAAATAATTCAATCCTGAACTATTTTGAGGCTTAAAAAAAAACATCCGAAAAATCTGAAAAAATTCATACATGTAGCTCAGAATTTCTAATTTACGATGCAAATTTTATATATACGAAGTTTTCGTTATTTATTCATCATAAAAATAGTAACAAACAAATACAGTGAAAGGGTTAAAAAAAAAGCTAAAAATATTTTTCCCCAGATTTTCGGATGCTTTTTACTTATTTGAAAAAGAAACAAAGAAGACAATTTTTTTGAGGTTAGTGCACAGTATTTCCAAAAACGGGACCCCACAGGCAAAGGGTCAATTACACTACAAAATCACTCGTATGAGTTTGAAACAAAGATTTATTCGATCGAAAATAAGACTCGACATTTTTTTTTTTTTCATTCTTTTTTTATTTTTCAAACTACAAAAAAAACGCGATCGAAGACGCGAAGCAATGTGAAAGAAGCCAAGCCTGTGAACCGACTGCTCGCGCGACCGACCCCACAACGACGCGAGACCATTGCGAGCGCTTCTTGTTATTGAAATATTCATCGGGTTGGCTCGTATCGGAAACACGCATATAGAGACGCAACAGGGTCTCCGCACACACACACGCTGCTCGACGATGATTGAGACTGGCTCACAACTGTGACGTTTCGTCGTCGCTGGTGGGAAATTGAACAATAATAATAATAACAATAATAATAATAAAACTGGAAAAAAAATGGAACAAGCTCGTAGAAGGATTATTCGAACGGTAGTCACGAGTGGCGACGACGATTCGGGCTCTGCTCTCTTATCGCAAACCGCCGAGCACGCTTACTGACACACACACACACACACACACGCGACTTTAAAGTGGGAAAACCGTTTGTACGATGCATCGAGGCCCAACCGCGATACCCAACGTGAATCGGTAATGGTAGCACTACTTTTGTTATCTAACAAGCGTTTATAGCGTTGAAAAAAAAAAAGAAAAAAAAATCATACAATCCGATTCTCTCGAGAAATTTTCGTCTCTGTTCGGATTGTCACGCGTGGTCTAGTCAACGCGATTGGTCAAAGACTGCGAAAATTATTGAGGTAGTAGCCTCCATAAGAGAGTTCCTCGTCAGATTTTCACGAAACTTGGCACACTTATAGGTATTGATGAGAAAAAGTTTCGGTTAAATTTTCATGGCTTTCCGGAGCGTGAGAAAAAATATATCAACACTTTTATTTGTCACACGTTTAACACGGAGCCTTATGGACAATCACGCTCAATTTGATACAATACAAAAAATCCTCGTCAGATTTTAATGAAAACACTTGAGCTGCAAGTTGAATATTCGGACAACATTTTGGGCACTTGACAGTAGAGATCAGGAGACTGTGATGATGATAATAAGCAAATGAACATCGGGAAAATACAGTTAATATGAGGAGTTGGTCGTGATCCAGTAAACATGGCAACGTTGCGCGTTTGTTTCCCATCTTCTCTCTCTCTCACTAATCGACATCATAACCACGCGACGTTGTCACATCAAAGTACTACGTACCTCAATCAGGAGATGGTATATCTTAGGCTCGCTTCGACTCTTACAGTTTGTGAGATACTACCTTAAGTCGGTAGTAAAGTTAATTCGATACGAAAGAAAAAGTAAATTATTGAAAATATGTTTCTTTTTTTGTACTTATGTACACATTTTTTCGTACCCAAGATATTATTCACCCGGACACCCGGTATATTATTTTTTACAATGTCCACATGCCAAAGCTCGTAGCAAACGTCTTCTTTATCATCGTCGTTGGTCTACATTGTCGTTGCGAATTCGCAATATAACGGCGGTATATTTTAAAAATAACCGTCGAACGTGTTTGCAACGCCGTCGTCGCGTTAATACGTTATTGACCGACCAGAGAGAGAGAAAGAGAGAGTCAACTATACACGTCTTAACCAGGTCGACACACGATAATGCACGTCCCTGAACCTTCGGGCCAGCAGCAGCGTCGGCAGCTGTTCACCACAGCGTTCCTTCCACAATGTACATAGATAGTACATATATATATATATATATATACGTGCCTCCGCTTTTCACATTTTAAAAAAAGAAAAAAGAAAAAAAACTTTCGCTTTGAATAATTTAACGGGTGACGGAAAACTTTTTTACCGTGGCTTTCCGACCGAATTTTTCCAAACTGAAATTTCGATCGTCGAAATATTAAAAAAGAAACATTTTTTTACAATCATATAAAAATGTCAATATTTTTATTATTCATTGAGATTTTTTTTAAACTGAAGAGAAAAATAGACGAGGAAGAAAAATTTCGATAAAACCGAGACACAATAATGGTCATGTGCAGCGTGCATCGATAATTTCATTTACGCTTCACAATCTCGAGGATAATTATCACCACTGGCCTTTGGCGGAAGCGCACAACGTCCCCCCCCCCCCCCCGCCTTTCCAGTCGTTTATAAAATAAAAATAAAAATTGAAAAAAAAAAACAACAACAATTTTTTAATTTTTAATTTTCAATTTCTTCCTTTTTAATTTTTACTACGACCTCGCGATAATAACGACTTGAACCTTCCAAACGACCTTGCTAATTATCACACTCTTTAACCCACGTACCATGAGAAAAAAAAAAAACATTAACGTGGTTCAAAGTATCTGCAATTATCATCAACGAAAAAATGCATATCGTTGGTAAAAAAAAACTCCACGTGCATATTACATACATTCGACTCGCCTACACAACGCACACCAATCGCCCAGATACAAAGTCAAGTTAAAAAAAATTAATTGATTAATTAATAAAAATTAAAATATAAAAAGATGCAAAACATAAATAAAATCAAAACTTCTCGATCGATTCGGCCCAAATGCTTCGAGGTCACTAAGGGGGTCAGAGTGACTCCAATCGCAACTTCGAGCTAAACCATTTTTTTTTTCAAAAATTAAATAATAATAATAATAATAATAATAATATTCAAAAGTAAAAAAAATGAGATTTTTCGCGCATGGAAAATGCGAGAACCTTAAAATTTTAGGGAGATCGAATCGACACCCCATTACAGTGAAAGGGTTAAAAAAAAAATGGAAAAAAAAAATCCAACCGTCAAATAGCATCCTCCACGAGTAACCAAAAAAAAATCATAAAACGACGCGTGACCACCGGTAAACGCGTGAAAAATTCAATTTCATCCATCGATCGAGCTGCGAGGTTGAAAAAAATCGAGAATGTGAAAAAGAAGGGAAGAAAAAAAATCTTGGGCGGGAAGAAGAGTGCATCGGCATGCTCGTACGTCGATGAAAACATGTAAACAAGAGGGGAAGTATCGCTAACGGGTGGTCGCGCGGTTCGCTTCATAAGCCGCACATAAAGGGGGCGGGGGGGGGGCGGTGGACTGTTGCGAGTTTATTTATAGAAGTCGATTATTGTGCAACAAACGCCGGGGTTTACGTAACTCATACGTGAGAGAGACGGTGTCTCTCCTCCACCACGCTCACGGGCCCGTCGTCGTCGTCGTCGTCGTCTTCCGTGACGTTAGTCGCTGGCCACCGACGCCGCCGCGAGCTGCTCCGCTATCGCGTTGTGGCGCAGTCGCGGCAGCACCAGCGGCGGGGGAGGGAGGAGGGGGGAGCTGTCGGTCACTCGGACGATTTGCGAAACCAACTACTTTCATCCTCGTCGCGGGGTCTTTTGTCGGCGTTATTGGCCAGGAGGACAAACGGGCCAATAACGCCAACCCCGGCCTATCGAACTCGGTTTCTCGACAATCCACTCGTACACAAAGTTTTACACACACGTGCACACACGTAAACGCGCGACATTGATATCGTGAGCGTATAACAAAAAAGTGTACACCTCGATAATTCACGAGGGAACGAAGAAATTTCATTTGGACCTTCTTTTTTTCAATCCTTTGAATCTTATTTGAAAAAAAAAGATTACAAAAATGTTGCAATCAAGAAAATTATTTGTTTACAAAATTTCTGAACCGATTTTGAACCTTTTTTTACGAGTACAAATTTTCATAATAACTAAAATGTAATTTATAATATGCTAAAAAAAAAAACTTAAAAAAAAACCCGACTTTTTGTCGCTAAAATTGCTATCAATTTTTTAATGACTAAGATACTTAATTCTCTTTGAGTTAACGTGACATATTTCAGGTTGAAAAAGTGCTGGGATGAAATTTATCCAATATTACTGAAACGGATTAAGGATTTTTGATTATTTTATTTATTTATTTACTTATTTATTTATTTAATTTTTGTTATTTTGAAAAGTTAATTATGAACGAAATGTATAATAATTTGTTACGACGTGTGAATTCCTTGGCAGCAATGGAAAACAATTTAAACGTTGAATGAATATTGGATCGATGTAAAGAAGTTTCAGAACAAAAAAAAGAAAGAGAGAGAGAGAGAGAGAGCATTATATTTCACGCGATAGCCGACGAGCTATGCAAAGTAGTTGCCAACTTTCGGATAGGATTTCACTCGCGCGATGGAACCATCGACAAACAAGCGCCTGCTCGCGTTTTTTTTTTTTTTTTTTTTTTTTTTTTTAATTTCTTCTTCTTTCTTTTTCATTCGGCTTCTTTCTCCCACGTTCTCGCCCGACTCGACCGCTACACAATCTCGTTTCTCGCAATTCGTCCGCACGTTCGACTCGGTCTATCGGCGTCGAGGTGAAAATGCGATTGTCAAACAACCAAACGGTTTATCTACGGTCAATTCTTGGAACGTACATACATATAACTATATCGACTTATCCCTGCTTCACGACTAGCTACTCTTTATTATTATTATTATTATTATTATTTACCGTCTCGTCGTCTTTTTCACATTTGCAAAACGTAATCAAGAACGAATTACGTCGAATTTCTCAGATCAAAGTACTTTTCGATGAAATTGTAGGTGTCATACATTCTTTATATTAACACCAAGCTCGGGTAATCATTTGAGACACCCATTCGTGGATATCTAAATCCGCTTAACGCCACGAACAATCCATCGAATCTTGCGCAACAATTTGTTTATCACGATTTATAAATTCACAATTTATTCACGAAATACGAGTAAAAAAACGTTTATTTTGCGACTCGATCAATGATAAACGACAATGTCAGATCGTTATCGAACATTTAATCGAAACTGAAAAATTTAATCGCAAAGAATGTAAAAAACGATAAATTGAGATCAATAAACAATCGAGCTGTCTTAAATTATTATTATTACATTTTGAAATGTGGGCGGCTAGTTTGTTTGATTGAATTATTATTATTATTATTTAATGCGCCGGGAAACAACTGACTGAGGGTATAAAATAAAGGTGCCGAAAAAATTACGTCAAGGGTTAAGTTTGTCACGTAATAATTCTATAAAAAATCATAAGTTGATGATTTTCACTATGAATTTTGATGATCAGTCATTGATTCCAACAACCGACGAAAAATCGAATCTCCAAGATTTTAGTTTTTTCTTTGTTCATTTGTTGTCGTGGCTTCTTATTATTTTATTTTTAATTCAAAGATTACCCAAAAAAAAAAAAGACAAAAAGGCACGAGAATCCGAAAGACCATGGCACAAGGGTTGTCGATACAACGGGGGAAGAGGGTAAAGAGGGTAAAAAATAATAACATTGATAAGGTGGTGGTAATTGGCACGGTGAGTTAGGTGGTAACCGCGTGGCAATTGGAAGGCAGGAAACGTCGAATTACGCGAGGTTTGAGCATCGGGTCTCGTCCGTGTATGTATGAGTCAATATACCGCGAGGTACGCGACGGCGGTCTCTCCTCCCGCGCCGCGCCGCGCCGCGCGAACAAACGACCGAGCGGGGTTCGACGATCAGCGAGTAAAAAAAAAAAAAAAGAAAAGCTTGTGCAGCAGCCGCCGGCCGGCTTCCAACAGCTGAGAGCCGAGCCGAAGCCGAGCGTTACTACGAACTCGAGAGATATTTACTTTGGTCGCGAGAGAGAAGCGGGAGGCGCCTCGCGAGACGCGTCATCGTAATTCCCGTCCGGTCTATCAGCGACTTCTCTCTCTCGACCAACTTCTCAATCCATCGTCGCCTCAAAGCTTCGATAATTCCCACGAGAACGCGATAATCGCTCTCTCGAATATTAAAATTAAACAACAACAACAGCTTGATTTTTTCTACAATCAATTACTTTTTTGTTTTTTATTTTCGCCTTTTTTTTGAATAATTACGATATTTTTATAATAACCAAAATGTCATTTTTTATATGCTAAAAGAGTTTTTTTTTATTTTTGACAAAATAAATTTTAAAAAGTATTTTTATTCAATAAAATTGTTACGATCGTTTTTTTTTGCAGATAATTATTTTTCTAGAAGTTAATTTGTCATATTTTAGGTTAGAATGACGCTGGGATGAAGTTTGACCTTTATGATTCAAAAGGGTCAAGGATGAACAATGTTTGAAGAACTATCGGTTTTACTGTATGAAATACATATTTTCGTAACCGAATGACGTGACGTAACGCGGATCTCGTGACGCGATAACGCGATAACGCGATCTGCGCGCGCACGCGGTAGACGCCGCACGAAAAAAATTCGGGAGTCATCGACGAATAATCAAACGTCGAATTGTTTCTCGGTTAAATCGTATCGTAATGGTGGAAGAAAGTCCAGCTAGTCGAGTTTCGTCAAAGTAAATATCGCGATCATGAAAACAAAGACAAAAACAAACAAAAAAACAACGAAAGAAGAAAAAACAAAAGATTCGAGGGCTACGAAAAAAAAAAGAAAGAGGAAAAAAAATATCGTGGGATGGAGAATGAAAGTCGTGGTATTCGGTTGGTACGAGTGTCGAGAGAGAGAGAGAAGGAAAGAAAGAAAGAGACACAAAAAGCGAGAGAGAGAGAGAGAGAGAGAGAGAGAGAGAGAGAGAGAGAGAGAGAGAGAGATGGAAACCGGCTCCCACGAATCTCGCGCACACATGGCGGCCGGTCCGGCCGGAGAAGAGCGGCAACGCAACAGCGACCGTCGATTTTCGCGACACGGCCGGCCAAACGAAATCTCGAATCAAAATGAAATCCACTCGCCCAATTCTCGTAATTCTCTTTCTCACAAGCTTCTCACGAGTATCAACAACAACAAAAAAAAACCAATTTTACAACGAATAAAATATAAATCATGAAAGCAAAAGAAAAAAAAACAAGTCCACATCGTCGAAACAAATGACCAACGCGATACAACGACGACGATCGAAAACTCGTTACTCGCGAGTTTTTGCTCTCGACGTGACCGCCCAAAGCAGCTGTTTATTATTTTGATCGATCGTCGTTACCCCCCCCCCCCCCACCCCTAACACGCGGACCGTGTTGACAATTCGAAACAAGAATTTTTCGATACGTTAAATAATTTTCACGATTATCTACCATCGCGAAAATAAAAGTTTCGAGATATCGTCGACTGTCGATTTTACTCACCTGCAAAATTCCGATTCTTCCTCGACGGTTGCCTCGACGATTTCCTCGATCAGAATCCGTTCGTCACCACTGCCAAACACTGACATGCTATATTTTTATAATCGCGCACCAATCCTCACCCGGAATCTTCGAAAAAAAAAAAAAAATAACAACTCGGTCGTCGTTGTCGTTTTTTTACACCGGATGGGAACAATTATAACCAACAAATTTACATTCACGATCGCTAAAAAAAACAAAAAAAAACCCCCAAACTCTCGTTTCAAACACACCGTTACAACGTTGACTCGCGTTTATTACGATTGCCAACCGTTTTTTTGTTTTTTTTTCCGCGTGCCCCGCGCGAGACGAGATCACGAGCAGCAGCACCACGCGCGCACACCCACCGCTCGTGAATATATCTATATATATATATATATATAACCCGAAGAAAAAAAAAAGAAGAAACCTTCCTAACCCGAGTTTCGATAATCAATCAAAATCACAATCGTTATCAATGGTGTCACTTTATTTTCAATTTTCAAAAAAAACTCTTTATTTCTTTTTTGTCACACAACGATCGTCGAATTCGCAAATATCAGCGTCAACAAAAAAAAAAGTATTCGTCGAACAAACGTGAATCGAGGGGCTCGAGGGTGTTCGGTTCGTGCGGCGAAACGGAGATTCGTCGTCCACGGGAGACGGACACGGCCACTCCACGGCGAAGAGACGGAGACACGCGCGCGCGCACACACACACACACACATAAGCGGCACACACGACGCACGGCACGACGCCCGAACGCTGTTTGCAATGGCGAAGGTTTGGCGGGAAACAGCTGAGGGGGCCCCCACGACGCAACGCCGCGGCGGCGGCGGATCACTACGCCGCCGGTTGACCAGGACCGTACGATCAATCGGGTCGTTCCTCACCGGGCGCCACGCTTTGTCTCTCTGTTAGACTCGTGCAAACTCGCGTGCCCTCGGTTTCTTCCCCCTCCCCTCCGCCCGCGAACCGCGAGCGCCGCTAACCAACGGCGGCCCCGAGCCGCCTTACCCGCAGCCGCCGGTCACACTCGCCCGATACAAGTTTGAACACGTTTCACCCAACCCTACGTTACACTCGCCGATATCACTCGGTCTCTCACAACCGAGTGCGTGACATGCTCCGTTTTTTTTTTTTTTTTAATTATTTTCTTTCTTCTTTTCGTATTTCTTAGAGCCACGCGTTATTTCGTCGTTCGATCTTCTTTTCTTTGTCCAAAATAATCCACGAATGTCGTTAACAACCAATCGTATCACTGTAATCAAACATTTTCATTCACCATTAAGCATTTGTTTTATATTCGTCGTTCGACAAATACGATTTTACTTTTATTTTATTATTTTTTTTCTTTTCTTCGAATTAATTGGCTCGATGCCGTTCGAGTATACGTCCGCAAGCTCGAAATTTCAATCCCACGAGCTTTTCCCACATCGAAATCATCATATTTTTTTTTCACGACCCGGTAACACGTGGGAAGTTTCTTTTTTGTTGTTTTTTTTTTTGTTTTTTTATTCACGAGGTCATTAGCGATGGGTGGAGGATGTATGAATTACGTCCACTGTGTCCACTATGCCGGTTGTGTACTCGCGTGGTTACGTCGGTTATACGATCGTTTGCATGTGTCCTCTGTCAAAAACAGGTGTTTTGTTTTCTGTTTTTATTTATAAAAAGGGTGTGTACATCGTTGATGGTGAAAAAACAAGAATTTATCTCCGATTATTTCGTACGACACGATAGAGTAACGTGTACCACGAATGCCGCAGGCGACTCAGCTGCTCCGTTGGTGTCTCTCGCGTCGTGCGGCAAGAGTGACCGCCGCGCACCACCCATCGTTCGTCGTTCCCAACTTTTCCGCGTACGATAATTCGCGCGACGGTCGCGACACCGCGAGGGGGCGCGCCACGAGCGTTACTTCTGCCCTGAGCTGCGAGATCTTTCGAGCCAATCCCCAATGCTCTGGTTTGTCGATAATACAACGTTTTTCGATGTTTAACAAAGTCGATATTGTTCATGGAAAATATTGGGATTTTTAGCGATTGGATATTTTGTCGATCGGTCATTCAGCGATCTTTATTTAGTGTGGATATCGACGTTGATTCGGGGGGGACTAGTTTGGCGTGGCGTGGGTTTACGCTAGAGGAATGCTGCGGCCGCGCGGGAAACATCTGCCAGCTGGCGGAGGCCCCGCCCATTACAATGCCCCAGACTCTCGTTCCCCCTCCACCCTACCGCGGCTGCGTCGCAGGCCCGTGAGAGCTCGCCATCCACGCACACCAGTCAAACGCGTAGTACTACGAGCCTCCCCCTCCCACCCCACGTAGTCCCGACGGGTAATCTGCGGTTGCGCAAATCCGTACGTCGTTCGTACTAGCTCGTCCATCCCCGGAACCCGACGCCCGATCGTAACGTACGTCTACCGGCTATCGCGATATCCGTCTTCCCCCACTCTGATATACATATATATATATATATATATATATATATATATATATAGGTATAAACAACCTGAAACGCTCACCGCCGTGGTGGGGGCGACGCATGCGCGTGCCGAGAGAGACAGCTGGGTTGGGTATTCTTGTCCTTTTCTGTACAGTCGGGTGAGAATATTTCAGACGCATGACGGGTTGCAGCGTTTCAGGCGAACTGGACCTAGTGTTTTTATCCGACTGTACGGAAAAGGACGGAGATACCCGACTGAGCTATCTCTCTCGGTATGTCTCCCACCATGGGAATAAGCGTTATAGGTTATGTACGTTTTACGCTGCTTCGACGAAGAACCCAATACTACCTACCGGAATACGACGTACATAGCACTATGGTGGACAAAGTTGACGATGAAAAATTCTCCACGCTTCCAACCGTCGGGACCCACGACGACGACGACGACGCCGCCGCCCAACCGATGCATCGGTCTAATCGTAATAATCCTTACCGAGCGAGTCGAGTTACCCACATGCGACAATTCATCATGTTTGATGAAACTAAATTCTTGTTTTGTAATTTTTGTAACGATTAACCCTCAGCTGGTGCACAGGGGTTTTTTCGACCCTTCACGAGGGTTGAGGTTGTATGACATATGCTTTTGGCTGGGATTGTATGTGTCAATTGTCCCATGGATTTATTTTATTCAATAAATTAATATTAGTTGTTGTAAGAATGATTTTTTTCTCGTGTCATTTGTTTTTAATTATTAATTCGCAATCTAGTGTTTGTCATCGATACTCACACACAAGTTTACGATTTTTCTTTTTCCCGGGGAATATTGTGGAATTTATGGGAAAGATGAACTCGATTCATGTTGCGGCCATTTTGCATTTAAAACGTATTGAAGTTTGGGATGTTAATTTTTTATCTGTATGAAAACGTCGAACGATTGATGTTGTTTTTTTCATATTTCGTCGGTTCGGAGAAATTCATGAATATTGCATGATTTACCGGTCAGACGACGAGCCATTGTGATTATTTTGTTGGTAAAATTCAAACAGTTTTGTCTGGTTTTGTCGATTGGCCTCTGGCGGCGTGGTCGCTCACTTGCACGTAAGCGCGCGAGATTCGAACGTTCATTCGCGTCTTGCGAGATCGGAAAAGAAAAAAAAATGGATGCAAGGTATCGAATCGACTGTCTAACGTGTTTTTTTATAATAAAGATCTAGTACGATTATTAGCAAAACTTTTCTTTACAGCATGAGTGTAAAACATTTATTATTAATCAATCTCTTTTCATGTTTCGAAAAAAAAAAATAATAATAATAATATAATTCTAAAACAACGAAAAGAAATGTATGATATACAAGTTGACGAATAAAACGGATCGAAGAGGTAGGTTTGATATCTGTCCTGCTCGTTGAATAACGCAGTTACGACTCTCGATCGTTCAAACGCCTAGAGCGTTTCGTTTTATCTGCGTGAAAAAATTGAGGGATTATGTCTAGTTGTTTGCGGAGAAATTACGAGATTTAACAATTTTTTTTTAAAGCCATGTTAACATAATTATATTAGAATACACTATGTAGTATCAATTACAACATATATTGAGGTATTTATTTGCATTTTTTGGTAAACAAAAATTGGGTCATTATTTAAAAAATCAAAATTTCGCTAAACCCTTCGTTCACCAACTGCGTTTAATATTATGATAACGAAATACTTCTGCTTTTTTTTATTTCAGATGAGTACCTGCAGAGAAATATTGCTCGGTGCAAATGACCTTTCAAAGAAAAAGGACTTTTGGGGCAAAGACAATAGTTGCCCCAAAATTGATAATTTTTCAACGAAAAAATGTATACAAGTACCTCAATATATGTTGTAATTGATCCTGTACAGTGTACTCTAATAACATTATCTCGACAAGGCTTAGAAATTCATGAAAATCTGTTTATTTTCCCGCAGACAATTAGATAAAACGCCTCAAAACGATAAGAATTCTTCACCCTGGGATAAGCTCCGAATGCGAGCCAACGTAAATTATCGTATCAACTTAAACGTACATGTACATTGCGTTTCGTGGGCGTTCGGTGCGCTGAATACATCATTGATAATTGTTCTATCATGCTCGTCAGCCACACGCGAAAAGTCCCGACGAATTTCGTCGTCACAGATTTCCATCTTTGCGGAATTTTTTTATTATCCATCATTTTTGTTTTTTTCCCCCCGCTTTTTCATTCCTTTAGTGAGATTAAAATTTCGCTTGTAATATTTTATATAATTTATAATTGTTTTTTCTTTTATCTCCTCATTCTTCTTCTTCATCTTTGTCTCTCTTAAATCGTTATATTGCGTATTTTTCGACGAATCCACAGTGGCACACGTAGCTTCAACGTAATTATCGTAACCACCTTCGCGCTACGATAATCGATCACTACTCGGTGGTAGAAATAATCGTTGCTTCATTTCACCGTCACGATTGTTATTTGTTAGATTGTGAAACGATTTAATGCGAATCAGTACATTTTCCCGATGAATATCCAATTAGCGGTTCAATGAAAAAAAAAATTGTAATCACGGACTAACAGCTACTTTTCAAATGTTCCAGCGAAAGACAAAAAATGAAAAAATCAATTTCTCATCGGTACTCGGTGGTCGATTAGTTATTGAAATACGATTAAAAAATATTTTTCTTGATTTTATTTTCTTTTTCACTGGAACAAGAAAAATGGCAAAACGACAGCAAATAAATACAAAAAAATTAATGGTCCTGTTAACAATCGTACGAAAAAGTTTTCACGGAGATGTATCGATCGCTGAATTTCGTTGATGGCTGGTTTTTTTTTTCTAATTTCTTCTTCCAGTTTTAAATATCGCGACGATCAGCTACGAATAGCAAAGCGCAGCTTTTTTCATATGACACAGCGTTATTATAATATTTACAGGGTCAAAAACGTCGCTAACTTTGTTTATTTTCTTTTGTTTTTCATTAACTATTTACAGATATACGTTCGCGTGCTGTACGCTCTTTTCTCTTTTTTGCCCATTCGTTCGTTCAGTTTCAATTAAATTTTCATAGACATTGTCAACGCAAGATCTCTCCACCTTTTCTAACGATTACTCCGATGCAATCGCATCTTCGTGAATTATTCAAATTTTTTTAGCATCTAAGGACAATCGTCGCAATCTCATTAGACGATTGATTACGATCGACGCATCTCCGTCATAATCGCGCAACTTTAAAGCACGGAATTGCGTATTACGAAGAAGGCTATTTTCCGTTTCAGAGGCAGACGTTACGAGGATAATCGTTAAAAATAATTCACATATTTATAAATATATATATAAATGGCATATATATATGTATGAATAAGAGAGTAAAGTCCTCAGCAAAAGTATTTTTTTTAATAAAAAAATTTGTACGAATTTTCCCGATGAAGAAAGCATATTGATCACATTTTTTTATGCTAATATCTAGCAATGATAAAAATAAACTCAATAAACATTTCGTTTTATTTGAAAATAATAAAATAAAAATCCCCAGGGATGTGTAAATATTGCGATAGGTTTGTAGAACTTCGCGAACATTTTTCGAAAATTATTTGGAACTCATTTGGGGCGCGACAAAAATTTTATTTAAAAATTTACTCTTGCTGAGGATCACTCTAACGCTTGCATGTGGGCTCCCAGGCCCTGATTCGGTTGTGTGTGTGTCTATATATATGTAATACATATGTTGATTGGGAGGGGGAGAGGTTGGGCAATGTACTAATAATACATTGATTGTTTATACACGATAAAGGAATCAATCATAAAAAGAATTGTGACGCTAATTTGTCAATAAACAAGAAACAAGTTCGATAAATATTTTGTTTTCAATTCGAAATATAATTCGACCGTTTCAAAGTTCGACAACCGGATCACGATAATTACGAAAAATATAGTGCGATAATATCGCGCACAATAATTTCGCAGTGTTAGCGTATTTTGAGATACTTCCGAACGACTAATGGCCGTTAATTAGTCAAGTCGATCGTCAGAGTGGCACACCGGGTTTTGTTAGTATCGATGAATAGAAAAAAAAAAATAAACGCTACATCTTTGTATGAACGAGTATCTTATTTTGCCAATGATAATTATAATAATTTTTTCTCTTGATCCGCAAGTTTATCTTTCGACATCGATGGGGGACTTATCCAGTAAGAACTCAATCGGTCTTGACACCGAATAGTGTCATTTTATTTTTGATCGATTGATTTGAGAATCAACGATAATCAAAAGTGAATTATTATTTCTTTCCCGTTCTGTCCGTTATTGAATTTTTCGGACGATTGAATTTTCATTCGGACAAAATCGTTATCTTTACAATCACTTATTTACACAATAATTCGTTAAACATGATGAAGAAATTCGATTTTTTGTTGTTGTTGTTGTTGTTTTTTTTTTTTCGTGTTTAACACGTCCACCGTTTGGTTTAGACGAAAATATTTTTGTTGGAAGCTTAATAATCAGGATGTGTTGAAAGAAACAGTCAAAGTCTTTCATGATTCTTCTGGCAGTTTCTACATTCGAAGTAGATATTATCGTAAGAGATCTATCAAAATTCGAGCCCAATCTGAAGATATTAAGAGGTCCCGCTTTCAAGAATTCGCCTTTGACTTTGATCCTACGAGTATCTGCTTCAAACGTAAAAAACTTCCAGAAGAATAAAAAAAAAAAACTTTGCCAATTTTCCAACACAACCAATCGAAATCGACATGGATAACCCTCGAGAGAAGAAAAAAATAATTAAACACCTTATCGAATCCGCGAATTGGATCGCATACCAAAAACGATGTACATCAATCGCCTACGAAACTTATCGAAAAAAAGAAAAAAGAAAAAAAAAATAATTAGTTACACGACGACAACTGAAAAACTTATTCGTATTCACACGCCTTACCTGTAAAAATCCATGTTTAGCCTACGCGCTTTAAATCCGTCGTCTTACCGATTACGGCCAGATACGTTTAATCGTCGCGCCCCTTCGAGGATACACCATTTTTTTTTGTTTTCATCCCCGTTTCACCTCTGCTGTTATAACAATTTTTTCAATCCTAATTTCAATCTTTCCTGAGCCGGATTAACTTTGATTTTCAATTGTTGTATGAGGTCGTAAATCTTGAGGGACGGACCGACTTTGAAACCCGTCAGATCTATTATTTGGTCCTTGGTCAGTACGAGCAACGTTTTACCGTCTATCTTGCGTTTGCTAAAATTGTCGCAGTAAGTCGCACAATCGTTGACGCGTAAAAATTGCGCAACGTCGAATACGTTCCATTCGCCGGGCAACAATTCACCGGCTTCCGTGTTTCTGTGCAAACCGTCCGCTAACCTCGGAATGTACTTTCCACTTGCCGACGTTACCTGTTTATCGACGACGAAAAGAAACAAACAAAAAAAAAAAAAAAAAAAAAAATATAGTTTTTCTTCAATTTGTTTGTCTAATTATTTTTCACAAAAATACGAGAAAAAAGAACAATGAGAGTGAAGGAATAAGAACGACAGAAGAAACGGAATGAAGAAGCGGAAACGGAATTACTAAACGAAGCGAGGAAGCGATGAGAAAGGTGAAAGGAGTCGAAAAAGGGGCAAAGGACTGAGAGTAGAGTTGAGAAGATAAAATAAGATGGAACAAAGATAAATGGAACGTAAGAGGAAAGCTGTACGAATTGATGTAGGAAAAGATGTAACAAGGAAAACCTCAGGAATCAATTAATCATATTTAAATTTCGTAAATCGTGTTGAATCGATAAAAAATGGACTCACGTTGATGTAAGACGTGGCGGTTCTCTCTCTCGGCGGGGGTGGGCTTTGAATTTCCCGTTGCGTGTCGTTCAACGCTTGACCCTGTCCGCTCGTGGGACTCGGAAGCGTTTGATCCGGACCAGCGGGTTCCTGAGCGGGTTCGGGTTCTCTCTCAGCCTGTCCCGGCACGCTCTCCAAATCCCGATCTCTCTCGATCTTCGTACCCTGCGCCGGTTCCAATTCCCGTTCGCGCTCACGCACCCCACTCGCGCGCTCGCTGTGACGGGTCAATATGTTTTTCGCGCAAGCCAATTTTCCGTTCTTCTTCAATTTTCGCTTAGCTTTACGTTTAAGGCCTCTCGGTGTTTTGACTGCAAAATTAATATGATTTTCAAATAGAAATGCAAATAATCAAAAGTTATTGATATTGGATAATGAGAGAGAGAGATAGAGAGAGAGAGAGAGGGAGTTACCGGTAGGACTAGTGTTTTTCGCAAGTACACGGGGCCCTTCTAATTTATGATCGACGAGATCGCACCAACCGACCGGATATACGTCGGGACTCTGACAATCGAGCCACTGATCGTACTCGTCCTCCCAACCGTCAAAGTGCACCCGCAACAATCTGCCGATGACCCTCGTGATCGTAGCCACGCAAACCAGTCGGGGATCCATCAGATCGGCCGCCTCCAGTCGCATACCCTCGATGAAACCGTGTTGCGGAACTTCCTGCAAATATTCAAACCATTTACAAAGACATCTTCAATAAAGAACTAATGTTATATCTATTTCAGTAGCCTCCATAAGAGAGTTCCTCGTCAGATTTTCACGAAACTTGGCACACTTATAGGTATTTATGAGAAAAAAGGTTCGATTAAATTTTTGTGGCTTCCCGGAGCGCGAGAAAAAATATATCAACACTTTTATTTTCACGAGTTTAACATGGAGCCTTATGGACAATCACGCTCAATTTGATACAATACAAAAAGTCCTCGTCAGATTTTAATGAAAACACTTGAGCTGCAAGTTGAATATTCGGACAACATTTTGGGCACTTGACAGTAGAGATCAGGAGACTGTGATGATGATAATAAGCAAATGAACATCGGGAAAATACAGTTAATATGAGGAGTTGGTCGTGATCCAGTAGACATGGCAACGTTGCGCGTTTGTTTCCCATCTTCTCTCTGACTAATCGACATCACAACACCTGACGTTGTCACATCAAAGTACTACGTACCTCAATCAGGATATAGTATATCTTTAGGCTTGCTTCGACTCTTACAGTTAGTGGGTCACTACCTTAATTATAAAAAAATTATTTCTCACCCGATTGAACAGCTGAACCGGTGCGGGTACCGTATTAGTTTCGGCGAGATAAGCGTCCCAAGTGAACGACGTAGGATCGTAACCCTTCGGCGGTGTGAGTGGCAAACCGTGTTGGGCGCAAAAACCGATTGGAAATATGCACGGCGAACTGACGTTGTAACAGAACCAATCGGCACCGCTCGCGTCCTCGTCGTAACTGTCGATCCTGATCATTATGTAATCCTCCTTCAAAACTTGCATCACCGTGGCCGCACAAATGGACGACAAATTCAGCGGATCTATGGCTTCGATCTTCATTCCTTCCCGAAACGTGTAACCGAGATGCAGATGATGATTCTTTGGCACGTGAAACAACGATTCCATGGAATCGTCGACGCACAGTTTGGCGTGGGTCACGCGTTCCATGTATTCCGGATAAGCGTCGATCGTTTGTCCCACGCGTTTGGCCCAACCGACCGGATGTATCAACGGGGAATCCTCGTGACACCAAAAACCATTGTCCTCCGGCGGTGAATCGTAATATCTCACGTGCAAACGTTTGCCGACGATTTTTTGTATCGTCGCGACTTTGACTTGAGATATGCGATTTTTGTCGACCACCTCGAGATGCAAACCACAACGAAATCTTGATTTCATGCTATCGTTCACTTTGTTGTAAAAATTCGTCGGCAATGTTCTCGCACCGGTCAAACGTCTCATCAAAAAATCTTTCCAATCTTTGTACTTGTTCGCGATTGCTGAAAATTGAATTTGAAAAAAAAAAAAATTAAAAATTAAAAAATTATTACGATTTATTTTGGTTATTTTTGATTATTCATTTTATTTTATGCGGAGAAGAAGCATTGAATTATTTATTTTTAAATTTAGTTAAACCGTGAAAATGATATAAAATAAATATATCAATAAAATAGTTTTTAAGTAAACTATAAAATTAAATTGAACGTTGTGATTGCAAATGAACCCTCGACGACTAAGCCGGGTAGCACAGCGACATCTGTGTGTTTTTAGAAGTGTTGAAAGAGCGAAATTGACAAAAGATTGGCAGCGTTGGGGTGTGTTGGCCGTGGCAACTTATAGCCTCGTAATATCGTTTTTCGATACTCACTATTTGGTGGTATGAGAGGTTTTCCGATAGTCGCGCACCAACCGACCGGATGAATGTCGTTCGAGCACAGCGAGACCCAGAAATCCTTGTCCGAGTTGTGACCGAAACCTTCGTACCTGAGCAACGCTCGGTAGCCGGATATTCTGAGTACAGTCGCGACCCAGAATGAGTCGGGAAACGCCTCGCACACCTCGTCGCAATCCGTATTCTCCACCTCGACCTTCATACCGACGGTTATGTTGTCCCACAACTCGGAAATTGGTGCCTGTTTTGATAAATCAATCGATTATTATTATTCATTAACCTTTAGCTAGCACACGGGGGTCTTTTTGACCCCGAGGTCACACAAAGCTTTGCTGCGAGTAGCCAATTGATTTTTTTCACTTGAAAAAATTCTCATATATTCTCTGATATTACCTCCAAAAGGTGCCGAGGACTATTTGGTTTGAATTTGATATCAACTTTGAAAAAAAAAAGTTGAATATACAAAAACGGAAAATTGATGATTTTCACGAAAAAATTCGAAACTTCTTCATTTTTCATTAGTTTGATCTAAAAATTGGACTGAATACTCCAGAATTACTCTACTTTTAACAGAAAAATTAAAAGCCTGATAGTGTCTGTTGGAAAGAAGATATTTCTATTCTGAGAAATGAAGAATAAATCTCTTGAATTATGTTTGATTTTGCTTGGAGACTTTTTGACCCCGTTAGTTAGTTCTACGAGAATTTTCAAGCGATGATGAACGTGGAATCTCACATGTTTGAAGCACGATACGGGCGCGGCACAGAAACCGGGTTCCGTAAGATGCGGCGTCCAATCGTAAGATCCTGCCATTTCCGCGGTTCGCTTTCGCCTCACAGGCAAATCTTCCGGCATCACCGGTTCCGCAACCACCGTTTCCTTGTGGTTAATCTCCTCCGGGCACTCCTCAATTTCCACTTTGGTGGGCTTGACGATTTCCTAAAAAAAAAAAAAAAAAATAATCATCAATGATCAATCATTTTTTAAAAATTAATATTCGTTTTGTTCTGAATGCATGAGGAAAGATAAAAAATAACTTGCTTCTAGTTTCACTGGTTTAGCTTCGTTCGGCGAGTCATGATTATTCATCATTGTCGTCTGTTGAACGATGTAAGACGGACTGTAAGTGGAATCGGCTGTGGGAGCAGCGTGTTCGGACGAACGAGCGCACGCTCTGCTGCAAAATCTTCGTTCTTTCGTGTAAAATGCGTGCTTCACACCGATGGCTCCACATTTCTCGCAAACGGCTGTACAATTACAAAAAAAAAAAAAACACAAAAGCGTTGTAGCAAATTTTTTGTCGGCACAAACTGAGATGCTCTTGAAGAATTACAATATATCGATAAAAATTATATTACCTATGCCATCTTTGCGTATCGGTATGAAATTCAGATCCGTGTGAGGCTGATAGGCGATTGGCGTCTTCAAGACTAGGCCAGGATGTTTTATCGGCTTGATTTTTCTATTTCTATTGTCCGTCATTGTTTGCGTAGCCGCGTTATTAACCACTTGTTCGCGTTCTTCGTCGCCCATGTAATCCTCCAACGTCAGATATTCGCTCATCTCCGGACCATCCGCTTGCGGATCGTATTCCTAAAATATCAAAGCGCGGTTATGATCTCCGTTTTTTGAAATTCCATTCGTCTAAAAAGGTGAGAGTCAAATTTCCGGTTGGTTATGTTTTGTTGCTCGCCGAGCTATTTTTTTGGGTCAATTACTTGCTGCATTTCGTGATTGTCCACGGCTTCCATGGCTTCGTCAGGTTCCGAACATTCGTTGGGAAACTGAGCGGGCATGTATCTGACCATAGTGGTAGGCGCCATCTGATGATTTCTTATATCCTCGAACGAATGAGAACTGTGAGCGTAGAACGGACTCTCCGCCTGACGAGGATCCATCATTAGTTCGTGTGAGGGTTCGCCGTGAACCATCATGTCGCCCATCCACACCATCCCCAGTTCGGGCATTCCAGGGATGGATGCGAAAACTGAATTCATAGAAAGACCCATTCCTAATTGGCAAATCAACGATTTAGGCCTGACTCAGGAGAAATTATACAAAAATTTCGAGTACCAATGAAAAAAAAAAAAACAAAACAAACAAAAAAAAAATATCCCAATCCAGTTTTGTTCCAAATTGTCAAAAATTTCTGCTGCGTTCCGCGAGTTCTCAATTGAGCGCTTGATATCGAGTTGACATCATTTCCGCAAACCCAATTTTTCCTATAAACGGCTGTACCATCGAGCGCCTGTTATCGTGCATCCCTAATCGTCTCCGACATTCAGTTGCGTATAAAAAAATTCAAAATAAAAATAATCCCAGTGACACATCAAAGTGAACCGAAATGCGTCAAATCGATCGAGCAAGTCAGAAATCGACTAGGATGAAAAAATAGATCAATTAGATTCGATTCGACAAAGCAATTACATCTTAAACAACCAAGTTCACATTTGTTTGTTTTCGATGCGGACCAGATGAAAATTCGACGGCTCGTCCGGAGTCGCTGGTAAAAATTGGACCACAACCGTGCAACATAAATTTTCATTCTACAAAACCGGATAACAAAACGCACGATCAAAGCTTCATAAATAAACATTTTTATCGTCAAGATCCATGTGGAATTAATCGAAAAGCGGCAGATGATAAAGAATCGTGTTCCTGGAACCGACGCCAGGCGTCCCTAAGAACCTTCGCACATTTAACCTTTATTCACGAAGAAAAAAAAAAAAAAATTCGCAAGCGTTGCCGTTTTGCCTTGACGACCAAAATCGATCGTAATTCATTCGCGTCACTTGTTTTTTATCAATTTTTTTTTTCACAACATGCACGCGATCGTAATGACGAGGAAAATTTTTACCGGCGTTTATTGTCCGGATGAATGTTGCAATAGTGCAAACGATGGAAAAGGATAGATGAAAAAAAAAAAAAAACAGAGTACGAACCATTGGGAGCCTGCATGTCCATGACAAAGGGTTCCCGTGGGATTGTATTTGCACGTTACATCCGTGTATTACCGCAATTTTCGTCCACAACAAGGCGGACAATTTGTCCCGTACGATGTTTTAAACATTATCGCGATTTATCAATTCGTCTGGCTTCGACAGATCACACGTATTATTCATTCGTCTTTTTCACGACATTACCGAACAATAGGGCAAAACATTCGGCGGCAGGCCTGCTTGGTTTGCCCCCATTTGCCAACCCCCCCCAACGCCCCGCCGCAACGTTTCATCGACGCAGGGCCGACAATATTCCAAACTGCACGGTCGAAAAAAATTCACCATACATTCGATCGAACGATAATAACCGATTTTACAAATCGATTGTTACAGTTTTACACTAACATTATGTATATATGAAACTACACGCATGAAATTTATAAAAATATATGCCATTAAAATTCTAACAAACAATAAACAAGCCAATTTAATTTTTTTTAGCTTAATATGAAATTTCGAATAATTTTTATTAATAATCGCAAATTTGTATGAATTATCGTGGAAAGCGTAATAAATACATCGCATCATTCGATAATAAATACAATTGAATGTTTATGATATCGGGAATTATTGTCAATCGACGGTTGGCATTGTTACATTTTCAAAAAAAATAATCCCGCGTGAACCGTCATTAATTTTCCGCGCTATATATATATATATATATACATATACGTGGCGCGATCCCCTCGATACGCGCAGAGATGAGTTGGGAAATGTCTGGAGGAGGCCTTTTTAGTGGTTGAGATGAAAGACCGTGCGAACCTGGTGGCAAAATGCGAAACTGCGAGATGCCCGTAGGTGCTGATGATGCTCAACCAAGCAGCCTTGGGCGCTCGTCGGATTGCGCTCGCGCACACGCAGTGGGCGTGGATGAGCGCCACGGCCGCGGTGCGGCGAAATTCGAAACTCCGAGATGCCCGTAGGGGCTGATGCTTCTCAACCGGGATGGTGTAATCCGGACTTGTGGAAAGCAGAACTCGGGGATCCGAAGACTCGGCGAAACGAAGACCAGTGGAATTTTGTGACCGTGGAAAGTTGGGCCTAGGGATGCTCACTCAGCTTGGCCCCGCCCCCCGATCCCGACCGAGCCCGACGGTGCGAGGGATCAGTGGGTCTCAATCTTCGCCTTTCCACCGAAGCTTCTTACAGCAAATCCAGAGCGCGTAGTTGGCGCGATTTTCAAAGCAGCGCGTCCGGACATAATCATTAGAATCAAATGTATTTTGAATACACACGCACACGCGCACACACACACGCACACACACACACACACACACACACACACACACACACACACACATATATATATATATATATATATATATATATATGTGTGTGTGTGTGTGTGTGTACCTGAATTTTCGAAGAATTTTTCATCTATTATTTTGCCTACGATTATTTCGGGCATTTTGTGATATTTCCATTTGATTTGTTTTCTTCTCAATTTTGGTAGTATTTTATGGCTGAATAAAATTGATACTCACAGTGATTTTCCATGTGAGATCGTCTCAACTTGGCAAAAAAAAATTTTGATTTTCAATTTGGAATAACAAAAAGATCTTGACATCGAGCTTTTATTTTTTAATAATTATTATAATAAACTATTTCTCAAGCGTCGGGATCTCCGTAATTTTTCCGAAGAATTTTTGACTTGATTGATTAATCCTAGAATTGATTAATTTCGAAAAACATATTTTCATGGATTTCAAAACTGGGGCAACGTCGAAAGAATAGTTTCTTAAGTTTCAAATTTGATTTTGACGTATTATCGACGATCGGAATAAAGATCTGATCGTTTTATTTAAAAATTGAAACAAAGTCACGTGAAAAAAAGATTTTTAATATATTTTTTTACCAGCGTAAATAGCATGCACGGAAGAAAAAAAAATTGGAAAATTAATTTGTTTATTTGAATTTTTGTTCTTGAATAAAAATACAGTATTCCTGTAAAATTTTATTAGCTTTTTAATGAGAATATTCTAAAAAAATTGTATCCACTGGCAACGCCCGAAAAATAGCTTTTTATAATTGAAGCTCGATTTCAATGTTATTCGAAATTGAAATATATATATATATATATATGTATACGTGTGTGTGTGTGTGTGTGTGTATTCAAAATACATTTGATTCTAATGATTATGTCCGGACGCGCTGCTTTGAAAATCGCGCCAACTACGCGCTCTGGATTTGCTGTAAGAAGCTTCGGTGGAAAGGCGAAGATTGAGACCCACTGATCCCTCGCACCGTCGGGCTCGGTCGGGATCGGGGGGCGGGGCCAAGCTGAGTGAGCATCCCCAGGCCCAACTTTCCACGGTCACAAAATTCCACTGGTCTTCGTTTCGCCGAGTCTTCGGATCCCCGAGTTCTGCTTTCCACAAGTCCGGATTACACCATCCCCAAATTACCGACGGAGTCGATCGATATTTGATTAGCTCGCGCGCACGTAAATGCTTGTGGATGACGGCTTTGGTTAGGAGAATTTTTTCGCCGTTTGCGTCTCGATCGCGACAATCTAGTCGCGCTTTTCGCTTACATTGTAGCTATGTTTACCAGGCTCTCTCGCACCACCTCTATCTTCAATTAGCACCTGCTCACTTGCATTCCGTCTTTCTCATTGCATGAGGCCGACTGCATATATATATATATATATTATCTCTGAGGCATAAACCGTTATAACATCGCGGAGATTTGGCAACGATGTGATCTCATGGTTGCCAAATCTCCGCACCATCCGCACAGCTGCCGGCGAAAATCCGAAAAATCGTGTTTTGCTGAGTTCGCTGAGAACGCTGAGAATACGGAGGAGAGCACGGGCTTATCGGAAATGCTCGGGACTACTCGGCTTTCTACGCCGAGATAGCAGACGTACGTGCGTTGAGACTGGCTCGGGCCGGTAATGAACGTAGCGTTCTGATTGGCCCGCCCTGCGCATGATCTGACCGAAGGCGGGAGATGCGAATGTGACAGGAAGAGTTTATAACTTTCTGACACGGCGTTTGAAGTTATTCCTCTATATGTTTGGTCAGGTCGACATCGCGGCCAATCGATTTGTTTCGCATGCATCCCATTAACTCACCCGTTCGTTATCTTAAAAAAAACCGATAAATAAAGAATGGTTCGTGGAGGATCGCGCGTGGTCGATGATCTGAAATTAATGTTCGTTACCTCTATGAATTAATCCAGAAAAATTGAAATTTGAAAAATGTTTGACATATCAAGTTGCAGTTGCATGAAATACAACGCACCCACGCGGGTGCGAAAAAATGTTTCTATTTTTCCTTCCCTACCTCCTTTATCTGATTTTTTTTAGCTCGGGGACGGAATACACTCCTTGCCGATTTTTTTCTTCAGAAATCATGAAATTCGGAGAAGCCGTGATACTGAATCAGCACTTTTTATCGCTTCCGCTATTTTTTGGAAACATTAAATTCGAAAGGAAAAAAAATGTAGTCTTTCGGAAATTCGAACCCGGGACGACCGAACGACAATTCCACACGCAACCGACGACGCTGTTTCGTGTCTTTGAAATAATAGTATATTATGACATTAGTACGAAAAAATTTTTTCGTACGAGTGACACTTTTACGGACAGCGTGACATAAATGTATTTTCATGCTAGATGCTTATCAGCTAGCCCCGGATTAGTGTTCGTTTTTCGCGCTGTATTTCATGCGACCGCAACTTGATATGTCATTTTTCAAATTTATAATTTTTCTCTCGATTAGTTCATAGAGGTAACGAACATTAATTTCAGATCATCGACCACGCGCGATCCTGCACGAACCATTCTTTATTTATCGGTTTTTTTTAAGATAACGAACGGGTGAGCTAATAGGATGCATGCGAAACAAATCGATTGGCCGCGATGTCGACCTGTCCAAACATATAGACGAATAACTTCAAACGCAGTGTCAGAAAGTTATAAACTCTTCCTGTCACATTCGCATCTCCCGCCTTCGGTCAGATCATGCGCAGGGCGGGCCAATCAGAACGCTACGTTCATTACCGGCCCGAGCCAGTCTCAACGCACATACGTCTGCTATCTCGGCGTAGAAAGTCGAGTAGTCCCGAGCATTTCCGATAAGCCCGTGCTCTCCCCCGTATTCTCAGCGAACTCAGCAAAACACGATTTTTCGGATTTTCGCCGGTAGCTGTGCGGATGGTGCGGAGATTTGGCAACCATGAGATCACATCGTTGCCAAATCTCCGCGATGATATAACGGTTTATGCTTCAGAGATAATATATATATATATATATATGGGTGTGTGTGTGTGTGTGTGTGTATTCAAAATACATTTGATTCTAATGATTATGTCCGGGCGCGCTGCTTTGAAAATCGCGCCAACTACGCGCTCTGAATTTGCTGTAGGAAGCTTCGGCGGAAAGGCGAAGATTGAGACCCACTGATCCCTCGCACCGTCGGGCTCGGTCGGGATCGGGGGGCGGGGCCAAGCTGAGCGAGCATCGCCAGGTCAGACTTTCCACGGTGCTGGACTCCTTGTCAGGCTTTCGCCGAGTCTTCGGGTCTCCGAGTCCTGCTGTCCACAAGTCCGGATTACACCATCCCCTAAAAAGGCCTCCTCCAGACATCTCCCAACTCATCTCTGATATGCTCTGATACGCGTTGCCGTAATAACTATATAGCGCTGATATGGCATTGAATCCGCCTCGCTGATTGGCCACAGCTGGCTGACATTCGAGTTCGGGCCGCTCAAGCTGATAGTACCGAAGTACCGAATATCCATCACATTACATATACGATATACATGTCATCACATGACATACGACGATATACATGTACGCGTGTATTTCGCCGACGTGTTACAATGTGCTCTCAGCTCTTTAGTTGAAATGTTCCATCGTTGAGAGGTGAAATTAGTAAATCTTGCGAATTCGATGTGATTAATTACAAACGTCAATTTTACCGATCATCGTATAATAATACGATTTTTTTTTTTTTCGTAGAACCGAAAAAATGCAAAAAATCGATGACACGTGGACGATCGGATTACCGATCGCAATTAATTTTCTCATGTCGATCGTCGGTTTTTTCGTGACTGTGCGTCTAATACCGAAACTTAAGGATATGTTTGTAAAAGCTAACCTCTATGGGGTCGATATGAACAAAACGAGCGGTGAGAAAGTGTAAGCGAAACATGGTTCAGCCACTGAGCAATAACTTTTATTCTTTTCCTTCGGTCCTCATCGACAGAATTTGCAAATAAATTTCTCTATTTTTCTTGTGCGCAGATGAATTTGAAAACAAAGATAAAGTAGTTAACTCTATTGCCGCTACTTTGCCGAAGACAAGAATAATTTTGTTTCGAAGAGCCTATAATGTGACCGAAATGATTTTTGTTCCACAGTCCCGAGGCACTAGGAGTCGTTAGCGGTTGTATATTTTTGATTATAACCTTTGTCTTCATCCCGGTGCCATTTGCCAATTATATAGTCACCAATGCGGAATTCCCTCACAGCGAGGTAATTTTCAACTTAATTATCCGAGACTAACTTTTTTTATTGTAAAATTCAGTGATAATCAATGATTTTTTATTACTGTTTCAGCTTGTGGATTTTCTGGCTGCGCTGCTATCGATTTGTTGCATGTTGCTTTTGGGATTTGCGGACGACGTGTTGGATCTGAAATGGAGACACAAATTGCTACTGCCTACGGTAGCTTCTTTGCCGCTATTGATGGTTTATTATGTAAATTTTAACTCGACCATGATTATCGTGCCAAAGCCGCTGAGAGCTTGGTTTGGCATGTCCGTCGATCTGTGGCTGCTGTACTATCTCTACATGGGAATGTTGGCCGTATTTTGTACCAATGCCATAAACATTCTGGCCGGTATCAATGGGCTTGAGGTAGGACAGAGTTTGGTCATAGCCGTAAGCGTTGTGATATTCAATGTCATCGAGTTGCGAAGCGACCTGTGGAAAGCTCATCAATTCTCGCTGTACTTCATGCTTCCTTACATAGCAACAACTTTTGCACTCTACAAACACAATCGGTGAGTACAGACAAGATCTTCCGATCATTGATAATACTGGCCAACAAAAAAAACATTCAAGACGAGTGACGGAAGTTTCTTATAGGATTTTTCCTGTGGAACACGAATTTAGATTCGAAAATAGTCTATTGGCTCAAGTTTCGGAGCAGGGTTCAATGACCCAAAAAACGTTTTTTAACATTTTTGAGGATTCGTAGAAAAATAACGCGAGCCAATAGAAACTTCTAAATGGAATAGAATGAAAGCTTGGACCCTGCTTTTTTAGTTTATGAAGCGAAAAATTAGATGTCGCGATCATAGAATACCCGGGAACAGTTTTCGTACAAGGGCGCACTATTTCCGGCCCTTGCTGGGAATAGTGACGAATTGTAACGAATTGTTCGACAGAAAATTTGACAGAATATTCAAATCCATTCCAGAATGTTGAAGATCAGTCCAGCAACTAGTCATAAATTTTCCAGTGACCATGAAGTAACAAGATAATTTGTTCAATTTTTTATCAACAAAAAAGAGGATGATAATAGTTTTTTGGGTTTAGCAGCCATGGAAGTCACTCATTTTCCACTGAACTTTAACAATTTCCAACAAACAAAGATTTTCATATTCATGAGAATATTTTAATTATTTCTTATTTTTTATTTTTCTCATAGCTATTGAGAAATATTTTTGGATAGTGACGACGGTGATCCTAGGCATTTTGGAATGAACCTAAATATTTCTCGCTTCATAGAATAAAAGAGTAGGTGTAAGCCTTCATTCCATATCCCATTTCGAAGGTTCTTTTGACTTGCGTTATTTTTCGACAAGTCCTCAAAAATTGTCAAAAAAATATCTTTTCGGATCTCTCGTCCCTGTTCTTTCTGAAAACTAGAGCCAGTTTACTATTTTCGAAGTCAGATTCCCACTTGACTTGACTTTTGAAATCGATGAAATTTGGTGGTCCGTGTAAGCTGTGAATGTTAAAATATTGTCTCTAAATTATTCGAAAACCCGAGAGTTTCAGAAACTAAATCTCACAGCCATGCAAATATGTAATAAATATTCAAACAGACAATTTTTTGCGATAAAAATAAATTAAATTCAAGTATTAAGTACTCCACACGACTTTTCGGAATATTCAAAGTAGTAGAAAAAAAACATTCGATTATCTTACCCATAAGTCGGAATGAGCTGATTGCACAAAATTTCCAGCCACTACAGCGAAGCAGGTAAACAAAAAAATAAAATAAAACGATAGACGATGTATAATCGACGAGTTTTTTTTATATGCTCTATATATGTGTATAAATGATTCAACGTTAATACTTATTTTTTTTTCTCAATTCAACATATCGGATTTTTACTGTATAAATTCGTAATATAATAATATGTTAGTTAGTGTACATCGAGTTTATCGGATTATGAGTTAATATCACAGTCTGATTATCGCCTTGGTGTCAGTAGTAATCCAACTTGGCGTAAAAATTTTCCACGAGCCAATCGTACTTCCACGTGTTGGCGAGCACCGTTTCGGGAGCGAAATATTGTTCGCGTGATTTGTAAGCTCGTAACAAATTTGTTTTACCATCGAGCCAAACACCCGTACCGATCAAATCCTCGACGTACGCGACGTCCGAATTTTTTTCGTATCCCAATTTTTTCGATTTCGCGGAATCTCGACGCAACGCTATGACAATATTCGCCGGTGCTTGACAATAATTGCAAAACCAACCGCCGTAATGATTCAAATCACCGATAACGAGACCCAAAACGTCTCTCTCGCTGGTTTCGTCGTCGTTGTCGCGTTGCACGATCATGGAATTCGTTCGATATGCTTCGCGATTGAGACCCACGGTCGTCGCACCCGCGGTTATCATGGTTTTCGACGGATGTTGCCAAAAAAATCCGAATACCGACCATCGCAATCGAAAACCGATGGGTTGGGGCCATCCGTCGTACACCTTGAGGAACATCAACGCTCGTGAATTCAAAACTTGTTCCACATCCGTGGTCACATAAATATCGTCGTCTCTCATGTTCTTAACAATACCATTTATTCGGTCCCAAATGTATTTCGTTATAACGCGATTGGGTTTGCGCGATTTAATCGCAACGTTCACGTAAATTATTTTGTTCTGTTGGGGTCCCACGAGACCCTTGGCGAGTTTGTGACGAAAATTGTCCTCGGCGTTGCTCATGTCGCATATCACGAAATAATCTACAACACGATAAAGTTCTTCGATGATGACTTCGGCCATTGCCGAATTATGATCGTTTATGTTGAACGTGTATATTATGCGTCTTGTGGTTTTGCGACGTTTCAATTTGATGTTTTGTTTCGATGCCATTATGGCTCGCCACACGACTTCCGGTTGACCGCAATCTGCACCGTGCCAACCGTGATTGCACACACATCGGTCGGTTTCTTTGTTCTCGAGCATCGTGTTCTCGTTCACGCCGTCTTTCCAGCAAGACGTCGTGTTAAACGTCACGAATAGATCCGAGGTTCTCGCATATTGCAGTCTCGCCTCTCCTATCACCGTGTGGTAGATCGTCGAAGGTTTGCGATTGGTTTTTGCATCGGGAAGCACCTTTGAACATTTCGAATAATCATTTTTCTTTTAACTTATTTTATATATATTTTTTAATATTATTTTTATTTTTAAAATTTTTTAAAAATACTATTCTTGTCAAATCCTTAGCTGGGCACACTTGTTATACGCCGTATAACACAACTGGCACACGGGGGTCTTTTCGACCCCGAGGCACAGAAAGCGTTGCTGCAAGTGATTCATTAATTTTTTTTTACTTGGAAAAATTCTCATAGATTCTTTGATACTCCTTTTGAGAAGTGCCATAGGTTAGCCGGTGTGAATTTAATATTTACTTTAAAAAATAAAAGTCGAAGGCAAAAAAAAAACCGCAAAATTTGTGATTTTCACCTAAAAAAATCGAATCTTTCCCATTTTTCATTATTTGGACGTAAACATTAAACCGGATATGCTCGACATACTCTACTTTCGAAAATTGTGGATTTTAAAAAAAAGGTGTTTATTCTAGGAAGAATAGAAGTGAATTAGGGTTGATTTTGCTTGGGGGCTTTTTGGCCCGGTGTCCCAGCTGAGGGTCAAATCACAATTCATTCTTATTTGTCTATCAAATGCGTTACGAAATGTTTTGCAGCCATTATTTGCCGACAATCGAAAAATATGAACAAATGCGAAAAACAATGCTACCGTTCCAGGCAAAAAGCTGGTTGATTTGAATTTTGATGAAATTGAGTTTTTTGGTAACTTCCGATTAAGTGGCAAAAAATAAGTGTATCTAATTATGTTTTCAATATTTATAGACTATTATTAGTTGTTTTTTTTTCTCAATAATAATTTCTTTTTTGTCAATGACAAACCAAGAAAATTTGAGCAAGTCGTCCATGGCTTTTCTAGATTTTCTTTTTGTTTCACCGAGAACTGAGTTAACGAGGTTTTTTCCTAGAACGACTGACTGGAAAATCTTAGCGAAACAAAAAAAAAACAAAATAAAAAAGTTGCGGCTAGAAAAATTGTTACGAAAATTTAGATGAAAGTAAAAAAAATGTTATTATTCGAAAAATATTTACCTGATTAATTTCAATATCGACGAAGCTCACCGGAGTTCCGGTCGTCGTTGCAACGAATTCGGATGGCGGTGTCGAGGCCACGTATATCATAACGATCAAAACTTGAAGAACGAGAAGCGTGTAAAGCACGACGAGCTTCCCATCGATCCGGGTCTGCATGGCACCAATTTTTTTCATTCAAAATTTTTTTTCCGCGTTTCGCCGAAATTTTCGTGAAAATTTAACGAATCATATTTTTGCGCCCTCCTCATCCACCTCGCTAAAATCATTCGACGCTCGTTATTTTCCCGCATCCGACGATCTGCAAACAAAATTCAAACAAATTTTCAAACATCACGCAATTCTGCCGTCTCACGGGAAAAACTCACTAATTCGAATTTTGACGAAATCCGAGTTTTTTTTCGTATCAATCTATTCGGTGCTATTTAAGAAAAAAACAAGTTGCAAGTTGAAAAATGCAATTTGCTTTCTTTAACTCTCTTTAGCTTCAAAGCTTTATGCACTACCTACGATTTAAAGGAAGCAAATTGCAAGTTTCAACTTGCAGCTTGTTTATTGTTCGGTATTCCGTCAAACATCCCGCCAAAAAAATACTCGACCGTGCTTAAATAGTTAAAGTCTTGCAACATTCGAACACGTAGTTAGTAGATATTTATTGAATTTAATGAAAAATAAAGGTAAACGTTAGCTTATGCGTGTCTATAAATTTCATAACGTTCCGTCGAATATTTTGATATCAACATGAGTCGAAAGTAAAAAATTTCGAACTGCTCTAAAATCATATCCGTTCGGTCGATCTCCGCCAAATTCAACGGCTCAATGATTTTCGATACATGTGATAAATTGGGGTGCGATTGGTCCAAGTTAACAGTAGTTAGTGCGACAAAGTCGGATTTTCGAAAAATTCAAAATATCATCAAATCGAAACTTCTCATTGGATTCGGCTCAAATGCAATACCAATCATCCGTGGGCGTATCTCTATTTGCGAACAACTATTTGGGGAAATATCTCAAAATTTGTGGACGTCAGAGCGATAATGGAATTTTTTTTTAAATTTTGAAAAGTGTTTGGATCCGAGTAACTGCGTCAATTACCGCAAAAATTACTGATCACATAGAAACTACAAGGCAACACATGCGTGCGAAATTTGAGAGCTGTATTTCAAACGGTTTTCGAGTTGGAGCCCTTTGAATTTTCCAAGGTCGTTACAAAAACTCCCATTTTTTTCTAAACGTCGGTTTTGCTTTCTCATAGAGAAGGCATATTACCCAATTTTCGAAATTATATACAGTAACCATGAATTTATTTAGATAACAATTAATTTCCTCTCAATGAACCATATCTGCAAATTCAGACAATCCCCGATAGTTTCTTTTCTCAGATTTGCTTTGTTTCGTCGTGATACAAAAATTCAACGAGCTTATTTCCCTCAAAACTTCAGACTTGTCATTCCCATACGCAGGTCTGGTTGACCGAGAGACCGCGTAAATTCTTATCCTGGCCAATATTCTTCAAGATGCCTCTATCGATTTTTTAAAAGTGCAATTTCGCGTGACCTAACCGGAAGTACCGAGCTTCCCGAACTTCCTTAGAACCCCGACGAATTTTTTTTATTTCCTTTTTTTCTATTTTTTAAAATAAACCAACACTTAACATTTTTTAAAATAAACCAACACCGGAACCGAAACAACGTGTAGCCGGTGGCGGCCGTCGACGTCATCGAACGTCATCAACATTGTCGGGGAGTGCGGAGGCCACCGTGACGTCATCGGCCGACCGGCTTACGCATGGCATATAGATATGGTACGAATCGGACGTGACGATGATATTCTGACTCACAATAAGACGAAGCCAGTCAGAGTCCGGTCGCTCTATGCTCGACGTAGTTTATTCTCCGCAACGTCACCTCCGTTCACATTTCCGAACATTATTTTTCGAAACAATTTTCGTCGAACTTTTTTTCAAATAACGAATTTTGAATTTTTATAAATTTTTTTTATTTTTTTAAATCTTTTTTGTTGCTCGTCGAGATGAATCTCCGGACCGAGATTTTACACGCGCGTTTGTCCGAACACGTTAGACGTCCCGGTTAGTAACCAAATGGAAATACCACACCCGAGACCCAACGCCCCGTGCGCGTACTTCGTCGCGCGATGAAATGCGACCGGAATACCGTCGTCCGACGTAAAGACGACAGGCGCGTTCGCGGGCACGGTATAAGCGCATGCGTTCGAGCTTGTGACGGAAAAACATGTATATATGGGGAAAGACGTCTCAATTCGAATGGGTCAAAACCCTCACCACTTCGGAAATGATCGTTCATTTTTTTTCCAGTTTGGAGTAATCCAAAAACATGGCACGATTATTTTCGAAAATTTCTTCCGACCCCATGCGCCCTATAAAAATGTATATCTGTATCGGAAAAAAACGCCTCAACTCAAACGAGCCAAAACTCTCATCCATTCGGAAATGGTCGTCAATTTTTTTTGTTCAGTTTACGGTAATCCAAAGACGTCTCCTGATACATTTCAAAAATTTTCCTCCACCCTCGCCTCCCGAAAAACATGTTAAAACATGAAATATTGAAGAGAAAACATCAATTGTGCCGTTTTTCAAATTCATGAAGCTTGTTTATACGTATCTGGCATTTTGAAAAAAAAATAGAGATTTTTCATAATTTTGGAATGGCATCTTTATTGCTAATATTCATTTTCTAATTTTTAATTTTCAAAACTATTGAAATAAAAAAAAACTCAATATACCTAACAATGTTTCCTAGTTAAATATTTTTTTAAATTATCCTTATGAAAAATGTCTCCATATCTATGAAAAAGTCGATATATTGATATTTAATTAGAAATTAAAAAATAAATATTAGCAATAAAGATGCCATTCGAAAATTATACAAAATCTTCATTAATTTAAGAACCGACAGAATTGCTGTTTCCTCTTGAATTTTTAATGCTTTAAAATTTTTTAGTAGCGAGGTGGAAGGGGAAATTTTTTTTAAAAATCAGGGGATGTCTTTGGGTTATCTCAAACAGAAGTAAAAATTGACGACCATTTTTGAAGGAGTGAGGGTTTTGACTTATTCGAATTGAGGCGTGTTTCCCTATATACGTCATCATTCGAATCCCCAATGGGCAGTTCAGTAAAGAAAGTGAAGACTTATTGACAGACAATATGAATTTCAACTAAAGAAATAGGTGACTGGCCACTAAAAGATGTACCAATGAAATTTTAATCCCCGACCCCCGGCAACCCTAAAAAAAAGGAGAAAAAACTTTAGAATCATTATATCTCGAAAACTAATGTCTTTATCAAAAAATGTTTCGAAAACAAACTGTTTAGAACAAAAAAATACACAAAAAGTTATACCAAGCCCATCTCTGTATTTTTGCAAATAAGGAACAATATAAATATTCGGCGTTGACGCGCAAACATAATAAATTCGAAAAATCATGAATAATATAAATTCTGATATTTCGTGATTTTCTTTGGTCTATATCACAACAGATTGTGTTGCTTTATATTTTTGGAGATTTTTTTATGTTTTCAAGCCTTCGAATTTACTTTTTAATCGTGGGTTCTATAATCGCGAAACAACGCTATTTACTGGCTGCGCATAGCTGGAAAATGTTCGCTCGTGTCTCATCGATGACTCACATTCTCGCCGACCACGTTTAGGTTGAACGAACCGGGACTTCGGATGCGCCGAGAGGGTATCTGCTATCGCGGATTTTTACGCTTTGAGGGCAGCGAAAAAAAAAAAACAACTATGGTCGTCGAAAGGCAGTTGGAAATCATTGTTTTAGCTTATCGAATTATCGTGCTACGATTATCGGTTGATTATCGATGGCAATTTCGCGAAATTGGCGCAGCGATCGTATCTCGAAATTCTCTCGATTCGGCAATTCGAAATTTGAAAGTAAAAAAAATATAATTAAATCAAATATATTAAAATTGAAAAAAAAAAAAAAAGTTCAACTAGAGAAGGATTGAATTTTTCTTTTTCATTTTTCAGGACTCGCAAGTAACAATAGCGTTCAAAAGAATTCACGAACCTCCATTTACGTTTTTTGATTTTTCATCGACATCGTTGGGGTCGGATCAACGACGGAACGTTGTGAAAATAAATGACGATGAATTATCATCACTCGATATTTTGTTCAATTTTTTCTCGAATTTTTTATTGTTTTATCGTACGCGAAATAAACTCGATTTAATTCGTATCGCAGTTAATAGCGACGATGGGTGTAGATAGTGCGCGACGCGTTCCTTCCGCGATGCAGTTTTCGGAGCAACCGACGTCTCCGAAGTTCGGCTCGTTCTTCGTTCCCGTTGCACCATTCTTACTTTCAACTCCCTCCTCGAGACTTTTCTTATTATTCTTTTCCGAATCTCGTGCTCGTATCGGCCCATCGAGACATCTGCTCGTCGTTACAATGGGACCCTGAGAAAATAGCAGGTGTGTCATGGGCAGGACGAGCGTTGTCGCGCGCGCGCCCGCGCGCGCTCCTTATTGACCTGATGCTGGATGCTCTCCCGGTTCCTCGTTCGAGTAGCAGTATCGAGCCGGTATTCACAAAATATCTGGGATGAGATTTGTAGACGGGTGGAGCCGTTGCCGGTTCCTAAATACTCTCTATAGCATTTCTTAACATACATATGGGCGTATACATACGTATACATATACATTAGGTGGTCCTTATTTTGGGGTTTTTTAATTTTGGCGCTCCCAGAGGATAATACGGTTTGAAATATATATTTTTTCAATATCTTCAAAATTTGAGGTTTCCATCTTGATTCTTAAGACTGCCGCCAGGCTTCCGAAATTTGCCATTTTTAAAAAAATATATTTCAAATTTTTTTAAATTACGACTGAAGTTCTGCACTGTAGATAATACTGCAGATAATAAACTATTATTTCTAAAAATAAGTTTTTTCTATTTTGACTGAAGTAAAAAATAATAATAATTGTTTAGTATCTATAACGAATTCTCGGTATTGCTACTGTTGTCGGTAGAAAGCTTACGGAGCTCAACATTTTTTTGTGCAGTACTTCAGTCGTAATAAAAAAAAATTCTGAAATATGAAAAACATTATGTTTACGACTGAAGTACTGCACCAAAAAATGTCCAATTTCGTAAGCTTTCTATCAATTATAATAGTAGTAATACCGAGAATTCGTTATAGATACTAAACAATATTTTTTTTTCGCGTCAGTCAAAATACAAAAAACCTCTTTGAATGTAAAATAACTCGGAAGAAATAGTTGTTTAGAATCTACAATATTATCTACAATGCAGAACTTCAGTCATAATAAAAGAAGGTTCTGAAATATGAAAAACACTATGTTAGTTAAATGGAAAACTTCGGGAGGCTGGAGGCAGGGTTAAGAATTGAGATAGGGACCTCCAATTTTGAAGGTACTTCTTTAAATTTATTACGAATCGTATTATCCCCGGAGAGCACCAAGCTAAGGACCACCCAAATATATATATATATTAGGGTGGTTATATGGGGTTTGGACGAATTTTGACTGGGTCACCCGCAGATTAGGACGAAATGAATAAAAATGAGTGCGCTAAAAATCTCAATCCTCTGTCTGTAAAATTAGCCGTTATCAGGCGTGGTTGGTTTTTCCTCTCTGAAATATACAGGTTTTTTCTACTTTTTAAAGATAAGCGTATTCGAGTGGTTCGAAATCTTTCTAGAAATACGAAATACTTCTGAACGAGTTCTTGGTACCTATGTATAGATGAAATAAATCTTCCGGTTTGACTGTGAAATTCATATGGGTCGTTTCACGATGATATATTATTTCCGGATAACTTTATCAGAAAAAAAAATTATATTCGAAATATCAATTCTAAAATGATCCTGCCAGGATACGAACCTGGAATCTTATGATCCTGAAATGAAATGGATGTTCTGATGATGAAATGAAATGGGAATGGAAGTCATTGTAACCCCTTGAGGAATCAATAAACAATACATTGATACATACATACAATTAAAAAATGAAAAATATTGATCTCGAATCGTTCCAACCTTTTTTTTGTCTAATTTCAGGACAATTTTATCACTGGTCTGTCTCATACTTCTATAACATCTCAATATCTCATATATTTGTAATGTAAAAACGATAAGAACTTTCCGTGATTTAGAACATTTATTTTCTTTGACATGTTTTTAAATTTGTCGAGAGCGCCATAGTTACACGAAACACGTGTAACCCGGTCGGAAGAGATTTAAATAAAATGCCTGGGTAATACTGTAAGGTTGCTCGACTGGGTACAGTCTCACTGATAATGTAGACAGGCGATTCCGGTATTTCCGGTTCCGTCACGACATCGTTGATAACATAAAAATAAATAAACATAAATCTCTGTAATTTATAATTCGTACGTTGATCATACTCGCGTAAAATGTTAAGGCATCCTGGTGGTCTAGAGCTCGAAAGTTGTAGGTATATCGCAGAATTTTTTTTATCATAAAAATGAAGAAAAACAGTACTTCAACTTTTCAGGCTTATTATAACATCAATTGTGAATACAACAAAATTTATTTTGAAATAAAAAAAAAATGTATGGTAGTAGAAATGCCGCTAAACTTGACCCTCTCGAAAAATTGGACCTGTACGATGTTAGTCATTTTGGATCTATTATTAATCTGAAGAATGAAAACCAGAAAAATTGTCAATCGGTATGAGTGCAGTTATAGACGGGACTAAAAAAAATTGAAAATTGACAAAATGGCACGCTTAAGTGAAGTTCTAAAAATCGGGGTTTTTTGACCAGTCATTTAATTTGAAAAATAGGACATTATTGGAATAAGAACCCGTCGATCGCCATTCATGTTGTGAATAACATATCCAAATTTCAGGTGATTCGGTTGAATAGTTTTTTTTTCTAGAACATCATTATTCTATATATCTATCTATCTTCATCTTATTCTATGTATTCTACACGGATCTTGTGAAATTTTCTCAGCTTTCTTATAACAGTTTTTTTTTCAATAATGTCATTCACCGGCAACGCCCGGAAAATAGATTTTTATTAGATAAGCTCGATTCTAAAAGCTTTTTGTTAGTCCAAATTGATAATTAATATTTTTTCCGAAAAGTTGAGACGATTTCGCATGGGAATGCACTGTGACTGGAAATTTTATTTTTCGATAAAATACTCGTAAAATTGAGTTGAACGAAAATAAAACGGAAATGTCACGCGATGCCCTACATAATTATAGCAAAAATAATGTACGAAAAAGATGTTTAAAAAATCAGGTACATATCTTATTAACGATAACATCCCGAAAAATTTCCATAAACTTTTGAGTATAGCTTATCCAAAACGACGTCCCGAATTGTGAGAATGGCTCATATACAGGGTGTCCCGTAATCGTCGAGTGTGGCGAGTACCGGTATTCCTTGTTAAATTTCGAGACGGAAATCTATTTGCGAAATTTCAATCCGATCAGTAGTTTCCGGGAAAGATGGGTTACAACGGGATCAATGAGAGGCGGGTAAGCCGGAAGATTGTGCCTTCTATCATTGGTCTACGACTATTTTAGGCTGCGTTACAGCCTTCTGAAAAAAAAACGAGTGGTTGTTGACCTTGCCGTCCAGAGATGTCAGTTTATCTGACAGATCGGTCAGAATGACAGATACCAGCTGACATCAAATTTCAGTTTCCATTGTTTTTTCGCTGGTCGCGCCCATTCAACAAAAATACGGATCGTCTGACGTTCGTTGGAAAGTTTGGAGCGAATCTCAGAGCACAAGCTTCCGGCCTACCCGCCTCTCATTGGTCCCCCATTGGCAACCCATTTTTGCCGGAAACTACTGATCGGATTAAAATTTTGCAAAGGGATTTTCGTCTCGAAATTCAACAAGGAATACACCGGTTCTCGCCACACTCGACGATTATGGGACACCTTGTATATATAAAATCCAAATATAAGTGACTGATCCATCACAGTATCTCTAGCTGAAATTTTGCACGGAGTCATATATCTAGTAGTCATATATCTAGCATCAATTTTTTTCGCTTTCAAAAAAAGTCAAATCAAGGTACGAGTGAAAATTTCTTCGGGGTACTAATTTTATGAGTTGTGAAGCATTTTAAATCAAATGCAGTCAGTACAAGGTCGATAGCACGCAGCGCCGTCCGGATTCGACGAATTTTTCATATGGGCTACCGATAAAATCACGAGTTTGGCAATTTAAATACTCACGTTTCTGTTAAAAACAATTGTACTGAATCCTAAAACCCGGGGCAGATAGTATATATATATATATATATATATATATATATATATATATATATATATATATATATATATATATATATATATATATATATATATATATATATATATATATATATATATATATATATATATATATATATATATATATATATATATATATAGACTTCGTCCCGTCCATTATTTGGCGAAAATAGAATGAAATCAAGTATTAATTATGAAAGTATAAAAGATAGTAAAAGATAGTATATATATATATATATATATATATATATATATATATATATATATATATATATATATATATATATATATATATACACTAGCTGACCCAACGGACTTCGTCCCGTCCATTATTTGGCGAAAATAGAATGAAATCAAGTATTAATTTAATTGAATTCTATTCAATCAAACGATTTATTTTTATTGAACTGAAAAACGAAATCTGCGCCTACAACGTCACCTGTTGAGAATTTTCCAATTTTTTCCCCTAAATCTTCGCGTAGCAATTACGAACAAATCCGCAAAAGAAAGTTGGAAGTTGGTCCAGTCGTTTTCGAGTTTTAAGCATCCGAACAAACCACGATTCATTTATATATGAGCGATTCCACGTGACTTCAGCCACTCGAAAAAAAATGTTCCACAAATAATTTTAAAAAATTGAGCTATTTTTTTGCAATATATTCACCGAGTGCCGATTTAAAAAAATTTTTTTTTTACGGTTTTATCGTTAATTAACGTTTTTTTGTATTTTTCCATTCAAATGGCTGTATCTTTGGCAGGATTTGACGTATTTACATTTGTAAAAAACGAAAATGTGCGTCTTTTTAAGGCCTTTCAGAAAAAAATTACTTTAGATCCTATTGAGCAAGTTGCACGTCCGTTTCAGGACAAAATATGCAAAAACATTTTTTTTCTCAAAAAATGCATTTTTAATTTTTTTTTTTTCAAAATTTCCCCAAATTCTGAATACGAAAAAAGGATTTTTGGTATTTTTTATATCGTGGGACCGGCAACCGGTAATGCGTAATTTTACCGATTTCATTAATAGATTTTTTACAGTTCGATTTTTTCGCTTTACGCGATTCAACGAGCATTGATTATCATTAATTTCTCTTTCAAGGAGGCTTCTGATTTCGCGTAAAGCGATTGGAGCACATGAAAAAAAAAAAATCAAACTGAAAAAAAAATCAAACTAAAAAAAAAAATTTTTTTTTTGAGTGGCTGAAGTCACGTGGAATCGCTCATATATATAGATGTATGTATAGGAGTATCGAGGTCATATGATGCTAAATAGTTTATAAATGTTATCTTTCTTTTCAGGTATCCTTCGCGGGTCTTCGTGGGCGACACGTTTTGTTATTTGTCGGGAATGACATTCGCCGTTGTTGGCATAATCGGACATTTCAGCAAGACGACACTTCTGTTCTTCATTCCGCAGATATTGAATTTTTTGTACAGCGTACCGCAGCTATTCCATCTAGTCCCATGTCCAAGACACAGATTGCCCAAGTAAGCTCTTATCCGACAATATTATTCGCCGCAACGTTCGGTATTCAATTAATGATAACCTCAATTATATCAATGATAAATATCATTTTCTTTTCACCTCAATTTTTTTCTGCATAATTGAATTATTTCCAAATATTTCATTTTTTTTTCCATCCCGCTTTTCACGCAATAAAGCTCGTATTTTAGCTATCAAATGTTGAAAAAAATATGCGACGTAGACAGAAAACGAATAAATGTCCATTGATGTTGAAGAAAAAGTTTGAAAATATTGTTCACGACATAATTTAACCGTCCAGATACGACAAACAGAGTGACAAGCTTACACCGAGTACAACGGTTCTGAAAAAATCGGATCTCAATGTTTTGGGTATGTCGAATGAAATTAATCATATAAATAAATATTCATTCGTGTATTCATCCTCACGTTATTTTGATTTTTGTTTTCATCTCGGTGAATCAGCTCGGTCGATAATGTGGGTGTTCAGAACTTTAAGGATTGTAAACTGGCGAGAGGACAAAGACGGCCTGGTAACGTGTAACAATCTGACGTTGATCAATTTCCTACTGATCAACATCGGTCCTACGAAGGAAGGCGATCTGACAAAACATTTATTGACGATTCAGGTAAAATTGTTAGACCATATTGCCGTTCCTTCTCGATTTCCATCCGGGCGAAATAAAAATTAATGTCTATTTCTTTCAGGCTGCCTGCAGCGTATTGGCGTTTGTGATAAGATATCCACTGGCTTCATTGTTCTACGACGTTTGATATTATTTTTGTTTTTTCAACCGGTGGTGCAGAACCTTCGGCTGTTGTATGTGACACGATCATCGATGTCATGAGAATGCTTGAATATTTAAGCACAACAAACATCAGAGCTTCAAAATTGCGCAAACACCAAAATATCGTCTAGTCCTAGAAAATGAATGAAATAAAAAGAGAGGCAATATGGAGCAAAGCTCGCGTCGATACGACGCTCGTCAGTTGCCAATGGGGCTGTAATAATTGTAAAATAATAATCGGGCCACTGTCGCATTTGATTTGTCCATCAACCGAACCAATGGGCCTTGTTCGATCAATGTACTCAGGGAATTAAATAAACGGACCACGATGAACGTCCAATTTCGGTTCTTTTGTAATTTTTTTTTCAAGCCTCAACAATAATATTAATCGTCGTAACAGATTATATACGCGTTCAATGGCCGTAGTTAGACAGTGTCGCGTGGAATCAGGCTGGGTAATGCATTAGCGAAAAAAAAAAATGGTCACCAATTACGGTTTATTCGTACGTACGTGTGGGTTTTTACGTTAATATACAATTATTTAACAAAATTCACAAATGGGATAATTGAAAAATGTACAACGCTATGATTTTCACAAGCTAGAATGAGGAGGAGGGAGTATTCTCAAAGGCTTGAATGAAATAATCGGTTAAAAAAAAATAATAATAATGATAATTTCGAAACAAAAAATTATGAAACTTGTGATCGTTTCAATGTAAATGATTTTGCATTTCGACTATACGACGGTAGGCTCTACACAATGCGACGGAGAAATAGGCACTCGACAAACTGTGTGTGTGTGTTAATTTTTAATTGCTGCATTTCGATCGTTTTGCATTTTGTGTGAGATCATTGAGCAATTTTTTTTTGCAATTTCATCTCCATGGCTGGGTTTTGTTCTTCGTTCAATCGATACATCGTCAATTTTCTTTCGTCTTCGTCAACGCTTCGAAACATTTTTACTGCATTGCCTGTGCCATCCACGTCATTTCCTCGCTGCCCAATCTCTCGGATACCTTGAGTTGCGCTTTAGCTGCGTCTTGCAAACTGAATATATGGGTCAGTTCCATCGACGATCGGCCATAAACCAAAGCTTTGTCGAATAAATCTATGGCTTCTTGAAGTTTTCCTCTGTTGAACAAATGAAAATATTGAAAGCTCGATGAAACTTTTTTCGTGGTAAAATACGTTAATTCGATGTGATTCGACAAAAATTATAATATAGGGTTAAATCGGATGAGTTGGCACACAGGGAGTGAAAAAACATCGTTTTAAATTTCATAGTCGTAATTTTGCTATATTTACGCCATTCAGAGTTTAATTGTGTTTTGAAAACTAAATTTTTTTGCTAATGCTCGCCCAGTTGTTATTAAAAATTTGGACCGAGTCGCATCGTGGAAGGCAAAAGGTTTTTACCTCCAGTTTGACATCCATTAACTTTGAAAATGTATCTTCACTGTATTGGGTGAGCATTTAAGAAATATTTCTATTTTGTAACATGATTATATTCATAAACTAAAATGATTAACATATCATTATTTAGAAAGACAATGCCGTGGGTCTCGGCAAGCGAAAAAGCGGATTCAATAGGAAAGCAATGGGATGTAGCATTGTTGGTATTTGAAAAAAAAACGGTTTAACGTGCTTACTTGTTGAATTTGAGGGTTAAATCAATATATAAAATCGTTTTGTGCAACAAAATTCCGATTTCGAATAATTAGAATTTTTCAATTCTTTTTATCCAAATTTTCAAGTTATGTGCCATCTCGTCCGAACAATTTGGAAGACCTTCACTTTACACTTTTCTACAAAACCGGAATCACAAGTTCGTTAACAATTTTTTGTATGGAATCAAATGCACTGATCGATTGTTTAAGACTTGTATGGAGAATTTGGTTACTTATTTCGATTGAATTCAATTTTATGTAATTACTGTGGCCATGAAAAAAACGTGTGCCAATTACGTGGTTTTACCCTAACCGACGGATGAAGCAAGAAAACAAACAAGGGTGCAAAGAACCTTGGACATTGCCTCCGTATAATTTTATACCGTTTTTAAATTATTAAGATGTAAAGTAGAACCGTGCTCAACTGGCTTCCTCATTATTTTACACATTTGCCAAAGATTCCTCTGCCAGGAATTATGTGTCGATACATTTTGGCTTCCTCACAGACAAAGCTTTGTTAAATGTGTGAAATGCAATGAGCAAGTTTCTACTTTGCAGGATTATTTTTTGGCTACACAATGTTATCAACCTTTGGTTAATATCTTCAAAAGTTCTAAGCCATTGTTATTCCACTGGATTTTTTATACGCCGCTCAATGAAAACTATATTTTACAATAGCTAAAAGGTTTAATGTAATTTGTTAAAATTCAAATTGGTGTTAAGTTACCATGACTTGATCAATCCTTGCTTAATTTTATACCAATCATCCATGAACGTAAATCTACTTGTATATAAAAGTTCAGGCCGATATTTCTGAATTAACGCAAATTATAGTACCTACTTTTATAGTACCTATAGTCTTTGAAAAAATTCAAGTGCAATAAAATTTGTACTACTCGACCGATTCGCCCGAAATTTCGTTACCAAACAGAGTCAATTTGAATGCACCAAATTTGAACCAAACCTGTAAGCGATTTCGATTTTTCTTTTGAGATTTTATTTTTTTTATCAGGCAAGGAAATCGACATTCATCAATACTTTGTCAATTGCCGGATATTTGTACAGAAAATTGCAGTCATCTGTCTCAGAATTTCCGTTAGGTATAATGTTTACGTCCAACCTAAATTAATCGACACATAGTTCCTTATGGAGGAATCATTGGCGAATGTGTAAAATGATGAGGAAGCCATGAGCAAGGTTCTGCTTTACATCTTAATAATTTGCAAACGGTACAAAATTATGAGGAAACAATGTGCAAGGTTCTGCTTTGCACCCTTGTTTTGATATCAAATCCGCTCATAAATATATCGAGTCCAAAATAAATACATGAAAAATTCTATGTCAAATCTCAAAAATTGAGAATCATATTGAATCTGAACGTCAGCATACATTTTGCCTAAATCCAATACCAAGCTAGTTTTTTTTCTCGTAAACCCATAAGAATCTATAACTAAATAACAACAACGAAAAATCATGAATCATAAAAATTCATAAAAAATCATAAAAAATCATGAATAATGCGAAAATATTTTACCGTGAGTGCCATGCGAGTCGAAATCAATATATACAGGCAATTCACGTCAATTTAAAAAAAAATCGAATACCCATAAAATCTAAACGTCTGGATGGATTTTGCCTAAATTCAATACGAAACGTCTTTCGATGTTAGTGTAACTTTGTGCCAAATTTGAGCGCGTGATCTCGAAAATTGTGCGAGCTGGAGAGTTAAAATGGATTATTGAAGAATTTCGAAATCACGTAAAAACAAAAGAACTGCATGGATTTCTTCAAAAATTGAATCAAGCAAAGCGCCTGGAACCCTTCGCATGTGTAATAAGTTTCAGCTTGATACCTCAAACCGTTCTCAAGTACTGAACGTTAAACCAATGTTACACACACGCATATACATCCGTAAAAATGTTCTGAATGTGATTTTTGAACGTTTTTGGGACATTCAGAACACATTTTTATGAAAATCTAGAGAAAGGAAAATTCTGAAAAAAAGGAAAATGATCAAACCTTTGAACTTCGATGGTAGCTAGAGTTTCAAACGCGAAACAACTTCTGTCGTCCACTTCCAAAGCCTTTCGTATGTAATCGACTGCTTTTTCGACATCCCCGTGCCACTGGAGTTGAAGTAATCCTCGATGAACGAGCACAGTGGCGTTGGAAGGCTCTCTTTGCAGAGCTTTAGCGAAGTACTTGTCGGCTTTGTCAAATTCTTGCGTATCCGCCAAAACCTTTTTTTTTCAACAAAAAATACAGAGTTGTAAAATTTCGATTTTTTAAAAACATATATTTCTTCAAAGATAATCAAAGTGTGCAATTGGAATTACCTGAGCGTACAACGTGTAGCCGTCAGCGCAGTCCGGAAATTTTTCGAAAGCCTTTTCGAAATTCATCATCGCCTCTTGAATCGCCTCGTTCGATCTCTTCGTAACTGCGTAACGATAATCGGTATAACACTTTTGGGCATATCCAGTCGCGAAATCGGGATCGAGACTCAGAGATTTTTCCGAATCTTCTTTAGCTTCGGCTATTCTGTCGAGCAAAAGATTCATCTGATCGAAAAAAAAAAAATAATCATAATAATGAAAATGTATTGTTAATTTCTTCTCTTTCGCGATTCAACGATTGTCAAATTTTCAATGGGGAAAAATGGCACTACCCACTATTTTTAACGGGTAGTTCTATTTTTTTCATAACAGATAAATTTTAACGAGTGTTGTAATTTTTCCTCATTGCAAATTAATTTTAATAAATATGGAATAAAATATTTCTTTAATCGTAGCTATTGTTAATGATAAATGTAATTGAATTTGATGGTAAATGTGACACAATTACTGTGTAATTCAAACTTATTCCATCGCTCATTAAAAGTAATGAAAACAGAATCAATTATTCATTGATTTCAATGGTGAATGTTGCAAAATTACATTGCTTATTGTGTGTTGTAATGTGTCATGGACAACTGTCTTCATTACTCAATATGGTAATGCAGTAATTACAACAATTATTCAGTACTTTCAACGAATAACGGAGAGATAAAATAAGATTAATCATTCATCGACAGTAATGAGCAATAATCACAAAAAAGCATTACGAAAATCCACAATCCTGACTACGAAAATCTTTGAACGAATAATATATTATCAATTGCAAATGTTCACCTGTCCTCGGTGATGATAAATATCGCTACATTCGGCATCAATTCCCATTGCTAATTCGTAATCATCGAAGCATCTTTCGTGATTTTCAAGTTGCAAAAATAGACTGGCTCGATTAATAAGCGCGTTGATCTTCACTGCATTGCTAGATTTTTCATTGTCGATAACAATCTCGAGATCTTTCATGGCCAAATCGTACTGGCCGAGAAATATGTTGAACGTAGCTCGCAGAAGACAAAGTTGCATTTTAACCGGTGTCACTGTGTCTCCCAGACGTACAATTGCTTCCGTGCAAATTGGTATAACGTCTTCGTATTTTTCATCCTTAATCGCTTGTTTGGCTTTTATCAAACTCTCAATTTCGTCGTTCACGTTGTCGGACGTGTAGGATTTGTCCGAAGCGAAAGGATCACTTCTGAATGAACGGAAAAACGTTTTGATAAAATGCTTGCTCGGTATGACCGGTATTTTTTTTTCCAAATACTCCTGGGCGTGCTGCTTTCCTGTACATTCGAACATCACAAAAATATTTTTTCATCACGTAAATATGATTTTGTCGTATAACGAGTTGCGCTTTCGTCGATTTTTGATCCTCAGCTGGCGCACTGGGATCCAAATGACTCCAAGCAAAATCAACCCTCATTCAAGACATTTATTCTTCGTTGCTCGAAATAAATGCCTCGTTTCCAACAGCCACCATCAGGCTATTTTTTTCTCTTGAAGGTAAAATATTTCGAGAATATCTAGTTTAGTTTTCAGATTAATGTAACGAAAAATAAAAAAGTTCGAATTTTTTTTGGGTGAAAATCGCCAATTTGGTGATTTTTTCACCCTAACCATTTTTTTTTTCACGGTAAATATTGAAATCAAATCAAATAACCTGTGACACATCGCAGAGGGAGTATCAAAGAATAAATAATAATTTTTTTAAGTAAAAATAAATCAATGAGTCACTCGCAGCAAGTCTTTTTCAAGTCTCGGGGTCGAATAGACCCCTGTACACCAGCTATGATCGTCGTCGATGAGTGCGCCGAGCTAAGGGCCAATGATAAACCACTTAATTTTATTCCAACTAACCGAGTTGCTTGAGAACGCGATCCGCCGCTACGAGCGTCGATTGGTTTTGAAACTTTCCCAGTATACAAGCCGCTGTCACATCCTCCAAAACCTGTTCCAATTCGTTGGTTCGTTCCATGGCTCGCGCTCGACGAAGCAAAGCTTTGACATACTTCGGCTTCAATTCCAGGGCTTTTGTACAATCGTCCTTGACCGCGCTGTATTTTTTCTGCAAGTCACAACAGCCCGATGCAACTTTTATCGCAGATATCGAACGTCGACGGGGCGATCGATCTTTTGGCTTTTAATAATCTCAAATTTTTTTAATCTCCAAGCGTCTCACCAGTTGTTCGTAAGCCGCCGCTCTGTTTTGATAAAAGGTCGCAAGATCCGATGTGTTATCCTCCGGACAAGTTTCGATGGCTAGATTGTAATAAGCGATAGCCTCGTCGTACTTTCCGGCTTTGAACACCTCGTTACCCAAATTTTTGTATTCTCGCGCTCGGTCGGTCGGAGTCTGTTAATCAAATTACATGACGAAAATTCAACATGATTTTTCAACTGCGATCATACGTTATCTATTTTTTCGGTTTGTAGCGATAAGCAAACATGAAAAAATATTCATTGAGAAAAATGAAAAAAGAAAATTTGTTGAAATTGAAAGTATTGCACGAAAGAGGGAGGAGGGGAGGCAGCCAAGAATATGCCCGAGGGAAGAATGAAGGTGGATAAGGAAACGAAGGACATGGGTGAACGACAATTGAGACAAACGATTTGAGACAGGGGAAAATTAAAATCAATCGAAAAAATGTTGAAAGCAAGGCTTGAGAGAAAGACGGAAAAAGATGCACAACAAGATCGGGTAAAAGTAGACAAACCGTTATATTGAACATTGGAACATTGGGATAGCAGAGAAATAAGGTTATGGAGAATAAAAATACAGAGTCTGGGAAAAAGAACAGAAAAGTCTGGATCATGTCTGGAACTGTGACAAAGGGAGACAAGAAATCAAACAAGATTGGGTAGAAGGCGTCGATAACTGGAAAGGTAGCATACAGGAAACAGATCTAGCGTAGTTTCTCAAACTAACTCCGACACGGAAACCAGTAGCAGAATTATGCGCATACCTGAAAACCTTCGACAGGGATTACAAGATTGAAAACGAGCGTGTGCAAAAGTGGTTAGTGTTGTAAAACATAGCGTCAAAAAAAGGAGACTCCCCAAAGAACGTCGCAGTTCCCAAAAAATGAAAAAGTAAAGCCTAGATACAAAGATAACAATCGTACAAAAAGTTGTTCCAAATATTCAAAATTAAAAAAAAAAATCTTATTAAAAAAATTAGCCCTAAGTGGAGGATCGCAAGAGGCAAAAATATAACAGCGAGGAAAATACATATGTCGCTAACTATATATACGGCAACAGCTGGCAGTGTAATGTAACATGTACAAGGCCGAATAAGCCATACAAATAAAAATAGAGTTTAATTCAATCGAATCATTCAATATAGAAAACAAAAAATCAATAATCAATAAATTTGTAAAAATCGAAAATAAAAAATTCTACAAATTTTACAAATTTAACAATAATTTTGATTCGACAAATTTTTCCTTCCTTCTTCATGAATTTTCTGTTTGTTTTGATTATGGCGATGGAGATAAAACTGTGATGGTGAAAAAAAAAAATTCAAACGTGTACAAATAGTGTGAATTGTTTTTTTTTTTTTTTTTGTATAACCTGAGGTACGGAAATTTCGTTGTTTTTCGTGGAACATTCGCCATCGATGGATATCTGTTTGTCGGTGGTTGTGCCGTTTGTCTTGGACGTGCCTTTTGTTCTGTCGCGATCGAATCTCGATGAATTTCTGTAAACCATGTAACCGATACCGAGCGCACCGACAGCCAGGGCTAATTGCCATTTTGGCAAAGGACTACCGATCACCCCGGCACCACCTTTTCCCATGGGCATTATACGCCCACCCCCGAATATTACGTTGAAAAACCCACCGCGCTACGATAACACGTGGCTCGTCGCCGTCCAAAAGAAACCCTTCGTCTGCGAATCTCGGGTTTATGATTATCGACACGACTCACCCCCGGCGTTATAGTGATTTTTTTTTCTTTTTTTCTTTTACGATTTCGTTTTTCGCGACGACGAAAGCAAACGAAAATACAACGAATAATAATGACAACAACAACAACAACAACAAGGAGAAATTTTTGTTGTATGAACGGGAACCGGATACCGCGACAGCACGACTGGAAGTTAATCGCGAGAGACGAGAGACACCACGGTCTCGTGCGATATTACGAGATTGAGATAAGCGCCAATAAGCGCCACGGGCGCAGGCTCGTGAGTCGATGGGAAAAACCCGCGAAACCGGCCGCTTGTTTCGATACGTACGAAAAGAGTATCGTATACAATTTTATGTCACGACGTGTGTAAATGGGGATTTGCCCACGCGAAGCGTGGGTAAAACCGCATTTTACGCACGTTGTGTCATAAATTTTATTTCTCACATCACAATGTTTGGGCTTTCATATTTTCACGATAACCACGTGGCTCTTATGAATGAATATTAAGGTTGTATCATAACGTTGAATCGCGATGACGGATTTGTAAAATTGCAATTACATTGAAGAATCATGGAAACACGATTTATCGTGAGACAGCTGTAACTAAATAAGACGAGAAAACAAAACGAAGGTGACGAGATTTATTTCTCTCTTAGGAATCAGAGCTTTTGATATTTTTACCACACAAGCACGAGTGACTCTCATGAATGAATTTTAAGGTTGTATTGTGACGTTCAATTGCGATGACGGATTTGTAAAATTGCAAATACATTGAAGAATCATGGAGACACGATTTATCGTGAGGCAGCTGTAACAAAATAAAACGAGAGAACAAAACGAAGGTAAACTGCTTTATCGACCATTCGAACTCGTAACGCGTCAGCTGATGGACGATCGTTATGAAAAATTGAAAGGGCTCGTTCGGACATCAAGCCGCCTGAAGTTAATGATTTTTTTTTTACTTCGTGTCCACGAGTCCTCTCAACGACGATTTAGCAACGAGAACATGACGTTGGTCGAATGCATGTGTTACGTTTGGAGATTCGTTAGAGACCCGATAATAATTGTCTCTAATGGTATGGAGTTAACGCTATAGTAACTGTTGTCCGTGGTCGAAGGCATTTGGTATAAGTTGGTCGTTTGGTTTTACATGCCAGTAAGACGATTGAGATGGAATCGTGTCGTGATAATTATTTATAAGATCGGACTTGTAAATATATTAATAACACTATTTTTTCATAACCGCGAAGTGATATTGCACGAATAATAATTATGTAATTCGTATCAATTTTATTTTGTAATGAATTGAAAAAAATTATTTCAACAATTATTTATTTTAAGATTTATTTTATTTTAATAATGGTATAATCTATAAATTGAATAACGATATGAGTTGAAAAATTTTGTTGATCGTTGCATATCGAGTCGATTTCTTAAAAATCGACTAATTTCATTATTGTTATATGCAAGTTGAGATTGGACGAATAATAATATTATAATTTATTCAAATTTTATATCGAGATGAATTTTGCATTTCCATTCATCATTATACTCTTGCGAAATCGACTAATTCTAGTGTTATATGCAAGTTGATATCGCACAAATAATATAATGTTAGAATTTATATAAATTTAATATCGAGTTGAATTGAAAAATGTTATATTTAGATGAATTTTAATATTCCATATATTTGTATATTTTTAACAAATCGACTAATTTTATTCGTTACATTTAACTTAATATTGCACGAATAATAATTATGGAATTCGTATCAATTCAATTTCGTGATGGTAATAGAATATTTTTCGATTAACGATCCATTTTTATATTACATTCATCATTATATATTTGAGAAATCTATTAATTTCATAGATAATTATGTAATCCATTTAAATTTCATTTCGAGATGAATGTGAAAATTTAATTCATCCTTGCATGAATTCGAGAAACCGATAATTTTTATCGTCAATGTTAATTAATTTGATAATTTGGATATAATAAAGCGAGGAACGGCGTTCGATGTGCGAATTATATTTCATTATCGGATTTGCGAAAAAAATGGGAAAATGGAATCTGGAACAATGGGAAAGTTCATCGTCGTCAAACGTGAGCAGGAAGGGTAGGAGTCGAAATTCAGAAAGATTCATATTTAGAACGATCGAAATTCAGAACGCCCAATTATTCGAACGTACAGAATTCCCGAACGTCTGTACCCGTGCTTTCCCACATTTCCTGACTTTCGAGCTTTCCCACGCGTGAACTATCGACGGTACATATACGCCGTCGAAAACCTTTTTTCTAGGAAATTTAATTCTCTAAAATATTGTTCATGTAGACTTTTAGTCTATATGGCGTTGTTCAGCCAGCGTTTCGACGGAAAGATAAAAATGCACTGATTTTTCATTGTTTTATTTTTTTCTACAACAATTCAAATGGTATAAGATTTATATACACCACTGAAATTTGTATGGTTGTTACGGGGCTCGAATCAATAAAGACTGTTTAAAAAGGAAGAGAAGGCTATAGCTTTCACTATAGTCTCTCTATGATTTCTTTTTATTCGTATAACAGACTATTACAATATTATTCGGCGTGGAATCTACAATAATTGATATCCGTAGAGTATAATTATATATAAGACCGTCGTAGGTTCGATGGTCCGAGTAGACTGGTTTTCGGGGTGTCCGAGGTGCGATATATATAGTTGTTCCGAGTGGTATCTAGAGAGAGTTGGTTATCTCTAAGTCACAGGGAGAGTTCATCGTCATCGCTGGGCAATGGTCATCCGGGGGTGGTATCTAGAGAGAGTTGGTTATCCCTGAGTCACAGGAAGAGTTCGTCGTCGTCGCTGTGCAATGGTCATCCGGGGGTGGTATCTAGAGAGAGTTGGTTATCCCTGAGTCACAGGAAGAGTTCGTCGTCGTCGCTGTGCAATGGTCATCCGGGGGTGGTATCTAGAGAGAGTTGGCTATCTCTGCGTCACAAGGAGAGTTCGTCGTCGCAGCGTTACAATGGTGTTATATCAACGCTATTTGAAAGATTTTTGCGCTAATTTGAAACTATTGTTGGATAACCCATTAAAACCCATGCCAAGCCTCTAGACTTGGCAGATAGCTCCGAAGTAACCATCGGATTCATAGGCAATAAAAAAAAAGTTACACATGTTTTTTCTTATGCCAATTACAATTGTTTATAAAAAATAAGTTACACATGTTTTTTCTTATGCCAATTACAATTGTTTATGAAAAATTATTTAAACTAATTGTTCTGAAAATTGTTATTTCGGTAAAGTAAGTATGCCAATCGACTGCTCATAAACAATTGCAATTGGCAAAAGAAAAAAACACGTGTAACTTATTTTTTTATTTGCCCTATGAATCCGATAGTTACTTTGGAGCTACATATATCTGCTCTAGGCTGGACATGTGTTTCAATGGGTTAATATGAACCAGAAACGCAGAAACCCACAACATTGGATGGTGTGCCCCGGCGCACGTAGTCTCGGGCCAGTCGAGCAAGGTACGCGACTATACCTATATTATCGCATGTTCCGAATACTGTCCCCTCGGAGCATTGGCGTTCAAGCACTTTGCGTTCTGAACGTTGGTATTTCTGAACATTGATCGTTTTGAATTTCGACTCTTATACCCAGCAGAAAGGTCGAGACTGCAGTCGATTGGTTCGTCCCAGTTGCTCAGTTCGACCATTCGAGATTTGAACCAGTGTTGTGTTGTATTCGACGCGCTCTTTACGTGCAAATATTATCATAGAGGAACATTTTGTTATTTTGCAAAATGAAGCTCCTCACGCACAATATGTTGACGTCAAAGTGTCTGAAGGGGGTAACCGTGGGATATCCTCTAGGAATAGTGGTAAGTCCAACGATGAATATCCAATTCTTCGATGTTTAACGTTTTTTTGGAGGTTAAGTCAAACGATCCCGACAGACACGTGCTAACAATAATGTTCGTTGTTCGGATCGGTTGTTATGGGTTTTTTTTTTTAATTTTTCATTTTAATATCAATTATAACATTTTCAGGCAAAGGACATCAAAGTGTCGGAAGTGGATTTCAATTCGGAATTCATTGCCAGGATAATACCAAAGTTGGATTGGGCGACGCTGTGGAAAGCAGCTGAAAGCGTACGTACATAACACATTTGTTATTTATGGGCTCGTTTTTTTTTTTTCTTCGTTTTTCCAATTCACATGGCAACCTTTGTGCAGTCTGTTCAACAATATAATTCAACAATAATTCAACAATAGAACGTTTTTTTGAAAACTATTGAAGATGCTGGTTTTTTTTTTTTTTTTTTTTTTTTGCGTTAAAGTACATTTAAAGGGCTGCGCCGCGGCTACCCAGTACATTGTCAAACTTTCATAATTATACAGAATAGCCTGGTACTTGTTCGCCATGATGTCCATCATTGCTGATGTTTTGCCTCTTCCGGAAAGATCATTGACTGTTTCAGTGGCTTCATGCCGTACGACTCGCCTCCCCAGAAACGTCTTTGACTTTCACACATGTTTTGGCAGCCACCATGCAGGTGATGCGTGGATCCGTTGACTTTCCCATCTGCATGCTCAGACGGTTTGGGCGATACCGAAACAACTTTGCAATTGTGTCGTAATTCTTCAAACGTACTTTTGTGCCGAAAAACAAGAGAAAACAAAATTAATCTTGCGATTCGCTTCTTACGAATCCTACGTAGTGAAGGAAGATTCGTCCGAGGGAGAAGCATTTACATTTTTTCGAATCTTTGACTTCCTCATAGTAGGATCTTTGTTCAACTTGCGGCTTGTTGTTGTTATTTAAATTTTTAACTTCCCGATTATAGGGAAGTTATTGTGATGACCCCGAAAATTGAAAATCGTTTTTTTTTGCAGATCTTCACGTTTCAAGGTCATTGGGTTCATTTGAGCCTATTTTGAGCAAAATGTTTGTGTGTGTGTGTGTGCGTATGTACGTACGTACGTACGTATGTGCTCAATTTTTCGTTAACGTTTTCTCCAAAACTAATGACGCGATCGGGATGATCGATGATGCAATTGATGTGTCTTGCCGGAACTTAGAGCTGATTAGATTTTGGTCCAGATCGGTCAAGTAGTTTTTTAGTCTTTTAGCAAAAATCATAATTCAAGAACGGAATTTACACTGGAGGGTAGCAATTTGCAAGTGGCCACTGAGTGGCAATAATATAAATATGGTGCTGTTCTTGTTGTTGTTGCTGTTGTTGTTTTTTTTTTTTTTTTTTTCCCCCGTTACCGTGAATGAGGGATGAATGCAATTTAAAAAAAAAAATTGTGGCACCCCACTTGGGAAAAATAATTTTTTCTTTCGTCATTCTTTAAGATTTAGGTGTGCAAACGTTTGTAGTAAACGAATTTTCATTCTTAGTAGGAACGAAAAAAAGTTGTGGGACTTTGAAAAATGTTTATCCCCCCAAATTAAAAGAAACTCGAATAGATTTAGACTCGCGAATCGGGAAGTTACTTGTGCGGCCCATGAAGGGTCACACACAAAATAAACATGAATAGCTATAGGCATTACGAGCCATGGGCACTACTGACCACGGGCACTACTAACCATGGACACTACTAACCATGGACACTACTGACGATAGGCACTACATACCGTGGACACTACTATTTTTTTTTGTTTTTACCATTTTCTTGTGTCTTTGATGAAACGTACATACGCCTTAAAAAGTTACTCGGCACATTCAAAGAAAATGCCTCTAGAATTTTATACAAGTGTCAAAATCTCGACAAAATTGTATTCATAATGTGTTAACATCTCTCGCAACATGTATGACATTACATAGACGTCGCGAGTATATGAAAAGTTTAAGTTTTCTAATATTTAAACGCGTCGTTAAATATCTACTAAATTTAGTCACAAATAGAAGCAATCGTTAGCTTATCCACGTTCATAAATTTTTGCACGTTCCGTCAAGTATTTTTGAATTTGCAGTGGTTGGAACTCAGAAATTTCGAATTGCTCTGAAATTCGATCCATTCGGCCGCTCGTCGTTAAATTTTGTGTGTATCACATCTCGATGATATTCCGTAATTGTAGAGAATCGAGGTTCGATTGGTTAAAGTTAACGGAAAGAGAGCAACAATTCCCAATGTAAAATCTGCACTCCTCGATGGATTTGACTCATTGTCAAATACCAAACATCCATGGGCATAATTCTATACGCGAAGAAATATTTATATGAATATCTCAAACCGAAATTCCGAACTCGCAATGACGGTGCTACGAATGGTCGCGGTGTAGAATGACATTGCAGCGAATCGTAAAAATTCAGAATGACATTGTAGCGAATGTACGTAATATTCGGAACGGCTACCAGTCGGCGCGGTTTTCAACATTTCTGACTTTCAATATTTCCCACGCGTAAATTATCAAAGTTAGATTCACATGCCGTCACTGACTTTTTATGAGAAATTAAATCTACAATTTGAATTCGAATTTGAGTTTGAATTTTAAGAGTGTTTGAACAATTTCGCATCAAGATCAAGATAACAACATTTTTGGAACGTCTCATAGCTTCCTCTATGAGGAAGCACAATAGAATCTTCAATAATTTTGGACAAAACTAGGACCGTTTTTTTGTTGAACAGACTGTCAATGCAAATTTGTAAACACTTTATGTATTTTTTCGACCTTTTTTTTTCCAGATCGGCCATGTCGGCGGATTGCCAGAAACGTTGATACAGGATTTCGAAAGGAACGAAGAGTTTTTGAAAAAAGTTCATCACGTATTGTTGGAAGTTGAAGTCATAAATGGCGATCTGTTGTGTCCCGAATCGGGGAGAAAATTTCCCATCAACGAAGGCATACCCAATATGCTGTTGAACGAGGACGAAGTTTAATCATCGCGTACAATGTAATTTTAAGAAATATCAATTAATCGTCTCAAGCATCGTGCTACACTATCTGTTCATCATGGCGAATATTTTCTGTAGATTCGTCGAGAGTTCTACCACAATTCTGCGATTAATATTAGCATATTTAATGCAGAGATAGAAATAAATTGTATTAGGAACAAAAATTTAAACATCGACCAATGGACATTGTACATGTACTTAGTTTAGGTATTTGTCGTTTGGTTTTTATTTAGGTATTAACCTTTCAGTCGGTGGTAAGTTGTTCTTAAAAAAAAAAAAAATAGCATCGTTGACTATAGATTTCATACTACACTGTAGTAGATTACTAGCTGAATGCATTAAATAATTCTACGATAGATTGTAGCGTTACAATGTGATATTATTAAATTATTTATCAAATCTATATCAACTGTAAAGTTCTTCCACGAGATCGACGATCGAACCATTTATTACCTGTCAATAAACTAAATGCGTTAATAAAAACCGACTTTTTGACATTCCATCAGTGTTACGACGTTTTTTTTTCTTCTTTATCGCATCGTGCAAAGAAATAAACTGCAAGTTGGAACTTGCAATTTGCTTGATCCAAATCGTGGGTCGTGAACGAAGCTTCTTCTCTGAGGAAGCATTTCTATTTTTGTTTCGATCTTTCTCATGAAGGAATCTTCGTTCACTGACTACGATTGGGCAAAAATAAATTGCAAAGTTTCAACTTGTAGCTTGTTTGATATTTTAGTATCGATCAGAGGAATCATCGAATTTTAATTTCTTCTTAAATTCGATGGTGGATAAGTGGATTTCCGTAGAATTTAATACTGAAATTAATTATTCAACCGTTGATTTATTTATGTCCGGGAGATTGAGCATTGCAATTGAAATATGTTTAAATCGGCAAAGGTTCGAAAAGAAAAACTTGAATTGATTTAAGGTGAAGTACGACATCTGAGCGCCCGTCTCTCTCGCTCCGTCGCGAGCGTCCATGGTGCTATCTCGCTCGCACTCGTACGCTACGAAATGTCTCGTACATCACCTTAAAAGACAATCGGTTTTGACGATCTTCGCAAAATGTGATACGTAACACGGATAAATGATATTCCACCCTTTTTGAAAATTGATGAGAATTATATTGATAAATTAGATTTTTCGAAAAACTCAAAATATCACAAGATCAAAAATTCTCGATGGATTTGGGCCAAACGTAATAGCAACTAACCTCGTGTACAAATCTGTTCGTGAAAAACTATTTGAACGAATATCTCAAAATTTACGATCGTTACAGTCATCGTAAATTTTTTTTTTGAAAATTTGAAAACGCCCTGTAATCCGAGTCGCAGTTCGAATCATGCCAAACATTTCAGTCAATGAAAGGTTTATAGAGCTGCAAATGTCTGAAAAATTTGGGGGCTGTAGCCTAAACCGTTCACGAGTTACACACGTTTTAATTTTGCGAGGTCATTACACACACACATACATCCGTTCATTTTCTCCAATTGTGTTTTCTCGACGTTTGACCACATTTCAAACATGTCAGCATGAAGTTATCGAAAATGAAAATGCCCACCATCACATACTCTATGAGAAAACGAAAAAAATTCTGCGTCAGGAATTGGTCGTGGAATGTCGATGGAAATATTCATTTAGTGATTACAGATGACTTTATTGCACAGATATGTATATATATAAGGATGGATACATTGTTTTCATTGCGAAGCATACGCGGCATCGTCTTATTTTAATACTCAATATTTTTTTTATGTCACCCTGTCCGTAAAAGTGCGGCTTTACGCTCACTGCGTTCGCTTCAAACCGCATTTACGAACCTTGTGACATAAAATTTCGTACGACACTCGTACGAAAAACGTTTTCTGGACTCGTGTGATTGCAATACTCGCCTTCGGCTCGTTCTGCAAACTCACACTCGTCAGAAAAACATTTTTCGTACTAGTGTCATAATATACTATTTTTCTAATTGCCTAGACTGTAAAGCTTTCGCTAGGAATGTAATTAATCAGCTTGATTATTTTCACGTATTTGAGCTACGCGATAATAATAGCGCGATGCGCTATGCGTCAACGAATCCATCTAAATTGGCAATCGCTTGGCGAATATCTAAATATAGATTTTTTCAGTTTATTTATTAATTTTTTTTGGTTCTTCGGTCGTCTCGCAAAAAATGCTAAACATTGTTAAAAATATTTTTTTTCATTTCTATTATTACCATTACATTGCACAGAGTGATTGAAAATTGCATTGAGTTTTATTATTTGTTTTAAAATACGCGACGTGTTCTACCAAACTCACAGTTTAGCGATGGACGATATTAACTTCGTTACTAACAACAAAAACATCATGTTCATTGAACATCAAACTTCACAAGAAAACTCCAACATTTACGAATAGTACAAGATCGACGACAAACATCTAGTGTACACGTTTCGTCACGTCTACCGTTGTTTTTTTTTGTTATTCCTCTTATCTTCTCCTTCTTTTCTTTCCTATTATTCATTACGACCAATACAAATAACGCTTTGGAGTAAAACGTTCTACAAAAATTGATTTGGCATTTTTTTTCATTCAAATATCTTTGGCAAATAATCGGATAGCATATATCAGCTGGAAGAAGCACATGGGTTTGGATATTTGACATTGGGGGGGGGGGGGGGCTGGATTATAGCGAAAAGTCGATAGCTAACTGTGTATCCCGTTGAATATTTGATACATCGTTTTAGTATTTCAACGTTTTGTCGACAAGTACATTGTGAAGATGGCTCAATGCGTGCGGGATAATTATTTTCTTTTTTTTTTTTTTCATACACACAATTAATCTTATCGGTATTTCACAAAGGAACGGTGGGACGTAGCTATTGTTGTCGGAAATTTGAATGCAATAATTTGATACACAGCTGCGACGATAACGCAATCGGAGGCGCAAACGTTATCGTTCATCTACATATATGTCATTTTGTCCCTCGGACTCGTCGGCGATACGTAAAATATAGTGAAAATATATATATGTCATATTTCATCCACCTTAGTATCCTCGAAGATCCAAAAAGCTATAAAAATAGCTCACACCTAACTTCTCAGCCACAGCCCGTCTTTTATTACTTCTGTATTCACATATTAGGTTTTTTTAAAGGCAGGATTATTTTTCATTTTTTTTTGTTTTGTTTTGTCTCGGATGAAGCTATGAAAATACCTCTGTATATCAATTTAATTATGGCACATTCAAGTTCTAGTATAGTCTTCGTTTGCCACTAGAGAATTCTTCTCCTATCATTCACGAGCGTACCTTGCTTCATTTTTCATCAAGGCTAAGTACTTGTCTTATTTTTTTTTTCTCTCTCTCTCTCTCTCTCTCTTTTATTTTTAATTTTAATTTTCTTTCTATTGTTACCCAAACCGTGTGAAGCAACATTTTTGCCCGTTCGACCGGGTTAGCTTATAGTTACGATAATCCATTGAGGACGCAAAATTTTCGTGATTCTCACGATGAGTCACGATAAGATGGGCCATTATTAAAACTATATTGAAACCTTTTAATTATAATACTGGTTACAATGGCTCCAATCTCACGGCTATATCTATTGTCCCGAAGATGTTATTACAATAACCACGAATCAGTGTCGCCTTTCATTCCGAGGATCCAGTGTAATTTTTTTTTTTGCTAGTGGGTTATTCCTGTTTTTTTTCCATTTCTCGACCAAAATGTGTGATACGTGAACGTCGCATATGAAAGACCCTCGGACTCTACGTCTAGAATTATTCGAAGAGTTCGCATAATTCTTCGATATTATTTATTCGATCGCGAATAAATCATCTCGAAGAAAAAAACAAAAAAGATTCCAAACTGACGAAAAATGAGTCGATTAAAAAAAGGACACGGACAGATTGAATATATGTGATTTGAAAAATGATACGCAAAAGTATGTCAGACGCAGTGCATCGCTCATGACCAACACCAACACATCTGGATATGGCATAGACAGAAAAATTGAAAATGTCCGAAGTTAAACACTTCGTAAGATTGCAGTTGAAATGAATTTTTTCAATAATCATTTTACGAACTCAAACTTCGAACTGATTCCCGACAGTTAAATAACATTTTTCAGTATGATCTAATAACGTAAAGAACACAACGACAAGACGGTCACCGAATAACAAATCAACGCGTGCAATGAACATACGAAATAACAGACAAATAAAATTCTTCAAACAATATACTTAAACGTGAAAACAAACGATAAATAAAATTAAATATCTTTACCATCCGCGGTTGTAAATAATACTATATGTGGTTTACTATTTTAAAACGAGTATCCTGTTGTTGTTGTTTTTTTCAAATACCTTTTTGCTCGTTTGAATAAAAATTGACTACGATGGAAAACCGAAATTTTAGAAGAAACAATTGCACGTGTCTCATTTGCCACGGCTTTCGGTGTTGGTTGCGTTTCTCTGTGAGTATATGGAACCTTGGGCCAATCCCCGCAAAGGACCTTTGCGCAGATCCGAATTCGGGCCTTTGGCCACGCTCCGACCTACGGAAATCAGCGTCGAATCTTTACCCATAGCGATTGATTTTGCGTAAGATTCTGTTGTAAGTAGATCCGGATCCGGACCCGCCCAGGGTGCGTAATCGGCGCTGAAATTTTTATCAACCATGAGACGTTACCCCTCCTTTTTTTTGTGTTGTTTCGTAGTATCGGTACAAAGTGAAACAAGAAAGAAGAGTTAAACTCACAGAAGAAGATTATTGTTCGCGCCTTTTGCCAAATCGGAATTTGCGCCCATTGGCTTTGCGAGATACGGCAACTTGTACTTGCTGTCTTCGGTGGTACTGGTTCCGCGGGATACTCTGCAATCGAAAAAATATATCATATGCGCATTTTAATGTCGCACTTTTTTTTCGTCGATTAGAATTTCATCTTACTTGGGAGCTTCGTTTTTATTTTTCGAACGTTTTGATTTCTCATCGACGTCTTTGATTATTTTCTTTATCGGCGAAGCCGTCAGTTTAATGGGCTCTGTAATCGGAGGACTGTCTTTGCGATCGTCGCTTTTGCTGCTGTAATTGAAAATGAATTAAATTGATAAATGAATAAATGAATAAATGCTAATTTTAAGAGGACTGTATGTACAAAATGTGAAGGGAACGGGAGAGCCATACTACCCTGTAAAAGAGTAAACAAAATACACGCATACATACATAAATGAATAAACTAAAAAATGTTAGCATTGATTTCCGCGTTGCTAAAACGTTTCGACAAATGATAATTGGTTTACCTCTGACTGCTGCACGCGCGTCTAGGCTGGATAGCGTCTTCGGCAACCATTATTCCCAAAATGTGAATGGCACGTTCTTCGTCGTAATCTACGCTGTCCATTGCCAAAGTAATAACTCGCTCCGGTACCGTTTTGAATTTCTCCATCAAACGTTTTTTCACTGAATTATCACAAATGGCAATTGGAATTGAGAACACAATAATAATAATAAAATAAAAATAAACAAGGAGCTTTTAAAAAATAATCACGATGCAATATGTATTTAGATGAACGCGTACTTTTATTTTTCTCTTCCAAACTCTTCATACGAGGTGGCGGTGTCGGTGCAACTGGAGCAGCTGGAGCCTGATGAAGAATATTTCGTTGCCATTAGTTTCTTTATATATTTTATTAAAAAACCATTAGTTTCTTTATATATTCCATATCAATTCGGACGGGCGAAATTCTCACCCCTACCGATTTGGTTCATGATATTCTTTTGTGGCTTTTATTTCACCCCAACAACCTTGATTTTTTTCACAATTTTCACATCGCCCTACGACTCTTGAAAAAAATGAAAACTACCCTAAAATAAGAAAAAGGGTTCTCGGCTGCAATTAAAATTTTTGATTTTTTTGTTGTTATTTCAATGGTTGAAAAACGAAGTTGCCATCTATATTGCCGAAATTTCAGAGTAAGGTCTTTATTGCAACTTTCATTGATTATAATTTTCGTCATGATTCAAGCTGTGATCGGATTTCATGTCGTTTTCAAATTCCCGAAAAAAGAAAGTTTACACTATAGCGATTCGAAATTTTAAGATTCGTCTGAATAGCTCTTCACAAATACATTTCTCCCCGAGATTGGTTGGTATTGCATTTGGACGCGATACATCGATAAGTTTTGATTTTATATTCAACATTTTTTTGAAAATCAATTTTATCAATATAACTCCTGTTAACTTTCACCGATTAAGCTCCAAATTTTCAAAAGTAAAGAACATTATTCAGTTGTAATATATATATATCAAATTTGGCGAAGATCGGGTTGTTGTGCTACACAATTTTCGTATCATGAAAATAAATTATAATTGTTATTATAAAACGTAACATTTATAATTAAGGTGACAGGTAAAAAAAAAAATTTTTTTTTTAACGTTTAGATTGTAAATTCATGATTGCAAAAGGAATGCAAAGTAAATTCACATTTTTGGTTATTTCGAAATTAATGCGAAAGCAATGCGAAGTAAATTCACATTTTCGCCATTTCAAAACAATTGTTTTATAAACCGATATTTCAAACATACCGCAATGCATTTTCAAGTCCAGCGAACTCAAAATAGCTGACACAAATAACATAACCGAAAAAAGTGCATCGCAAACCAAAATGCTGATGCAAAATGAGTCAACGTTGGACCCATTGAACTGCGTTCTGATTTCGGTGGAGAGTCGAAGATAGGTAGGGACCAAACGCCGGAAGTCAGTCATCAATCCACCATCAAACCGACAGGGCATCCGCCGGAAAACTCTCGTATCGCGACAAGGTCATAGTAACAGTTGAAAGTACTCGAAGATTCGATCGTGAAACTCGCAATACGATAAGTGCGGAAATTTATTGTCAAATATTGTAAAACCATTAAGTTTCATTGATCAATTTTAATAAACTTAAAATCGTATTGTTCTTAGGTGAATTCTAATTTCTTATTAGCAAACGATTCCCAAAAACATAAATATATTCCTACAGAACCGGTCTGACGAGACTTGTGTCAATCCGGCAAATAACAGGGCAAATGGTTCGGATTTGACAGAAATTCAAGTTCTTCAATTTTGAGCCTCTGTCGATTTAAGAATATTTGACTTTTGCCATGCTCAATCTTATAGATTTACATTAATTAACCGTTGGGGTTGTTCAGTATTGAATATGTCAAAAACCCACCTACACGTTCAAATTTGAGGAGAAATTTAAAGTATATTTACCTATTGATGAATATTCGAATATCAGCGACAATATTGGAGAAGTTGCAAGTTGAAACTTGTAATTTGTTTCGTAATGAATCGTAAGTAGTGAACGAAGATTCTTTTATAAGGAAGCCAAATATTGAAGAAAAAATGCTCCCCCATGAAAGAATCTCCGTCCACGAACTGCGATTCAGAGAAAACAAACTACACGTTTCTCCTTGCAGAAAATCCGATTTGTTTTTAGAGCAAAATGAAAGCCACCGAAAAAATCATGGACTGAATCGTCAGGGTTTTGACCGTTTGAATTGATATGGAAGGCCTTGTATAAATGAATGAATAAATATATATATATGAGCGATTCCACGTGACTTCAGCCACTCAAAAAAAATGTTCACAAATAATTTAAAAAAATTGAGTTATTTTATTGCGATATATTCGCTGAGTGCCGATTTTTTAAAGAATTTTCTGACGGTTTTATCGTTAATTAATTTTTTTTAATTTTTCGTATTTACGTTTGTAAGAAATAAAAATGTGCGTCTTTTTATGGTCTTCCAGAAAAAAAATCACTTTAGATTTTACTGAGCAAGTTGAACGTCGGTTTCAGGGCAAAATATGCAATATTTTTTTTCTCATGAAATGCACTCGCTATTTTAGTTTTCGAAATTTCCCCATATTCTGAATACGAAAAAAGAATTTTTGGTATTTTTTATATCGTGGGATCGGAAATCGGTAATGCGTAATTTTACCGGTTTTATTAATAGATTTTTTTCAGTTTGATTTTTTTTTCATGTGCTCCAGTCACTTTACGCGAGTTCAGAAGCCTCCTTAAAAGGGAAATTAATGAAAATCAATGCTCGTTGAATCGCGTAAAGCGACTGAAGCACATGAAAAAAAAAAAAAAAAAAAAAAATCAAACTGGAAAAAATCTATTGATAAAATCGGTAAAATTACGCATTACCGATTACCGATCCCACGATATAAAAAATTCGGCACTCGGTAAATATATATCAATAAAATAACTCAATTTTTTAAAATCATTTGTGGAATTTTTTTTTTCAGTGACTGAAGTGATGTGGAATCGCTGATATATATTTATTTATTCATAAGTGATATGCGACAATATCGAACATGACAAACTCACCAGTGCCTCATCTTTGACACGCGTTGCCGATTTGGCCGGTCCGGTGGGATTGCGTTTTTCGTATCCCCGTTCGATGAGCTTCTCCGAAGCTTTGTGAACATTATTGTCGCTTTGCTCCAATATATCGAGCAACAGTGTTTCCTCCACTTTAGGGAACACATTTTTCAGGTACCTGAATTAACATGTTCAACGTGCAATGCATTACCGCGCAGTGTCTACGAACTTTCGTTTGGCTGGGTGCACATACGGATACAATATACAAAACGATAATGCAAGTCGCACAATAAAGATACTGTATTCTAGTACGATAATAGTACATTATGACACTAGTACGAACATTTTTTTTTCTGACGAGTGTGAGTTTGCAGAACGAGCCGAAGGCGAGTGTTGCAATCACACGAGTCCAGAAAACGTTTTTCGTACGAGTATCGTATAAATTTTTATGTCACAATGTGTGTCAATGCAATTTTACGATTAGCGTGTCATAATAGTATCGTATACAATTTTATGTCACAACGTGTGTAAATGGGGATTTGCGCACGCGAAGTGTGCGTAAAACCGCATTTTACGCACGGCGTGTCATAAAGAGTATACATGGTTCTACGATATCTATCAACGTAGGTTCGAGCGAATTTCGACATGTATACTTATTAGGGTGGTCGTTATTTAGGGTCAAAATTGATTTTACCCTCTCAGCCCCCTAAATCGGTTCGAAATGCGTAAAAACTAAAGCTGTAATTTTTTCAGATAAAAAAAAAAGTTTAACCCTCGATCACGGGGGTTGAAGTTTTCCATTTAAAATCCATGGGTATTTCCTGAGTTTGCAGTCACTACTTTACTGTGGACCTAAATATGTTTGTAAAATCTTGAAATTCTCAGAAATTAGTTCACAAGCATGTTGCTACATGGAACAAAATTCCCAAACCCTTACCCTCAAAATGTTGCAAAACATGACCATAACAATTATAATTTTTTTTTCTTTTAATTTCGCTTCCTTATTTTTTTATAAATGTATTTAAAATAAAATAAATTTCTAAACGAGTTACAAATTCTTAAGTATTGTGTCCTTTTTTGCGTCTGGATTATTTTTTCGATATTCACTTACAATTTGTGAAATGAACTGTTTCTGTTATTGTAATTGTGAATTATGTTATGTGTATATGTAATTGTGAAGTTTTTAAATAAAGTTAATTTGTATTGCTAAAGTGAATAAGTTCGACTGCAACACGTACCGTTTGATTTCGTCGCAACATCGCGCACATGAATTTGCAACTGTCGTGGATTCTATTAAATAATCGCGAGATCTGTATACTAATTTTTGAACATTTTAAGATTTTACAAACATATTCAGGCTCACAGTAAAATAGTGACTGCAAACGCCGAAAAACCCCATACATTTTAAATGGAAAACTTCAACCCCCGTGGTCAATGATAAAACATTTTTTTCTAATTAAAAAAATATTACAGCTTTACTTCTTACGTATTTCGAACTGATTTAGGGGGCGGTAAGGATGAAATTAATTTTGACCCTAAATAACGACCACCCCAATACATATATGTATTCGTGTCAGAGGAAACGTTTATTTCTCTCTCATCCACATTACAAAACTTCATGGGATCAAGCAAACTGAAGATGCAATTACATTCTATCATTCTCAAATTTTCACAAGAAAAAATATATATTCAAAAAAATGATAATAATTTGGCATTCGCACTTTTGAAAACAGTCTAAGAAGATGAATAATATCGTTGGCGTAAACGTGCGATTTCATAATAACCTGACCCATCGGATCACCAAAAGGACCAACGAAAACCACAAATCGTTCATTCAGTTCTTCGGAGAGCCCGAATATCGATTCCTACAATTTGCACACTTGCTGAATTTATTATTCAACTAATTAATATTTTTTCGTTTTTTTTTAAATTTATTATATTAGTGTTATGCAGCAAAATGCAACTGCATCTACTGAATAAATTTGAGCTTGTGGCGACGTTCTGGAGGTTTTTTTTCCCGCCAATAAGAGAGTACTTCTTTCTTATCGTAATCGATTGAAACCACGGAGAATGGATTTAGTCGACGATGCACATGCTCATATATATTCATGCCTCTGTATATATAATTTTCAAGCAATCCTGTTAATTACTTCCCAAAAATATCCGACAACGAATAATTGAACAACGAATCGTTCGACACGATAAGCCTTCGATCAAAAATCATAATAATAATAATAAAAATAAACAAACACAAAAAACGAAATACAAATAGAACTGACCTATCTATGATTCGAGTAACTAATGAATTCCATGATTAGCGTATTTTAAAAACGTTGTGGAAACTGAAAGAGAACACAAGTGAAAATAATAATAATGGTAATGATAATAATAATAATAATAATAATAATAATAATAAAAGACGTAAAAATGTGTGTAGTGAACCGCGGTGGTCGTCTCTGTACAGTAGCATGACAGCCGTTATTCCAAAGGATCTGTAACGTCAAACATCAATTGGCCCCTTCGTATCGCGAAAAGCCTAAGATTAATAGGCAATACAATTTTCACTGTAAAACTCTCAATGAATTTTTTCTTTTCAATAACCAATTTCATTTGTCGCGTGATTCGAGGTAATTCGAAAAATTCGAATCGAACGAAAGATAAGAAGAAAAAAATCAGGGATTCATAATCAAGAAACGTTAAAAATGTTGATGAAAATAAACATTGCATATTTTTGCGCCCGCTTCGCATGCATAAAATTACGCGTTTTCGAGGGGGGGTCGGACAAAAAAAAAAAAAAGAATTTCGACGCATGCTACTTCTACACAGCGCTGAAACAGATTCCTCAACATTTCATCGTCACACATAACACTCAACGCGATGCTGATATACGCGATATGCGTAATAATCGATCGCATCGGACAAATATAAATTCTATCTATATGACAACGGATACGGTATCAACATCTAGCATCCAGACTGGGTGTGACTGGAAAAAAAAACATTAAATAATTCATAAACCTAAGTTTCATTTTTGGGGAGTTAGGGGCTGGCCTTGCCCCTCGCGGTGGACTCAACGTGAGCGCAGCGTGTATCGCGTGCATCGGTAGTCGCCACCTTGGTATTGCATAGTTCGAATGCACTCCGACGGGTGTGCATGGCCCAGGCTCGCAAAGAGGATTCTTCTCGACCTGGAGCGCACTCACAACCAGTGCCGCTCTGTTATGGTACCTGAAATACATTGGCTAAAAAATTCGACCTAATCCTGCGAAACGATGTTTTTTTTTCCCCTTCCTTAAGCAAGTTGGGGCAGCGACCGATTCAACGAATTTTGTACGAATAATCAATCGGTAACCGTTCTAGTTATCATTTTTATCAGGTAAAATAAACGGGAGTGTACAGATCTGAAGCGCGCCAACCACCTTAAGGGATCATCCTGGTGTGAATAATGATTTTTTGTATAATCGATTTTTTTTTCTTTTCATCATCCGATAGTATACACTGTAATAAACATTCTCACCAATTTTCAAATCAAAATTTAAATTATTTCGGTCGCTACAGTCTTTCTTAGCAAAAAGGATTGTAGCGTAACCTGGGGCATTCGTCCGCGCGGTGAACCGGTTTCGCTTTCGATATCTAGTTTGGATACGCCTAAAAAAATTGTGCCACCGAATAGAAAAGGCTCGAGGAGCAGACATACACGATAAGAAAGAAAAAGGTCCGTAGGGTTCCTTGTATGGACCTGGCATCGTCGATTGATCGTAAGTAGACGATTTATATGAAAATTCCTCACTACAAACTTTAATCGCGTTTTGCTCGGAATAGTGTTTTCAAAAACGGTGGCCACTCTCAAAGGAACAGTTTTCAAGCTATCCCTTTGAAATTTTCACTGAACATTCTTCACGTCATTCTCTAGGTCTCCATGGAAGCTTTTTTTTTTTTGAAATCTTCTATTTTTTTTTTACGAATAATCGTCGAAAAATAGGCTAAATTCCATACTTTCCTACCGATTAATAATCCTCTTGAAATTTTTGTTTCAGATTAAAATTGCGTCCGTAATCATGGCCACCGTTTGGGTCCTTTTTTTTCAACGCCATTTTGAAAAAAAAAAAAAACAATGTTAAAAATGAATGAATCAATTTTGAAAAAAATTATTTTGTATTCTCTATTAGCGCTGTAATTTGTAAAAAAAATCAGACCGATAAGTTTATCCTAACCCCCCCCCCCCAAAAAAAAAAAAAAAAAAAAAAAAAAAGGCCGAAAATCTGCCATTTTTCGGGGGGTCACACTAGAATGATCCCTTAATGAATTTTAGGAATGTTTTTGGTATAATTAAATGCACGTTAATAAGATTCGTGTGAAAAGCCAAGTTCATTAAAACCAATAACGATCACCCAATGTTAGTACATTGAAAATTAGGCGGTTAAAAGATATTTGAATTCTTTGGTAATTCGTAGTTGTTTGTCGTCGATTGAGCAAAGAGCTTGACTCAGCATCGAATCGTTGTATCACAGATGGTAAATAATAGTATGCGATTATAATCGTAATCTCACTTTTTCAGTAACAGTCGAATATGGGTATCGGTGACTGTGGGAAACATGGCGTTGATCTTCGCCACTTGAATTTCCGTATCGCCGCTCTGAGTAAAGCTGGTTTCCATGTTTCTTATCGGCGTCGGTGATCCTATTGTCATCTCGCCAAAACGATTTGTCGCAGCGCTGATCGATCGCGTTGACATAGGAGTTTTTAAATCCTACGCACGTAGAGAATCATTTTTGAGCATTCGAATCTTATCGGGTTTTTTTTTTCTTTTTAACATTGATTCACCGAGTGTTGCATAGAAATAATAAATTACCGATCGACGTACGTCGCCGACCTACCTGAATACTCGGCGGCAAGAATGCGAGTTGCGGATTATGATACGGAGATGGGCTCGGATAAACCTGCAGGGCTCTGTGGCCACCGTTGTAAACGAAATTTCCGCTTCCCCCCGTCTATGTTCCATTGTGTGGTTTTTTTTTTTTTTTTTTTTTTAAATTATTTCCAGGTGCAGCGTGCAGACATTATATGTATTCAAAAACATTGTCAAATAGTGACATTTGTGCGCGTAAGAGTGATGGGAAAACTACCACGTATGATATATCCGTTACGTCGCTCAATGTACAAAGACGAGATGGTTACGAGCGACATGGACGGATTAATTTTGGAAAAATAAGATAATTTGAGAGTGTCAGATCTCATCCTAGTTTTTTAACAATGCCACATTGATGCAATGTGGTTTTCTTGAGAATGTTAATTTTCCAAAAATCTATTGTTTGTCCGATCATTAATCGGACATATTAATATGAATTGCTTTATTTTTCATTATTTTGGCAGCATGGTCGCTCAAGTTTGACCGATAAATGCAAAGTTTTCACTGTGAATTAGACTCACGAATCGTTTATTGAAAAATTTGGTTTTTCCAAAAATTTTATGGTCTCTCATTATTGCATCATCAATTTGTAAACATTTTTGCAAAACATATTGCGAATTAGATTAAAAAATGATCAACCCTCCGTCTGTACACTGTCTTTACGGAAATGCTGTCTGTACAACGATCCTAAGAAGTCCTGCGACTTATTTTTTTTTTTTTTGTCATGTAAAAAACATCCGAAAATTTTGAAAAATATTTCCTATACTTCTTAGAAATTATGATTTATTTTTCGATAAGTGATTTGGCAATCTGTTGAAAAGCTTTTTTGCTATGACTAATCGAAGCTTCGAGCGATATCTTACCTGAAATTTGGGTTTCTTTCCGAAAAGGGAGAGTGTACAGATGGAGCGTTAACAACATCAAAACAGAAAAAAAAAAAAAAAATCAAAACAAAACAAACGTAGAAACAACAAATTGTGAGAAAATTGAAAGGTTTAACAAAGATTACCGACCTGCAGCGGTATTGACTCCGGCGGATTCATGGCCAAGGCCGAGCTCGTCACGTGTGAATTCTGGGTCTGAACATACTGAGCGTACTGCCAGTATCGCACTCTCGGGTCTTCCCAAGTGGTGGATCTGCTGAAATGATTGATGAAGTACCTGGGAGATTGAAATCGCAACTAAAAATGTGAACAATTACGATGAACGATTAAACGATGAATCGATGACGAATTAAACGATGTGACGTTACGATAGCCGACTGATTCACAACAATGCAGGTGTCACGTTAGTTAGCACAGTGCGGGGTGGATCGACTTGGCGATTGTTTTTTTTTGTTTCCTTTTTATTTCTTAATCAAAGTTGATTATCCGAATGTATTATTACCGTCGGAGTTAACATTGTTATTGTTAAAATTGTATTTTCGATGTATTACGTACGGACGACCGCTGCACATGTCATATCTGCATTCCCAACCCGGAGGTAACTGCGTTCTATCTTCGTGTTCCGCCATTTTTTTTCGCGTTTATGACATTTGAGCCTTCACAGTTGATCACCACGTCGTTATGGAGGCAGAGATTAGTTAGGAGCAGGGTCTGACACTCGGATGAATTCTCTCAACAGTACGTGGTCCGTTATTGTCGCGGCGTAAACTAACCCACTAGCGGCGCTAGTAGTCACCCGCTGAAGAGATCAGTTGGGACAGAGATGAGTTGGGAGATGTCTGGAGGAGGCCTTTTTTGTGGTTGGGATGGAAGACTGTGCGAACCTGGTGGCGAAATCCGAAAGTTGGAGATCAACAACAATGCTGATGCTGCTCAACCAAGCAATCTTGGGCGCTCGCAGAGATGAGTTGGGAGATGTCTGACGGAGGCCTTTTCCGTGTACGCGATGGGCAACAGTGCGAACCTAGTGGCGAAATTCGAAAGTTGGAGTTGCCCCTCAGCAGAGATGAGTTGGGAGATGTCTGACGGAGGCCTTTTCCGTGTACGCGATGGGCGACAGTGCGAACCTAGTGGCGAAATTCGAAAGTTGGAGTTGCCCCTCAGTGCTGATGCTGCTCAGCCACGCAATCCCGGGCGCTCATCGGATTGCGCTCGCGCGCACGCAGTGGACGTGGATCAGCGCCACGGCCGTGGTGCGGCGAAATTGGAAAGTTGGAGGTGCCCCCGTCAGTGCTGATGCTGCTCAACCAAGCAATCTCGGGCGCGTTTCATATTGCGGTCGCGCGCACACCAGTCAGCGTGAATAAACGCCTCGGTGTGGCACAGTTCGGAACATAGCATCACTCCGACGGACGGTCTACAGATCCCAAGCCAACCGGCAAATTACCGACGCAGTCGATCGATATTTGATATAGCTCGCGCGCACGTGAATGCTTGTGGATGACGGCTTCGGTTGGGAGTATTTTTTCGCCGTTTCGCGTCTCGTTCGCTACAATCCAGTCGCGCGTTTCGCTTACATTGTAGCTATGGGCATTGTATTACATTGTATTACAAGGCTTTTCCGCACCACCGTTGTCTTCAATAGCACGTACTCACTTGCATTCCGTCTTTTTCATTGCATAAGGCCTGCGTATTGACAAATTTTCAAAATTATTTCTTAATACTTTTGCAGTAATATACAGCCTTTCTCAATGTTCTGATTTTTTCAATTTGTTTTTTCAAAATCGTTCATTTTACCCCCCACAATAAATGATCCGAAGGGGAAGGGCAAACATGATGTCGCTTCTATTTCAGTAAGGAAAAAACGATGAATCGAGAAAACACTTGGTATGAATGACACGTGCTTGCACGCACGTGTGTGTATGCGCGCGCGTATGTATGTCGCTCGACGACGCTCGATCTTCTGCGTGTGGGTGACAAAAAAAAAGAATTCTGAGAAATAAAAGAAAACGTTGGAAAAAAATGTTTTTATTATTATTTTTTGACCTTCTCCATCTACTGAATAATGTGAATAATCACTTTTCATCGCTTACGTGAAACACCAATGATCGATATTGATAAATATTATCAATAAATAAATAATCTAAATAAATTAGTATATTTAATATGCCCAAATGTTGGTAATAAATAAATATTTTTATTAATATCGATCATTGTTGTTTCAATATCCCAAGATACCTAATGAAAAATAATGTACATAATTAATAGCTAAAGTAGTATATTTGCATTGTCAATTTGTGTTATAAAAATTAAATGTTTGTAATCATTCATACCCTGATATAATATATGAATTACACAGAAAAAAAAATTTGAAAAAAAATTTGAGGCTCGATCTACCGTCGTCCTCGAGCTAAAAAAATCAGATAAAGGAGGTAAAAAAAAAATAATAGAAACATTTATTCCCAACTTTTTGTTCTTATTTCTCACAATTCATTTTTTTGTCATTGAACAAAAAATAGTAATAACATTTTTTGAAATTTTGATGATTGACACGGTATTAAATTGCTTGGAACTTCTTTGATTTTTTTTGTCTTAGTTATATAATTGAAACAACCGTTTAGTATATATATATATATATATATATATATATATATATATATATATATATATATATATATATATACTAAAACATGTTGCCACCCCCTCGCTCATTGGTTGGCCACGCCCTTGTCTGAAATCCGTTGCTTTTGCTAATCGATATCAACATTTATCAATGAATAACAAACCGTGGTTTTCCCTCATTGATATTTATGTTGATGATATTAGCGGAAAAGAAAAGCCGAAACGATCAGGGAAGGCTTTCGAGAGCCTTTTCGGATCGTTTCGGCTTTTTTTTCGACAATTCTGTTGGTGGACACGTATGTATGATAAGAAACACTTATTCTGAATAGTCGGAGTGGCAACATCGGCAGCGAGTCAGATTGCCACTTAGCCAACCTGGGTTCGAATCCCGGCAGGACTAAATTTTTTTTTTTCAATGTTTCCAAAGAATAGGGTGTAAATAACCGAAACGATAGAGGAAGACTCTTGGGGAGTCTTCCACTTGTGTGAAAGCAAATTGGTGTTTTTCAATAAACTTCGAAAAAAAAAAATTTTTTTTTTAAAGTAACTGAAATTTTTGAAGTGAATACTTCTTAAACGACACAGGATCGGCTCGCCAGCCGGCGCGTTGTAGGACGGGACAAGAGAATGAAGGAATGAAAGAAGAGAGAGAGGGGGCGAGAATGATGCGTGAGCTGTGGGTATGCGAGTGAGAGCGAGCGAGTCAATGCAGAGAGGGGGCAGGATCGCGTGCCTCGTCATCGGCAGTATACCTGGAGTATACGTCTGATAGTACGGACAGACCTCGTGCGAGAGAGATAGCGCCGTGGGCGCTCGCGGCGGAGCGAGAGAGAACGTGGATGTTAAGAGGATCCCGAACGTTTGGGCCACCTTCTCTCTCGCTCCGCCGCGAGCGCCCATGGCGCTATCTCTCTCGCACTTGTTGCGGCCGCGAAACGTTTGGGATCCTCTCAAATGGCGGGTAAGGGCTGGAGCGTAAGAAAAAACACTTCTGCGATTTTTTTCATAAATAAATAAATAGAGATAATTCATTCAAACCTTTTACCCATCATTAAGTATCATTTCGATAACATTCTGTGATTGTTTTATGCGAAAATATCGAAGAACAAGCCGGTGACAAAGCTTTTCCAACAATGTCTTTGGATAAAAACTATTTGCGGTAATAACTGTATCTCAGCTGAAAATTATCTCAAATCAACGATCATCTAAATTTAGTCGAAGTATCATCAAATCCTCCCCTTTACGGTCTCTGATTTTTTTTTTATTCTTAAATTTTCGGTGGTCATTTAAAGTGAAAATTTCGTGGTCATTTTTCATGAAAAATAGCAGTTCTCACTTTCAATAACCACCAACAATTTGAAAATTAAAAAATAATAATCAGAGAACGTAGGGGGGAGGATTTCATCGGTCATTTCACGGTTAATGTTCAAAAGATTTGGGTAAATTTGCTCTATCCATATTTATAAAAAAAGACGTCTACCCTCCAGCCCTTATGCCCCCCCCCCCCTCCCGTTAATAAATAAAAAACATTTTTGAAAACACAAATATCAACGTGCAGGCTACTTTCGACTTCCTTGTTAATTAATAATTCGATCACTGACTCTTCCTCTCCGCCCCTTCTCGCTCTCTTTCTCTTTCTCTCTTCCTCTCTTCCCCTTCTCTCGCTCTTTCTCTTTCTCTCTGGAATCATCGGCAGAAATAATTTACCGCGCCAGCGAAATGCATACAAGTATTCACTTCCATCGTGTGTGATTCCCACACACTCAATTTTTTTTTTCTTTTTATAAAAAAAAGCTGAAACGATCGATGACGTCTTTTCAAGGGTGCATGTCAAAGTCTTTCCAACCACAGCCTTTTTCAGCTAATTTTTCGCTATTTACCATTACTTATATACCTATACACATTAATGTTTACGCGCGACTGATTGTCGCGAACGAGACGCGAAACGGCGAAAAAATACTCCCAACCGAAGCCGTCATCCACAAGCATTCACGTGCGCGCGAGCTATATCAAATATCGATCGACTGCGTCGGTAATTTGCCGGTTGGCTTGGGATCTGTAGACCGTCCGTCGGAGTGATGCTATGTTCCGAACTGTGCCACACCGAGGCGTTTATTCACGCTGACTGGTGTGCGCGCGACCGCAATATGAAACGCGCCCGAGATTGCTTGGTTGAGCAGCATCAGCACTGACGGGGGCACCTCCAACTTTCCAATTTCGCCGCACCACGGCCGTGGCGCTGATCCACGTCCACTGCGTGCGCGCGAGCGCAATCCGATGAGCGCCCGGGATTGCGTGGCTGAGCAGCATCAGCACTGAGGGGCAACTCCAACTTTCGAATTTCGCCACTAGGTTCGCACTGTCGCCCATCGCGTACACGGAAAAGGCCTCCGTCAGACATCTCCCAACTCATCTCTGCCCTCAGTGCTGATGCTGCTCAGCCAAGCAATCCCGGGCGCTCATCGGATTGCGCTCGCGCGCACGCAGTGGACGTGGATCAGCGCCACGGCCGTGGTGCGGCGAAATTGGAAAGTTGGAGGTGCCCCCGTCAGTGCTGATGCTGCTCAACCAAGCAATCTCGGGCGCGTTTCATATTGCGGTCGCGCGCACACCAGTCAGCGTGAATAAACGCCTCGGTGTGGCACAGTTCGGAACATAGCATCACTCCGACGGACGGTCTACAGATCCTAAGCCAACCGGCAAATTACCGACGCAGTCGATCGATATTTGATATAGCTCGCGCGCACGTGAATGCTTGTGGATGACGGCTTCGGTTGGGGAATTTTTTTGCCGTTTCGCGTCTCGTTCGCTACAATCCAGTCGCGCGTTTCGCTTACATTGTAGCTATGGGCATTGTATTACATTGTATTACAAGGCTTTTCCGCACCACCGTTGTCTTCAATAGCACCTACTCACTTGCATTCCGTCTTTTTCATTGCATAAGGCCTGCGTATTGACAAATTTTTAAAATTATTTCTTAATACTTTTGCAGTAATATACAGCCTTTCTCAATGTTCTGATTTTTTCAATTTGTTTTTTCAAAATCGTTCATTTTACCCCCCACAATAAATGATCCGAAGGGGAAGGGCAAACATGATGTCGCTTCTATTTCAGTAAGGAAAAAACGATGAATCGAGAAAACACTTGGTATGAATGACACGTGCTTGCACGCACGTGTGTGTATGCGCGCGCGTATGTATGTCGCTCGACGACGCTCGATCTTCTGCGTGTGGGTGACAAAAAAAAGAATTCTGAGAAATAAAAGAAAACGTTGGAAAAAAATGTTTTTATTATTATTTTTTGACCTTCTCCATCTACTGAATAATGTGAATAATCACTTTTCATCGCTTACGTGAAACACCAATGATCGATATTGATAAATATTATCAATAAATAAATAATCTAAATAAATTAGTATATTTAATGTGCCCAAATGTTGGTAATAAATAAATATTTTTGAAGTGAATACTTCTTAAACGACACAGGATCGGCTCGCCAGCCGGCGCGTTGTAGGACGGGACAAGAGAATGAAGGAATGAAAGAAGAGAGAGAGGGGGCGAGAATGATGCGTAAGCTGTGGGTATGCGAGTGAGAGCGAGCGAGTCAATGCAGAGAGGGGGCAGGATCGCGTGCCTCGTCATCGGCAGTATACCTGGAGTATACGTGCGATAGTACGGACAGACCTCGTGCGAGAGAGATAGCGCCATGGGCGCTCGCGGCGGAGCGAGAGAGAACGTGGATCTTAAGAGGATCCCGAACGTTTGGGCCACCTTCTCTCTCGCTCCGCCGCGAGCGCCCATGGCGCTATCTCTCTCGCACTTGTTGCGGCCGCGAAACGTTTGGGATCCTCTCAAATGGCGGGTAAGGGCTGGAGCGTAAGAAAAAACACTTCTGCGATTTTTTTCATAAATAAATAAATAGAGATAATTCATTCAAACCTTTTACCCATCATTAAGTATCATTTCGATAACATTCTGTGATTGTTTTATGCGAAAATATCGAAGAACAAGCCGGTGACAAAGCTTTTCCAACAATGTCTTTGGATAAAAACTATTTGCGGTAATAACTGTATCTCAGCTGAAAATTATCTCAAATCAACGATCATCTAAATTTAGTCGAAGTATCATCAAATCCTCCCCTTTACGGTCTCTGATTTTTTTTTCATTCTTAAATTTTCGTTGGTCATTTAAAGTGAAAATTTCGTGGTCATTTTTCATAAAAAATAGCAGTTCTCACTTTCGATAACCACCAACAATTTGAAAATTAAAAAATAATAATCAGAGAACGTAGGGGGGAGGATTTCATGATATTTTGACTACATTTAAATGGTCTTTGATTTTAGATAATTTTCAGCTGAGATATAGTCAACACTGCAAATTGTTTTTTTTCCAAGGACGTTTTTGGAAAAGCTTTGTCACCGGCTTGTTCGTCGATATTTTCTTATTAAAAGATTACAGGATGTTATCGAAATAATACTTAATATTGTTCAAAAGATTTGGGTAAATTTGCTCTATCCATATTTATAAAAAAAGACGTCTACCCTCCAGCCCTTATGCCCCCCCCTCCCGTTAATAAATACAAAACATTTTTGAAAACACAAATATCAACGTGCAGGCTACTTTCGACTTCCTTGTCAATTCATAATTCGATCACTGACTTTTCCTCTCCTCCCCTTCTCTCTCTTTCTCTTTCTCTCTTCCTCTCCTGCCCTTCTCTCTCTCTTTCTCTTTCTCTCTGGAATCATCGGCAGAAATAATTTACCGCGCTAGCGAAATGCATACAAGTATTCACTTCCATCGTGTGTGATTCCCACACACTCAATTTTTTTTTTAAAGTAACTGAAATTTTTTTTCTTTTTATAAAAAAAAGCTGAAACGATCGATGACGGCTTTTCAAGGGTGCATGTCAAAGTCTTTCCAACCACAGCCTTTTTCAGCTAATTTTTCGCTATTTACCATTACTTATATACCTATACACATTAATGTTTACGCGCGACTGATTGTCGCGAACGAGACGCGAAACGGCGAAAAAATACTCCCAACCGAAGCCGTCATCCACAAGCATTCACGTGCGCGCGAGCTATATCAAATATCGATCGACTGCGTCGGTAATTTGCCGGTTGGCTTAGGATCTGTAGACCGTCCGTCGGAGTGATGCTATGTTCCGAACTGTGCCACACCGAGGCGTTTATTCACGCTGACTGGTGTGCGCGCGACCGCAATATGAAACGCGCCCGAGATTGCTTGGTTGAGCAGCATCAGCACTGACGGGGGCACCTCCAACTTTCCAATTTCGCCGCACCACGGCCGTGGCGCTGATCCACGTCCACTGCGTGCGCGCGAGCGCAATCCGATGAGCGCCCGGGATTGCTTGGCTGAGCAGCATCAGCACTGAGGGGCAACTCCAACTTTCGAATTTCGCCACTAGGTTCGCACTGTCGCCCATCGCGTACACGGAAAAGGCCTCCGTCAGACATCTCCCAACTCATCTCTGGCGCTCGTCGGATTGCGCTCGCGCGCACTCAGTGGGCGTGGATAAGCGCCACAGCCGTGGTGCGGCGAAATTGGAAAGTTAGAGATCAACAACAGTGCTGATGCTGCTCAACCAAGCAATCTCGAGGGCTTTTCATATTGCGCTCGCGCGCACACAGTCAGCGTGAATAATCCAACCGGCAAATTACCGACGGAGTCGATCGATATTTGATTAAGGAGTTTCGGTACAGTAATCGAAAATGCTTTCATAATTCTCAATTTTTTTCATGTGTTCATTGTAATGTCAATGATGACCTGTAAAATTTTAGCTCGATTTACAACATAGTTTCTGAAAAATAAATTTTTGTAATGCAGCACTTTAACACAGGATTAGATGGCAGACACCGAATCTTATATTGCCATAATTAAAGAAATGCTTACAGATTAAAAAGAAGAACACATACTAAAAGGTACCACTAACCCGATTATTGTGTCAAAATTTCAAGAAGTTTGTCTACATAGTGTTAAATTTCCTATTCGTTGACGTCGTTCCTTACTGCTGGTCACTTGACGGTCACTTGACCGTCGCGTGGTATGGATCAGCGATTATGTCCGGATGGTCATGCGGTCAAGGCGTGGAAAATAAATAGAGGCGCGTGTAGGCGATGGAGAAAAAGAATAATTGTAGCTATGCATTTAATTAAACGTTCCGGATACACTCCGTTCTATAAATATATGCGCATCGAAGATCGAAGGTCGAGGGTCGATTATCGCGAGTCGCGTGGGCCGTGTGCCCGTCGTCGCTCGATGGGGATTCGTGGCCGTATCCGTCCTCCCTCTCGCTTACTCGTCACTCGCGTAGCCCGTTAGCTCTCTCTCTACTCCGATTACTCCGATCGATACCAGCGCTCGTCGTTAACTGCCCGTGCCAGTCGCAGGCCGTTATCTGCTCGCCCGGCGCCCAGCTTGGCGCTGCGGTCGCGTTATCATTGCGAGCGCACCTCTCCGTCGATAACGTCGTTTTCGATCTTTAACAATAGTTTGTCGTATTTTCGTAAAAATAGATTAAAAAAACATTCGCTTTTCAACGACTGACAGCTATCGGAGGAAACGACGGCAACGTTGCATCGTGCGAAGAATGGCGCGAAATTTCAAATAGCATAAGTGGCGTAGGTGAACAAGGTTTTGTGTACCCAATAAAATTTATCAATATTTTACAACAAACTTCCTGATTGCGTCACCCATTTACCTTCCGACCGTTTACTCATATTCGACATTGATAAAAAAAAACAAATCAAAACTACCGACAACTCGATCACGTAATCACAATTTTTGAGGTTAGATTACCCACACAGCTGCCCGAGAAGCGCTTTCGACAGCGCAGGCGGACCACTATACGCAACATGAAACACGACAAGCTATAACCGCGGTTGCCACGTTTACTCGACACTTTATATAATTTTTATAAATAACACACAGAGTTTCCATCACATATCAAGAGACGCGGTAGCGTCTCGAGACAAGTACATTTACCCCTACCTACTCAGTTACCTACCTTACCGGCCTCATCTCGAGACGCGACCGCAGTATCATTTACTCCTAACCGAATGAATTTTAACCCAACTTTGTACTATTTTTTAAAATTCAGAGCCCCATTCATGAATGTTTAATTACAGTTTGAAGCGTTATTTTCTTATATTCCGATTGGGACCAATACCAATGCTGTAGGTGTTGTTATCCGGGAGATATCGAATTATTTTCATGATTAAAATCGTGCTTCCGACGTTTTTCGCCAAAAACGATTTCAGAGCTGTCGCACACTTTTCAGTAGTCATAGCGTCAGTCAGCTTGTCAGATCAGACATGATTATTCTACCGTCACTGACATCTCAACATTCACTCATTCATACGAGTATTGACCACGGCTAGTGATGACGGTCACTGATGATCAGTCAACCTTCGATACGAAACCAGCTGTGACATGAAGATAGAGATAGCGAATACGTACAGAATCTGACAGTTCGTTGCGGTTAACCAGTTAATAACCAAGAAGAAATGGCGAATAAAACTGATGATAGACATATTATATTTATTCTATATCGGTGAGAATTTTCTTCGATAATGTTCGAGACGGACGAGTGGTATGTCTGGTGAAATTGATAGAAAGCACAATGAAATTGAATGGATCTGTGATCGGTGTATTTTCAAGGAACCTGGAATAATTTTCAATCGTTGAGGTACGTAAAATGTACGAACGAAAATGAAATTACATGTCAATTCAACTCTAGAATTTGTAAAAACTGTAAACTTTATTCATCTGATAGCACTGCGCATCATAAATCATATTATAACCAAAGTTTTAATATAAAGTTATTCCAGTCATTCAAAAGTACGTGACGCAACAAAATCATTTATCGAAAATGAATTCAACGCAGGTAACAAGTTGAAACTCCATTCATCTAATTATACGCAAGTGAAACAAATCATTGATTAATGGTCTTTCAGCTTTACAACTCGAATTATATTCTGCGAATGAGATGCAATACACAAAATCATGTATCGCAGATCAAGTTTGAAGCATGAACGATAATGAAGTTTCATTATTTTGCCTACATACTTCATTACGCATGAAAAAGGAATGCAAAATAAGGTTTTACGCAGGTATGAAATCAAAATTCCATTCATCAAGAGACGCGGTAGCGTCTCGAGACAAGTACATTCACCTATTCAGTTACCTACCTTACCGGCCTTCTCTCGAGACGCGACTGCACTCTCTTATTCTGTGAACCGAGCTAACTATAACCCCACTTTAAAATATTTTTATAGATACACCGCGCTATTCATAAACGTTTAATTGCAATTACATGCGTAATTTTTTTATATTTCGATTGGAACCAACACCAGTGCTGTGGGTGCTGTTATGCGGGAAATATCGAATTATTTTCATGATTAAAATCGTGTTTCCGACGTTTTTCGCCAAAATCGTTTTCAGAGCTGTCGCACACTTTCCAGTAGTCACAGCTTGTCAGATCAGACGCGTCTATTCCCTGACATATCGCTGTCATCGCAGTCTTCACAGGTTACAATCACTGAGGACGATCGAATATGACAGTTCGCGGTGTTTTTGAAGAATTAACTGAAAACCACGCATGATATAGGAAACTGGTAACGAATTATTCAAAACGCATTCGTTTGTGGGCTGGAGTAAGATGAAACGTTTTTAACAAGTTTATATATTATTTTTGCAAAAAGTAGTTAAATCCCAACAAAAAACCCAATGGGTAAAAAAATTGAGACAAGTACATTTACGCGAGCGCGTTCCAACAAAAAGGCGTAAGATCAACTGGAAACATTAAACGCATGTATTCGCATCAAGATGATTTTTGAATTTATAAATTCCAATTTTTTTGAAAATCACAGCAGTACTTGGCGAGTTTTTTTCAAAGTCAATACAGATATTTAATTATTCAATAATAGTGTAAAGATATAGTCTGTCCATTTTTACGAAATAAAGTTACATGTTCTATCATTGGATAGTAGCTGTAACATATTAACTCGCCAAATACTGCTGTGATTTTCAAAAAAATTGGAATTTATAAATTCAAAAATCATCTTGATGCGAATACATGCGTTTAATGTTTCCAGTTGATCTTACGCCTTTTTGTTGGAACGCGCTCGCGTAAATGTACTTGTCTCAATTTTTTTACCCATTGGGTTTTTTGTTGGGATAAAGTATACTATTATATTCATAATTGCAAAAAATATATATTTGTTCATAATTACGGACATATTATTCGTGATGAATACCATTTTACATGATGGAAAATGAGTGTGTAGCAGTTGGCGCCCTGCTAGAATACAATAGATTCCCCCTCGTGATCCCTCCCAAAGATAAGCTGTACCGAAACTCCTTAACTTGCGCGCACGTAAATGCTTGTGGATGACGGCTTTGGTTAGGGGAATTTTTTCGCCGTTTGCGTCTCGTTCGCGACAATCTAGTCGCGCTTTTCGCTTACATTGTAGCTATGTTTACCAGGCTCTCTCGCACCACCTCTATCTTCAATTAGCACCTGCTCACTTGCATTCCGTCTTTTTTTTTTTTTTTTTTTAGCCTAGTTTGGCTCGTTCCACGCTGGGAACCTGTGCCACTCTCGTCATTGATGCAGTTGTGTTTCCCAACGTTAGGTGTCGTAAACACCGTGAGACCAGTAGAGGAGTGGTAGAGCGGTGGTTTCGAATCCACTCTTCCCTCCACCCACGGACGATCAGCGGCCGAAGATATGGATACCAGAACAAGCCCTGTTATGGGGAAATTGACAATGTACAAGACAAACACAGACACAGAGGGATAATCATCAGCAGTAAATTAAGAAACATATACATTATGGGGCAGATGCAGTAAATGCTTTATATTTAATTTAAAAAAAAAAAAGGAGAAAGAGTAGGACATCGTACGAATAAAAAGAATAGATTCTGAATAAAAGTAGAATTATACAATAAGTACGGAAATATATTTGTTATGGCAAGAAGTCTAGTTTGGCTAGAAAGTGCATGATTACCGTCAGGTGATTGTGACCTGATCTAATAAGTGCGTGAATCGAGTGCGGTGGATGGGCCCCCAACCTCGCAAGATCCTGTAATAGAGTCGCCCTGGCACCACCGCCACGGGGGCAGTCCCAGAAGAGATGGTGAACATCTTGTGGAGCCTGACCGCAGTCGCAAAGGTCCGAGACGGTCATATCAAATCTATGAAAATATGTTCTTGTTTTGCAGTGAAAAGTTCTGAGTCTAGCAACCGAGCAAATAAGTTTTCTGCTTTCTTTAGATTTGATCCACCATGGCCGTCTGTTCCGCCGCTCCAAAGATCCAAAGTAATTTGAAGCACTATTAGAGATTTGAAGAGCTTTTAGAGCATGTAAAACAACGGACTGCTCTATCGGACAGTGAACAGAAACCAGATCGGATACCGGAACCCTCAAATCGAGTCGAAGAGGACCCATAGTCGCCCGTGGGCCTCCAGTCGCCAGCATATCCGCAAAAGAGTTACCAAAGATGCCACAATGGGCCGGAATCCAAATAAGTTCAATCTCCCCACCTTCATTTCGAAGAACCTGAATTTGAAGAGCTATTTCGAGAATAATATAATTACGAGATTAGGTTTAGCAATATCTGCAAGGACAGAGAGACAGTCCGAAAATAAGGCAATCTTTTTAATATTGTTTCTTCGGCAGTGGTTAATGGCACGCCAAATAGCAACAGCTTCCGCGGAAAAGGAAGACATTTGAGGGTGCAAAGAAAAAGAATAAGATATACTGACATTTTGGAATAAGCAAATAAATGCGGAGCCGCAGTAGTGCTCATTTTTTGAACCATCGGTATAAATTAAGTTTGAGTTTGGCCATCTGTTCGTTATTGCGTTCTGCAAGAGAATCTCCGGGTTGTCAGAGCTCTGTAGGGCCTTGCCTAAGGTGAAATCTGGGGAGATCTTTTGTAGTTGAGAAGACAACGGGAATTGAAAGCAAACTGGGTCTTCGGATTTGTAAACTTCAGTCATTCGTGGGACTAAGCTGCGGTAACAACACAGTAGGTCCGGGATATATCTTCCACTCCTGAGGTTCGACCGGGCTAGAGTATTGTCGAGCAAATTTAATTTGCTTAAGAGGGGATGCTTATCCTGAGCAAACACTCTCCAAAGGAATCGGTTAGTAAGGTAAGTTCTTCTGAACTCCAGAGGGTGTAAGCCTGCCTCAGCTAATATTATACTACGAGGTGTAGTTTTGAGTAAGCCTAGACAAACTCGAATTGCTTCATATTGTATTCATTCCAGTTTGACTAAGAGGGACTTTCTCGCATTGCCAAAGAGCCAGCACCCCCAATCCATAATGGCTCTAACATAGCCTTTGTAAAACGTGAAGAGCCTAGCCGGAGAAGCACCCCATGATCGGGAAGAAAAGGCCTTGAGAATGTTTAGCGCTTGTCTAGCTCGTTGAACAATATAGTTTATATGGACTCCCCAATTAAGTCTGTAGTCCAGATGTAGATCAGAGCCCTGAGGGAGCCCAATGTTAGTTTTTTTGGTATCAATTAACTGGCCTTGTGATCTGAAATTGAGAGTCCGGTTCAATATCAAACTGTATAAGATGTTACACATACGCGATGACATTCGTTGATTACTGAGACTGGAGATAAGAATTTGTGGGATGACTGCATCGTAAGCTCCCTTAATATTGAGGCAAATTACTCCGCAAGATTGTTTTCTTGAGAAGGCCAAGTGAATGTCAGTAGTTAGAATCGTTAAATTATCGGTGCAGGATTCGCCCTTGCGGAAACCAAATTGACATTTCGGTATTAAACGATCATTCTCAATCCACCACTCGAAGCGATTTTTGATGAGGCCTTCAAAAATTTTCATAAGGTTGTTCGCCAGAGAAATAGGACGAAAGCCTTTGTTCTCTGGTTTTGGGATGAGACAAACATTAAACATTGACCAGTCCTTTGGGACTGTATTTGAGATAAACATTTTATTGTAAAGTCGAAGTACAAAGTTAACTGCGCGTGGGGGAAACTTGGATATGATAAGGTTACTTATCATGTCCGGTCCGGGAGCAGAATGAAGTTTTAAACGTGATAAAATGTATGTTATTTCCGAGATCTGGAAGGGTGAGTCGAGGAAATTGTTGGCTTGAAATGGAATCGGCTCCAGTGCTGGGACGGCAAAACGAGGGCAAAGGTTATCTAAAACGGAAGTAATCGCAGGGTCGTCGAGGTCAACCGAAGACACCTGTGAACCCATTGAATTCCTAGATTTGAAGCCCTTTACAATATTCCAGACGGTCTTTATTGGCATTGAGTTGTTGATCGAGTTGCAAAACGACTTGAACGACTCTCTCTTCGTCGTTCGAAGAGTTCAACGAGTCAAGGCGGACACCCTCTGAGGCTCGTTAAAATTCGAGACTGATTTGTTATTTTAAAATTTTTCTAACGCGGATATTCTGTTGTTGACTGCCTGAGAGCACGAATCGTTCCACCAGGGGCATTTTGAGGTTTTGCGAGCTCTCGAATTAGACACCGACAAACCACCAGCCGAAGTACAGGCTGTGATGGTACCCTGAATGAAACGTGAATACGTCTTCTATTTCTACATCCGGGATGGACTCAATGGTGTCCACGAGTTGTACCATTAAGGTGCCAAACAGGATCCAATCTACGCCTGTAGTTATCAGTTTAGTTTGGCAATGATCGGTGTAAGAAAAGGTAGTACCCAACTCAATGAGTATCAACAGATGATCGCTACCAAGACTGTCCTCACCCACAGACCAGTGGCAATCTAGAGCGACATCCTGGCTGCACATCGTAATATCAGGTGATGAGGACGACCCACCATGGTGGGGCTAGAGTTCAACATCAATAGGTTAGAGGATAGTAAATTATTCAAAATATGTGAACCGTGGCTATTGTTTAGACCAGACCAACTGGGATGGTGGGCGATCAGATCTCCACATATTAACACGTCGTTGAAGTTATCAAAAAATTGAACGAATCGGGCCCATGAAGCTGCAGGGATATTAGTCCCCGGGTCCCTATATAGTGAGAGAACGTTGATATATTGATTTGGGGAAATTCGAATCGAAATACCAACACATTCAAAACCTAGATTACACACATCGACTGTACCCAAAATCTTGAAGGGGAGATTGTTTTTTAAAAAGATGGCTACACCACTGTCATGTATTTGGGTGGGTAATTAATTTACACTCATATGAACTCCGTTAATTACTTTATTACTTAACTAAATAACAATCGTTATGCTGCGAACTCGTTTCCGGGCACTCGAGGGGCACGCGCTCGTTACACGGCCCACGACTCACTGACTACACGATCCGGCGGTCTCTCCCGCATTCCTCTTATTCCGCGTTCCTTATCCATACATCACAATTTCCTCCCTCTTTAAATCAGCCTCGATTTTAATCTCTCCGAGCGTCTTACAGTCGCGTTCGAACGCTCGTCTTCCTCACTCATACCTTCCGTTTCACTCATACCCTCGCATCGTACTTTCTTTTCTTTTACTTTGACCATCTGGTCTACATGCCTTTTCCACGCTAATGTCGGTGTGATCTCGACTTCGAACGTCACCGGTGTCAGAATTTTTTTGACTCGCCCTCGCACTCGCTTACGACCCCTTGCTCGGTGATCGTCGACCCACACCTCTTCTCCTATTTCAAATCTCACTCTACGGTTACCACCGCGTTGCTGAACCTGAGCTAACTGACGATTATCAACGATATCTTTTACGCTTGGTTTCAACAAATCAAATCTCGTTCGCATTTCTCTTTTATACAGCATCCATGCTGGACTCCTACCTGTCGTGCTGTGCTCAGTCGACCGATAATCGAACAAGAACAGGTTAATCGCATATTCTACCGATTTTCCACCTGTCACAATTTTTTTTACTTTATCTTTAAAAATACCAACAAAGTTCTCGGCTGCTCCGTTGGTTGCCGGGTGATACGGTGGCGAGAAACTATGCCGTACGCCGTTTTTTTGTAGAAACGCCTGGAAATCTGCGCTTGCAAACTGTGGTCCTCCATCCGTCACCACGTGCGTTGGCAGTCCGTGTCGCACGAACAACTTTTTGAACTCGACAATCACTCTTTGTGCTGTCGTATTATGTCCCATGTCCATCACTTCCGGCCATTTTGAATGCGCATCGATTACGACCATATACATTTTTCCGAAAAATGGACCCAAGAAATCACTGTGCACTCGCGCCCACGCTCGGTCTGGCCACGGCCAGGGGGTCAACACTGTTTTCGCTGGCTTTTCGCTCAATTCCACGCACACCTCGCATGCTTTTGCCGTCTCTTCAACATCGACATCCACTCCCGGCCACCAAATATACGATCTAGCTCGCGACTTCATCTTTACAATGCCCAAGTGAGAACTATGCAACTCTCGCAAATCAACCTCACGCATACTCGTTGGGATTACAATTCGGTTTCCCCTCATCAAACAGCCTTTCTCCACATACAAATCCGCTCGCTTGGCATGGTATTTTAGTTCCTCGTCCGATAGCGAAGCGCTCGAAGACGGCCACCCCTCCGTTACCCATTTTATTATTCGACGTAATATTTTGCACTTGACCGACTCTTTTAGTACCTCTGCGTAAGTTAGCATTGGCACTCCGTCCTCTATATACCGCACCGCGTTGGCTGCTACCCTAAACACGGTGGTCTCGTCTTGAACGGGCAGTCTCGATAACGCGTCGCAATTCCCATTTGCCTCGGAGCGCACGTAGCTAATATCGTACGTGAACCCAGATAAATAGTAGGCCCATCTTTGCAAGCGGCTCGCTATCGTCAAGGGAATTTCTTTTCCCGGCCCGAAAATAAATACCAACGGCTTGTGGTCGGTCTTCAGCGTCACGTGTCTCCCGTAGACGAAGTTGTAAATTTTTTTAAACCCGAACACTATGGCTCCAGCCTCCTTGTCTATGATTGCTCTGTTCAACTCTTTTGTCGGAATGACCTTAGACGCAAATGCAATCGAACGTTCTGTTCCATCCTTGTACTCGTGCGACAGGATAGCTGAAAGACCATAAGCCGATGCATCACATGCTAAAACCAATTTTTCTTTCGGGTCGTAATGCGCTAGTATTCTCTCCGACGCAATCTCTCTCTTCACCCACTCAAACGCCCTTCTACAATTCTCCGTCCATTCGAACGTGATACCCTTCGCGCAATCGTACAACGCTTTAAGCTTTATAGCTCTGTCTGGCAAGAATCTCGCGTAGTAAGTAACTAACCCCAAGAAGGATGACAACTGCTTCGAGTTTTGAGGTTCCGGCGCGCCCACAATCGCTGCAATTTTACCCTCTGATTTGTGCAGTCCTTCCTTATCGATAACGAATCCTAAGAGCTCCAATTTCTCTTTAAAAAAATCGCATTTGGCCGCATTCACACGTAAGTTGCACTCATCAAGTCTCGCAAACACCGCTTTTAGCGTTTCGTAATGCTCTCTCTGATTGCGCCCGGTGCAATAAATATTGTCTAAATATACACTCGTATTCGGAATTCCTCTCAAGCAATCCTCCATTTTTCGCTGGAAGTCTCCCGGGCCCGATGCAACCCCTTCCGGCAGCTTTCGATATTGAAAGAGACCCTTGTGCGTGACAATCGTCAAATACTCGCGCGATCCCTCGTCGACCAAGATCTGCATGTACGCATGCGAAAGATCGATTTGTGAAAATGACTCTCCCCCTTGCAACCCCGCGAAAATCTCATTTATTAACGGCAACGGATATTTATCGATAACCAGGCACGGGTTCAGAGTGAGCTTGAAATTACCGCAGATTCTGATTTTTCCGTCCGACTTTATCACCGGTACAATGGGCGTTGCCCATTCGCTTGCGCCTACTGGTTCGATATGCCCTAAGCTCAACAACCGTTCGATTTCTTCCCCTACTTTTTCCTTCAACGCGAAAGGCAAGTGACGCGCTTTTAACGCCACCGGTTTTACCCCCTCTTTTAGGCGTAATTTTAACGTTCCTCGGTTGAACTGACCCACCGAGTTTTCCACCAGTTTTGGGAATTTATTCAACAGCTCCGTTTTAATTTCCTCCGCGCTTAGTTTACGTATCGAGTTAACGTTCTGTCTCATTCCCCTTCCGCGTAATTGTAAAGGCCATTGTCCGAAAGCTGATAGCCACTCACGCCCCATGAGCGGTGGACCCTTTTCGTTTACTACTACGAGATCCAATTTGCGACAATCGCCATTCCATAATACCTCAATATCTTTTATCAAACCTATTGGGCATAATTTTCCCGTGCCATACGTTTGCAACACAATATCTGTCGGCGTAAGCTTTGAAGTTGGAAAAATATTCGCTTTCGTTACCTTGTCAATTACAGTCACGAAAGTCCCCGTGTCGATTTCCATCACCACATTCACGCCCCCTACCTTGACCGTCGCATACATCGGATCCGTCTCGCGCATTCCCCTAACTTGTCGCACACTCGTAGCTTCGGTTTGCGCTCGGCGCGCTCGCAACATGAAAAAATCTTCGGATTCGTCTCCTCTTTCTTCGTTCGTTGTCCTGCTTTGTTGCGATTTCTGTAAATATTTCATCGAACGTTGGCCCGCCCTCTGACCCGTCGCCACCGTCTGTTTGCTCGATGTCCCCTCTCCCGGGTTCTCGTCGCTCTTACGACAAGTACTCTTGAGGTGCCCTCTCCTGCCGCAGTTATCGCACGTCTTGTTTCGGTGCCTACAGTTATTGGCCCAGTGGTTCTTGCCCCCACAACAATAACATGCTCCCCCTTCCGTCGCTGGCGATTGTTCCTATCCTTCTCTTTTCGGCCTCGCGAAGCTGCCCATGCGCTGTCTCGGTCCGCCCCTTGCGCTCTGACTGAAACCGCGTCCCCGACCACCTCGCTCCGATTTCTTGCCTCTGTTACATTTTAACATAAATACCTCTCGCTGTGACGTGTTCTCCTGGCCTCTCTTTCCAACGTCGCTCGCGTTCTTTCGCGCTATCTCTCTCGCCGTCGCGTCCTCGTACGCCTTGTCGAACGTTAAGTCTTTTTCACAAAACAGTCCCACTCTCGTATCGTGCTCTCTCAATCCACAAATAAGCTGGTCTCGTAGCGCGTTTTGGAGCTCTGCAAAATTACACTTTAAGGTAGTTCCTCCGCGACAATCTCAACCAAAAGTTTACATACCATGTTCATGTTTCAAAGATTGTTTTTGATCTACCATTGCCAGTAAACTTTTTGCCGGGACTGTCGAGGCTTTGCCCCAATACAGGCCGTTCCCCCTCTACGCACTCGTTTGTTTGCAGGCCGAGCAGGATATATGCTATACGACCAAAATTGTGAGGGCTTCTCATTGTTATATCTTGGAAACTAGATGGTGAATCATTCTCATTTTTTTTCACATTATTCATGATATCTTACTCTAGCTTATCCTCGTTTTTTATCAATTTCTTAGTTTAATTCGTGACGGTAGAATTAATAATGCTCTTTTTTGCCCATCATAACGCATTTGATACGTGTAAAACAAGCCAACTTTAAGTGTAAATATCTCACGTTTGGGGAGGTCAAACTCATTCAAATTCCACAGATGTTTGGATAATGTATTAAATAACATATATGTCGAATTTCAACCATTTCCTAGTTCAACGCATCTGTGGAGGTACTACCTTAACGACATTTTCTTAAGCCTAGCGGCAAACTCCGCCACTGACTCTGTCGGTGCCTGTGCTGCCTGGTGAAACTTACACCGCTCCATTGCTTCAGAAGGTTTGGGACACAAATGTTCACTTACCAATTTAACTAACTCCGCAAAAGACTTATCCTTTGGCTTGGCCGGCGCACAGAGGTCGCGAATCAGTGTATAAGTATCAGCACTGACCTTCGTTAATAGCACTGCCGTTTGTTTTGCCGTTTCTACGTCATGAGCCATACAATATAATTCTAAGCGTTCGATATAAGTCTCCCAGTCGTCTCTGCCTAACTGAAACTCGAGCCGCACTTTGTCTTCCGCCATTTTCGAAATTTTCGTTCTCGCTTTCACCTGTCCGTTGTCACTATCGCGTTCTTCTTTTTGCTCACGGCCCTTTTTTGCGAGCTTGTCTTTCACTAGATTCGCCAGACGCTGTCGCAATGTATCAACTGTCTCTGCTTCCACAGCCTCTGCTCCGAATTTGTGAATCTCCGCTAGCACTTCGTTTTTCTTTAACCGATAGATCCACGAGGTTCCTTCCTCGGTACGATCTCCTTCGCTACCGCTTGACATGTGCCGACCGCGTGGCAGTCTTTTTTTTTTTTTTTTTTTTTTTAACTGCACACCTCCGCTTTTCCTCGTCGCCAAATTGTCATGTATTTGGGTGGGTAATTAATTTACACTAATATGAACTCCATTAATTACTTTATTACTTAACTAAATAACAATCGTTATGCCGCGAACTCGTTTCCGGGCACTCGAGGGACACGCGCTCGTTACACGGCCCACGACTCACTGACTACACGATCCGGCGGTCTCTCCCGCATTCCTCTTATTCCGCGTTCCTTATCCATACATCACACCACCACCATTTCGGTTGAAAGTTCTATCTTTTCTGATTACTTTGAAACCGTGAACGTGGAGGCGAATATGATCCTTCAGCCATGTTTCACTAATACAGATGATATCAGCTGATTCCGTAAGTCTGGGGATTTCCTGGCGTTTATTCACTATACTTCGAGCGTCCCATTGAATAATGTTTATTTTGTTATTTTGTTATTATATTTATTTTGTTTGAGCCATGAGTTATGTAAGTGCACTTAAATATGAATGGAGATGAAAAATCAACAGAAAAGAGAAAGAAAAGGGTCCCCAAAACTGAAAAACAAAAAGTAATGGGTTAAGATATAGGTATATCCGATTCCTCTATTTCGGTTATAATTTTCCGCATGTCTGCGGCAACGGCACTCACAATTGTTTGTAGTTTATCTTGATCGAAGTATTCCGACCCGACGGCGTAAAAACGATCCGTCATAGAATCAACGAAGGAATTCAAAACCTGGGTGTCGTAAGGAGCTGGACGAGGAGTTTGGTCCTCCAGGTCGTCAATGACATTTATAATTTGTTCGACGGTTTTCTCGAATTCCATCGGAATATCTTGACTCACATTCTCAGAGGGCGGAACAAAGTCTACCCCAGACGGAAGCGCATCCTCACTGACCGGCGGGTCATCTTCTGTGCACCCCGGTGCGGTATGTGAGGGCTCAGCACAATTTACACGGTCTCGATCATTATTGTACTCTTTCTTTCTTCTATTTTTTGATGAACGCACGGAGGGCAGGTTCAGTAAATCGCGATATAGTTTTTCTTTTGGGGTCGGACTGCGGCTCGAGACAGCGTCCGCAAAACTACCCAATGAGATGTCTGGAATCTGGTTAACAACCTGCGGACTTTCCAATATTGTGGGATTACGAATAATAATTGATTTTGCAGATTTGAAATCGAGAATCTGATATGCCATGATTTTTTTAATACCAGATTGGAATATATGTTCCGGACATTCCCTGGACAGTGCATCATGACTCCACAATTAACACAACGAAAGTTGTCTGCAGTGCAATCCGAAACGCTGTGTCGGCCACTGCACCTGCTGCAGGACAGATGACCCTTACATTGGTTGCGAAAGTGGTTAAAGCGTAAGCACTGAAAAGAGCGCTTCACTTTGTCGACATAGGGTTCAACAGAGAACCGCATCTTATAGATTTTAACCGATTGCGGGACATGCTGGCCGCTACAGAAAAGAATTACCGACCAAGTTGGGACGGTGCTCCGATCTCTCTTGTCCACCCTGTTAATTCTCTCGATACGATTAATCGCGACTGGGGATTCTAAGCCGGCTTTTGTGTCGTCGACCGGAAGCTCGGTATCGACTCCCATTATTATGGTTTTCCTCGAAATTTTAAAGGAGGGGATGAACGCGACCCAATTTTTCGACTCAGCAAATCCGCTGTCCAAGAATTTATTGGCCGAAGCCGCCAAACTAAAATCTACAGCGATCTTGTTGAAACCAATTTTTTCTATATTTTGAACGTTTTTAAATTTCCGGCATAGTTTCATACCCGTTGTTAGAGGCGGGATTTTTCCTACCCCTTTCCTCGCAACGGTACCCTGGATGTGAACTGTGTACGGACCAAGGTGTGTCGCGTTATATCGGTTCGATTTAAGTTCCGAAATAATACGCGACTCACGAGATCGAATAACGTCTGATACCTCGGGCACCCCTGAGGCCCCCGTGTCGCCGGCGCCAGAGAGACCTTCTACTTGTTGTGTGTCGGTAGACACATGCTCGGTCTCGTTGTTATTATCCCCCGAATTAATCGAAGGATTAGCGCCAACAGAAAAAATACTATCGACTCGCTCGACTGAAGACGAAGTCGTTAAATCATTTGCGTCGGAAATGATGAACCGTTTAACGTGGTTTTGCCCACGATTTGATTTTGATTTTCATTTAAAACTTTTAGATTTCCCAGAGGGGGTAATGAGTTTCACTACGGACGATAAACCGGAGGATTCCTCAAGGTCCTCATCATTCTCCATAGGTGGATCAGGCTCCGATTCGGAACCGGAACCCGAGCCCGAAGCCATCGCAATCGATTCAAAAAGTAGATCGGTAGAAATTGAGAGAAAAAAAACGAGAAAAATAAATAGGTAAATAACTAGGTAAACAAAGAGATAAATAATAATTACATAAATAAATGAATAAATAATAGAAGAAAGGGGGGGAAAAGAGGCCACAGGAAAAGAAAAAGAAGCGAAAAAATGTAGTAAAATAAGAAACGAAAAATTTATAGTAGTTTAAAACAGGAAAAAAACAAACAACAAGAGTGAACAGATATACATAAAGGATAGAAAGCGGTATTAATATAACGTACTTACAGGAAAGCAGTGAGTTCAATGGGGAAAAAAAACAAAACAAAATACAAAAAAAAGGTAGACCCAGACGATTATGCCGCTGATCCTGCCGATTAACGGGTGAGAAACTTGGTCCAGCGGAGGTGGGGACGACACCACTCACTGATGTAAATGTACGAATTTATCAGACACTGAGAGCAAATATGGTTGGATTTCACATTTATTATCGAAATTGTCTGTACTGTCGGAACTTTTGAAAACACGTCCGCGCTCAACGAAGGTTCAAACGCGAATCCGCATTCCGTCTTTCTCATTGCATGAGGCCTACTGCATATATATATATTGTTACGTCCGGGTCGACACCATGCCATACTATTCATATTTAATCATTTTTCTTTTGGGGATTACTATTTTTGAAATATTAAAATTAAATATCATTATTCGATAATTTTCGTGACGAACGTTCGTTCTCACAACGAACAAACGTTCTCACCGCAATACGATCAGAGTGCACGGTGAACCAGCTTCAGTAAGCATTCTCACCGTCCATGCGAAATCGTAAAGCTATTATAATAAAAATATTATTATTATTACATTTTCTGGGTGACGAACATTCGTTCTCTCGACGAACGAACGTTCTCACCGAAAATATGAACCGAGTGTACGGTGACCAAGCATCGATAAGCGTTCTCACCGTCCACGTGAGTCGTCTCGCGCGCGATAAGAAACTGCGCCGGACATTTCCAAACTGCAAAAACCGTGGGATAGAAATATTTCACTAACAGCATTTTTGATGGATGCTGTTAGTGGGGGAATCTCCCACAACGTCTTGCTCGTTGCATCAAGCATCGAAACAATTTAGTATTCATCGGGAAGTCTGAGCTGCGCGTTCGTAATAAAAGCAAAGACTTAGAATCGCGACAGTAACCTCGTCGATGCTCGGTCACCTCACCTCATGAGAAGATACCAAAGTGTATTCAATTTATATTTTAATACCGGAGTTTAATACCAAAGTGTAATAACCCAGTGTATACTGCAGTGTACAATACCAGCAGTTTAAACCATTGTTAAATTCATTTAGAATATATCTTTTTTTTATTGTTAAACGATCACCGAGTTCGCGGAGTAAATTTTATACATCCTCACACCCTAGCGGCTTCGAGGTGTTCCATATTTCTCCACTTTCTCTGAAACTCTTTTTCCCGTATTGTGGTGCTTAGATCGCCTTGCACACAATACATCTTTTGCTCAAGATTTGGGTGTGCTAGATCGCCTTGCGTGCCAATCTTGTCCCCTAACTCTCGCTGCGCTAGATCGCCTTGCGTGCGAGAGGTATTTCTCGGTGACCGGGTGCTAGATTGCCTTGCGGTCGGTTCCCGAATCTACAACTAAGTACGAGATTCGGTCGTGCTAGATCGCCTTGCATACCGATCTCGTTCCCTCATACGCGTGGTGCTAGATCGTTTTGCACGCGGGTACTTCAAACATTCTTGAAGTCGATCCATTCCCTCCACCCATAACACTCTCACGAGGAGCTTCACGCTTATGGGCAAACGGCGAGGGGGTGTGAAGTTTCAAATCCGACGTGCAATAGCGATCGCATTGGGCCGATCTTCCGGCAATAAACAGCAACTGCGTGTCGCAGTCGCTGCAGTGGTCGAATCTTCGGGACTCAGCCCAGCGGTTCTGCCCGTGGCTCGAGTGACCCCACGAGTGATCGCACCAATCACTCCCCAAACACCGGAGACGACAACGATCGGATTACGACAGGATCCGGAAGTAGTCACAATCGATTAGACTACCAACGAACGGTAAGTCATTTTCATCACTACCCATCGATTATTCGACAATCGCTCCTATCCCTGGCGAGCACATTCTCGCCTCAAAAGGAGCAAACCCTTTAATATGATGCGTTCTCATCTTAATCGCAAGCCCAGGACGTAACAATATATATATATATATATATATATATATATATATATATATATATATATAATCTCTGAGGCATGAACCGTTATATCATCGCGGGGATTTGGCAACGATGTGATCTCATGGTTGCCAAATCTCCGCACCATCCGCACAGCTGCCGGCGAAAATCCGAGAAATCGTGTTTTGCTGAGTTCGCTGAGAATACCGGGGAGAGCACGGGCTTATTGGAAATGCTCGGGACTACTCGGCTTTCTACGCCGAGATAGCAGACGTATGTGCGTTGAGACTGGCTCGGGCCGGTAATGAACGTAGCGTTCTGATTGGCCCGACCTGCGCATGATCTGACCGAAGGCGGGAGATGCGAATGTGACAGGAAGAGTTTATAACTGTCTGACACTGCGTCTTAACCAAGGCCGAAATGATCTCCGAATTAGAAAACCGTGGAGTGCCGTTCGACAGTGACGATTTGCGCGATAACTTACGCGCGCTGCTGGTGAAAAACGTGAAAGAAGGGAAGCAGTCGTTAGAAACATTGAAAACTAAAAATGGAACAAGCGCGAATATTCCAGAAACGCGGGTAACCAAGGCTGAAGTAGAAGGGGGGGTAAGCACCGAGCCTGTACCTAACGTAAACAGTGGCGAGCACGACGAATTGTCCGAGTTCGCTCGCGTTACAATCGCAAGAAGCACGATGTGTGAAAGCATGAAATAATGTTTTTGCCTCGGAAAGGATAAATGGAGTACCTTTGTTGAGAGGTTGGAATTTCAATTCTTATCCCGCGACGTCACTGACGATAAAAAGAAAGCAGCTACACTATTAACATCTATAGACGAAGATGCTTTCGAACTCATGAGAGATCTGTGTGCACCGACCAAGCTGGCCGATAAAAAATACGCCGAGCTTGTAGAGTCGATGGCACGACACCTCGACCCTAAGCCGTCAGAGATTATGGAGCGGAGTAATTTTTACAAGGCGTATCAAGAGCAAGACGAAAGAGTAGCCGAATTTGTCGCTCGATTAAAGAAGTTGGCTACAAATTGTAACTTTTCCGACGCAAAAAACTTGCTTCGCGACCAACTCGTTTGCGGTTTACGAGATCACGAAACGAAAGTAAACCTCTTTAAAGCGGAATCGTTAACCTACGACATAGCATTCAAAGAAGCCGTTGCCAGAGAATCAGCACTTATAAACGCGAATAGAGCAAGTGCAGCCGACGGAAAAAATCTGAAAAAAGAAGTTTTTGCCATCGAGTCAGCGTCGACATCGAACACGTGGCACAACGCTAACCGACAAAGTCATCGTGAAAGGTCGCAAAGAAATCCGGCAACATCGCGCCAGCAGCAGAGCAACGCGCGCCAGTTCGAAGGGAAATTGTGTTGGCAATGCGGCGGACGGGGACATACACGATGTTCAAAGGAAAATGGACAAGTGTTTAGCCGGCATCAATGGAACAATCGCATACCTGGACAACGTATACGTAACCGGTACTACACCTACGAAACACATGAAAAACTTAGAAGAAGCCTGCGAGCGTCTGCAAAAATGCGGACTCAGGCTCAATATAGAAAAATGCAAATTCATGCAAGAGAGAATCGAAGTTCTCGGGTTCGTAATCGACAAAAAGGGGTTGCATAAATCAAAATCAAAAATCAACGCGATGGTCAACGCTCCCCAACCAATAAATGCGAAAGAATTAGAGTCATTCCTCTAGTAACATTCTACGCAACGTTCTTAGAAAATCGTTCAGAAAAATTGAAACCGCTCTACGATCTAGTAAATGCAGAAAAATTCGCGTGGAACGAAGACTGCGATAACGCTTTTAACTGGGTAAAGGAAGAATTAATATCCCCGCGAGTTTTGGCACGCTTCGACCCAAACGAGCAAATTGTGATGGCTTATTGTGACGCGTCGAAACACGGATTATCTGCGATACTTTCCCATAAATATACAGACGGCACGCATCGCGCACGATACCAAAAAAAGAATTGAGCCGAACGATCCTCGACAAGGAAGCAATGGCCATAGTTTTCGGTTTCAAACGTTTCAGAGACTTCGTATTCGGTAAGGAAATAATCTTACGAACGGATAATCAGTCGCTAAAATTAATCTTAGGACCGCGAAAAGGAATCCCGGAAACAGCCGACAATCGTTTTCAGAGATGGGCATATTATCTCTCAGGGTTCAGGTTTGAAATCGAACACATCAGTTCGAAAGCCAACGCGAACTGCGATGCGCTATCACGTTTACCAATCAAGGAAGAAATAGACTTAACCGAATCAGAGCCCGAATTCTCTAACATATATTTTTTCGAAGAAGGAATCAAAACATTTGATAGTAAAACGCTAGCAACGGAAAGTTTAAAAGACGAAACGATTAGTAAAGTAATCAAATACACGACAAATGACTGGCCGACATTGGAAGAACTCTCAGACGAATTAAGGCAATATCACAGAAAAAAATCGAATTGTCGGTCGACAAAAATTGCTTATTTTGGGGGATCCGAGCCGTCATACCGAATAACATGCGACCGTTAATATTAAAAGAATTGCATTCGTCTCATCTAGGCATTGTGAAAATCAAAATGTTTGCACGCTCGTATGTGTGGTGGCCAGGGATCGACAACGATATCGAGTTCACCGTAAGCAGCTGTAACGTTTGTTTGATCGAGAGAAAAAAACCACGACAGACTCCCTTGACGACATGGCCATGGTTGGACCGCGCATGGAGCCGTATACATTGCGATTTTCTAGGACCGCTGTTCGGGAACATGTACCTAGTAGTCATCGACGCTCATTCGAAGTGGGTAAAAGTAATTAACTTCGAAAATAATTGCAAAGCGTACAGAGTAGTAGAAGAATTCAAAACGTTATGCGCACGATACGGGCTACCTTTGCATGTTGTCACGGACGGGGGCCCACAGTTCAAATCTAAAGAATTCTTAGGGTTTTTGAAGCAAGATAGCATAAACCACAGTTTCGCCCCGCCGTACCACCCCGCAACTAATGGGGCAGCCGGAAATTTCGTAGGCACCTTTAAGGACGAGGTGACAAAAATAGTTAAGGCAGGTGCCGGAAACGGCAATTAACAAGTTCTTAATTGATTACCGCAGCATCGAGCACTGTACTACAGGGAGAAGCCATTACCAACTCATGTTCAAACGCGACATGCGCACGCGTTTCGACGTGTTGAAACCAGACGTGTTTGCAAAAGTTCAAAAGAGCCAACGCGCCCAAATTATTGCAAGCGGCGGAGATCGTCAACTAGACCTAGGAACGGGCGATGATGTTTACATTAACGATTATAGCGTACGAACGGAAGAAAGATGTAAAGGGGAGATTGTTAAGCAAACCTCGCCCTCGACGTTTATTGTGCGAGACGCTAATGAAGGGTTACACAAGCGCCACAAAAATCAGATTGTCAAAAGAACAGATACCTTAAAGAACTCACGGCGTTCCCCGAGGTTGATAAAAAATTAAAAAGGCGGGAAGATTGTGGTATTTTTTAATGGTATTTTTGGAGGCCTTTTTAGTGGTTGAGATGAAAGACCGTGCGAACCTGGTGGCGAAATTCGAAACTCCCAGATGCCCGTAGGTGCTGATGCTTCTCAACCAAGCAATCTTCATTCTTCTTCATTTGGTTGGTTCTGGCTCTGGTCGCCGCACCGTAGCGGCGTTGACCATACGGCCATGGACGTAGAAATATCGAGATAAGAAACTGGCGGAGAGAAATCTGAAACAAAAAGGGTGGGCGCGGCAGCCTCAAACGGCGGCTTGACCGTGTCGCGCTCACCGTTAGAAGGCGGAGGTGCCTCGGAGTGAAATGAGTGGAGTGAAGAGGGAGAAAGAGAGAGGAAAAGTGTGGACAAAAATTGTAAATGGGCGATAGATTAGATGCTAAATCGACAGCTGGGTATCTTTGATAAAATGGATAATGGCGGCTATGATGCGAGCAGAGGGCACGGCCAGAAGGGATTCTATGTTGTGTGGAGGGAGGATTTTGTAAGAAGCGTATGTAAGAGGGCGGACCGTTGCGGCTCAAAGCGGGGGCAGGCCCAGAAGACGTGATTGAGGTCCTCATAGTCATGCCCACATATACAGGCTGGCGAGTCAATTATATTCTTTCTAAAGAGGCTAGATGCTCAACTATAGTGGTTCGATCGCATTCGGGTAATCGTGGTAATGGAGGCGCGGTCGAGACGCTTGAAGTCCGAGAACCAGGGTTTGGTGCATTCCCTGAAGTTTCGAGGGTGAACTATTCTTCGAAAAAAGAGTTCGAAGAATAGTTCACCCTTGTGACGACTGTCCCGAATAAGGTTCTGTTGGTGGAGGCTATGCATTTTTCTTTAGCGAGCGGAAAGAGTGCAGAGGATTGGATACGAAGATTATAGGGGCGGCCGTTGTTTATGGCATCTTTAGCTAAGGAGTCTGCTACTCGTTGCCTGGGATGCCCGCGTGACCTGGAATCCATATGAGACAAGTTTTGAGGTTTTTGAGATGAATTGTCACTAGCGCTTGATAGGCTTCGATGATGATTGGAGAGGCATTAGTCGAAGGACATGGCGAGTTGAGAGCTAAAAGGGCGCTAAGAGAGTCAGAAAAGATGCAGGAGCCAGGGATATTATTGGCGATAATTAATTGCAGAGCGAGAAGAAGGGCCAGAGCCTCAGCTGAGAAAATTGAAGCGCGCATCGTGATTTTGTATTTCAGTGAGAGCGATAGCTTTGGGCAGAAAATAGCCAGACCTACGGGTTCACCGTTGTCCGCTTTGGAGCCATCGGTGTAAAAGATGGTAGAGTCCTGGAGTTGGACGCTAAATATGTCGGTGAAGGTCTTTTGTGGGCAGTCAGAAGATTGAATCAACCTGCCTGATTCAGTGTTGATACATGTTGGTGGGAGGGTAGAAGAAGGGTCTATTTGGTAGATGGGAGGGGGGGGGAGATGTTCGAATTGAGGAGATCTTTAAAATGATTATACTTGAGGTTAGCCTGGATGAGGGGAAGATCGAAAAGGTGTGTGTAATTATGGGCGTGACGAAGAGAGGATATCAATTGTGGAATTGCGGTGCAGAGAGGGTGGTTAGGATAGGAGAGAGTTTTGAGAGAAAATTTATTGGCGAGGAGCTGAAGCCGGTATTTGAGGAGCGGCTCCCGCGCCTCTGCCATAACGACGTTATTAGGCGTGGAGAAGCGAAGGCCGAGCGAAAGTTTGATAGCTGTGCGTTGAAGCACCTCTAGTTTTTCAAAGGGCGAAAATGCTTTAATCGGGAGAGCCATAGATCCATATTCAATAGAGCTACGTATGAGGGCACGGTGAATTGTGAGGAGGGACGACGGGTCAGCTCCCAACCACGTAGAGCGAAGGCATTTGATGATGTTAATGAGGCGACTGCATTCAAGAACTAGGTGGTTAAGGTGAGGTTTCTAAGATAGCTTGTAATCTAAGGTTAAACCAAGAAATTTGGCTGCAGAGGAGGCAGGAACGCGGGTGGAATCGATGACTACAGAGGGTTCAAGAGGATCAAATTGCTTTCGTGAGAAGACAACGAGTTTGGACTTTGAAGGTTCGATCGACAGTCCTCTAGCCCGGAGGTAGGTCGAGATGTTATCGAGGCTATTTTGCAAGGAGGAAATACAGTCGGCGAGGACATGTGACCTCGAATAGATGGCAACGTCGTCCGCGAACTGAAGACAGGCGCTAGCTTCATGCAGATGTTGGTCGAGCTGATTCGTGTATAGGTTGTATAGTAGAGGGCTGAGGGAGCAACCCTGAGGAACACCCTTGTAAGAAGTGAAGGGGCCATGGAGTTGGCCGGCTATTTTGAAGAAGATGGTTTTAGAAGAGGTGAGATTATAGATGAACTTGCAGTAATGCCAAGGGAGACCCATATCCCGGAGGTCGTGACTTAGGATGCCTGGGTCAACATTGTCAAAAGCGCTAGAAATGTCAAGGAAAACGCAAGCTGTGAATTGATTTTTAACAAAGCCAGAGTAGATTTCAGTAGAAAGAATTGAGAGGTTGTCAGAACAGGACCTGGACTTGCGGAAACCGAACTGAGTAGGCGAGAGGAGAGATTTGGATTCCAGCCAACGAATCATCCGAGCGTGAAGCAGACGCTCCATGACTTTGAGAAAGCAAGGGTTATAGAGATGGGAAAATGATCGCTGGTAAATGAGTCATCTCCAGTGTGCCAAATGCACAATGGAGAGAGCCTAGGCGAGACTATTGACAGGTCAATGGCCGAATTGTTTCATCCCATCATTAAGAAACATCAAGTCATACTCGGGAAGAATTTTCGAAAGCGCCGAGCCAGAAGGGCAAGATTTTGAGCAGCCCCAGGAGGGGTGATGGCTGTTGAAATCTTCTCCGATAAGAATGGAATCTACGCCAGGTAGACAAGCAACTACCCTCAAGATTGGGTGATCTGTAAATCGAGATAATGGTAAGGGGGCCAAGCGAGGTGGATATAGAAAGGGCCAAGGTCTCCAGTCGGTCGGCCTGATGAGAAATGTCGTTGATTGAGGTGAAGGGAATGTTTTTTTTAAGGCAGATCGCAATGCCTCCACCTCTACGATGAACGCGATTCCTGGTGAAAACGTTAAAGTTTGGTAAACTAAAAGAGCCTGCAGATTGGAGCTACGTTTCGCAAAGCAAAATGACGTCGTATTTAGAGGCCTCTGCGGTAAGAAGGCCAAGCTTATTTCGAATGCTGCGGCAGTTCCACTGTAAAATGTTCAGGGGTTTATGATTGGCCATCTTGTGACTGGTGAATCGGGGGATCAAGAAGTGCTATGAGAGAATCTATCACAGGGTTGAGTTTTTCACCTAAGCCGAGAGAGGAGAGAAATGGAAGAAGCTGTTGGAGAATCATCTTTAAAAACATGGAGATAAGATTTTGGGAGGGATCTGGGTGAATTGGATGGGAAGATGTGCCAGAGTTGGGAGGGCGGAAGTTGCCGCTGGGCGGCGGGGATGAAAAAGCAGGGGGCCTGGGGGTGAGAGCAACGCCATTGCTGGGACCAACAGGTGAGGGTGAGCGACCATTGGGAGCAAGAAGAATGTCTTCATGAGCCGCACGTGTATTAAGAATGGAGTTTGAAGTGAACCTGGACGAGTATTGGCGTGAGTCGAAGTTGGAGTTGCGAGAGGGTTGTTGCGGAGGAATACGAGAATGGATGGGGCGTGGGTCGAAGAGGGACGACATGACGGATCGGGGTCCTGATGGCGGATTCTGCAAGGGGATAGCGGGTCAAGAGATAGATAGCCTGGGGAAAGGGGGAGGAGAAGAAGGAGAGGGATGAGGATGAGGATCTACTCTTTCATGGCGTGGGCGGGAGAGAGGAGGAAAGCTGGAGAGCGAGTGGGTGGGTGGGGTGCTGAACTGGGGGGAGGAAGCAGAACTCGAGAGGAGCTGTCTAGCTTCAATGAGGGAAATACTACGTTGGGCCGCGACGGCTTTGATAGCTTCTTCGTGAAGAAAAGCTGAACATCTTCTGTCCGTGGGGAAGTGACCCTCTTCACGACAGTTGGCGCAACGGGGCGGGAGGTTCAATCGGGGGCAGGGCGTGTCTTCGGGGTGGGCCTTATTGCCGCATTGTCGGCATTTTGTGTCCTTTGCACTGGCCGGCTACGTGGTTAAAGATGAAGCAGTTAAAGCAAATAATTACGGGAGCGTGCCAATGCAGCACTTGGTGGCGGACTTGATATAGGGTGACCGATTCGGGTCGGGATCTGCCAGAAAATTTAATCCACATGGATTGAGTGGGGATAGATTCAGGGACGCCATTCCGAGAAATTTTCCGATTTTGACGACAAGCGTCGAGGATTCTGACAGGAGACTCGATGGAGGCTTTTAGTTCTTCAACAGAAATGTCGATAGGGACATCCCTGATGAGGCCCTCACATGAGATGGAGTCATCTAGGATAAAACCCACGAGTTTCTCTTGGACCAGGACGGAGTTGGAAAGGTGGGAGTTGGCTGCGTGGGCAGAGGCGAGTAGTACCGTAACCTGATGTTTGCCCGAGCTGGAAACGTTAAGAATATTGTCATGTCGTGGATTGTTGTTAAGGAATGTTTATTTCGCGGAAATGGTCAATTCGGCTCCAGGACGCGGTAGTAGGAAAGAAAGACGCGGTTGACACGAGATAGGATAACTCAGGCACGTTTATTGTATCGGCGAGACCTCGAGCGGAGGTTTCGCCCTGGTTACAGGGTTATTACTAACTGACTTAACCTATGCTACAGCGAGTCTTATAGCTACAGAGAGGCGTAAGTAGTGGGGGTGCAGTTAGGGAAGTTTAGGATGTAGCAGGTATTTGGGGGGTGGTCGGCGAACGAGCGGTGAAAGTCCGGAATTTTGGAATGCGAGGAAAAAGGTTGGCGTTAGGACTTCGACATTGGAGCGGCAGTTGTATATCTCCGAGGATCCGTCGAAGAACTCGAAGAGTCATAAATGAAAAGATAGGACAATTGGATTGTCGTATGGAAAAGGTCTGTTAATGGGATAATCCCTACGATGGCCGGTAATAAACTCAGCGGGACGGATATTTGGGAATGACCTGCCGAGACACGGGCGAGCAGTAATTCATGTAGTGGGTGCAGGCAGCTGGAGCTAGGCTAAGGTCATAGAAATGGTTGGCGATGGGTAGTGGACAGGGGGACCATAAATGAGTATGCGGATACAGGCGGCTGCCGGCAGGTAGACGCCTGGGGAAAGCTAGGGTCGGAGTTGAGGAGCAGTGGAAAGTAAGGAAAAAGTACAGGGCTATGTTACAATATCTTTATGCAAAGTTTTGGTGAGGAGCGTTTTAGCAGTAAAAGTGGCGTTGAGTCGCGGCGTAATAGAGAGATCAATGATGGAAGGGCGGATGAGGTCCTTGTAGGGACCTTCATTATCGGCCGCGTATCGATTTTTTTGGAGGCGTTCCGGGACGGTGTGGTCAACCCTTGCGGAGTTGTTACGCGCGCGCGCTGAGTTATCGACAGGGGTATTTATAAAGACAGCGGAGCCCTCTAAGGGCACATCGTTGGCGTTAGCGTCTTGCCTGGGGCTGGAAGAAAGATGGTCGCGGAGCCGTTTGCGCTCGCGAGATCGTGACCGTGAGTGTGAGCGTGAACGAATGTTAAGAGAGCGCGAGCGCGTCCGCTCCCACGCAGGGGGGCGGACGCGTCCTCGCCGCTCGTCTGAAGGCTCCCCATTGAGGTCTCTTACCTGCTCTTCGAGAAAATGCTGCGAAATTTCCTGAACCATATCCATATCCAGATCCACCTCACCCTCGACATCCTCCCGGGAGCCACCCCCGCCCGACGCCGAGGTCCGCGCGGCCATGCCCGCGGCCTGAGGCTAACCTAAAACGCGTGGGGAGGAATATATAAAGGAGGTTAGGAGGAACAGAATACAGGTTAAATGAGCTAATAATAAGAAAAAGCCGTGTGAAAAAAGTAGATAAAAAATTGAGTGTGTTGGAATCACACACGATGGAAGTGAATACTCGTATGGATTTCGCTGGCGCGATAAATTATTTCTGCCGATGATTCCAGAGAGAAAGAGAAAGAGCGAGAAGGGGAGGAGAGGAAGAGTCAGTAATCGAATTATGAAATGGCAAGAAAGTCGAAAGTAGCCTGCACGTTGATATTTGTGTTTTCCAAAATTTTTTTTATTTATTAAGGGGGGTCGTAAGGGCTGGAGCGTAAACATATTTTCTTATAAATATGGATGGAGCAAATTACTCAAACCTTTTGAACGTTATTAAGTATTATTTCGACGACATCCTGTAATCTTTCAATGCGTAAATATCGACAAACAAGCCGGTGACAAAGCTTTTCCAAGAACGTCTTTGGAAAAAAACGATTTGCAGTGTTAACTATATCTCAGCTGAAAATTATCTGAAATCAAAGACCATTCAAATGTAGCCAAAATATCATGAAATCCTCCCCCCTACGTTCTCTGATTATTATTCTTTCATTTTTAAAGTTTTGGTGGTCATTGAAAGTGAAAACTGCTATTTTTCATGAAAAATGACTATGAAATTTTCACTTCAAATGACCACCAAAAATTTAAGAATGAAAAAAAATCAGAGACCGTAAAGGGGAGGATTTAATGATACTTCTACTAAATTTAGATGAACGTTGATTTCAGATAATTTTCAGCTGAGATTAACACCG
>OY759159.1:12876328-12896328 GCA_963662125.1 Diplazon laetatorius
ACTTGCAGCTTTTTCATTTCTAATCGATCATAGTATTCGATATTCGAATGTTATTCAAACTTAGAAACTGAAAAAGTATTCAGATCTATAAAAACTGCGTCCACGTCGCGAGTTCCGGTTCAATTAGAGCAGCTCGTTCATTCTACTGTTTATTAACACTATACCGTATATGAAATAAAGTTTTATAAAATTTGAACGCGTCGTTCAATGCCTACCAAATTTGCTTACGAATAGAGGTGAACGTTAGCTTATGAACGTCTATAAATTTCACCACGGTCCGTCAATTATTTTTGAATTTGCAAAGGTTAGAACTTCAAAATTTCCAATTGCTCTAAAATGCGATCCGATTGGCCGATCTTCGCCAAATTTAATATGTATCACAGCTTAATGATATTCCATAGTTGTAGAGAATTTGAATCCGATTGATTGAAGTTAACGACAAATAAAGCGACAAAGTTCATTTTTTGAAGAATTCAAAATATCATGAAATCAGAACTCCTCGACGGATTCGGCTCAAATGCAATACCATACATCCTTAGGTATAACTCTATATTTGAAGAACTATTTAGACGAATATCTCAAAATTTGCGGACGCTACAGTGGTAACAGACATTTTTTGAAAATTTCAAAACGCTGTAAAATTCGAACGGATGCGTCGATTAATGCAAAAATTATACAGGACATAGAGATTGTATGGCACCACATGCGTGCAAAATCTGAGCGCTGTAGCTTGAGCCGTTCTCGAGTTATAGACATTTGAATTTTGGAGGGTCGGTCCACACACACACACATACATACACACACACACACACACACACACACACACACACACACACACACACACACACACACACACACACACACACACATACATCCGGACATTTTCTACAAATGTAATTTCTGGATGTTTTAGGTCATTTTGAACCTATTGACATCAAGATCTCGAAAAAAAATTTTCGGACCATCACAAAGCTTCCTTTATGAGGAAGCAAAATTACCCATCATGCGCCCATTCACTTCCTCGCGGTCAGAGTCGGGCAACGGTGATTTATTTCAATAGAAGTTTCCGGCTCAGCGATAAAAGGCTTCTTTTACGGTTATATGATTATTAGTGAGTCCGATTAAGCAATATCGCGAGGAAGAAAAATTTTCCGATTTTTTTTCGTCTTTGAACTACTTTTTCACATAGAAGATCGCGTTTTTGACCTATGGCCCCATTGAGACTTTCGTTTCTCTTGACAAGCCAGATTTTTTGAGACAATAAAAAAATTTGACCTTGACTGCCAAGGTCAAATCAATTTTGCGGCACGATATTTTTGTAGATCTTCGCCAAACATGACCTGAAGATTCACCTGGTAAAAGGATGACCATTAATTTCTTTCCACCCTGTACACTCTACGCTTCGTATCAATGGTACATACTCCAAACATTTATTCGATATTACGAGTGTGAGATCATGTGTCTTCGACTGACTCCCACCACCATGGTTGAGATATTCGAAAAGTGTCAGAGCTCTGTTCTTCGTTGATCGAAGAGTATCATAGCTCAGTTTTTTATCAACCGCATTAGTTCGCTAATTTATTTTTAAACGTTCACTTTGAGAAAGTTGCATAGTCCACAATCAGCGTTCGAATCGAAAGCATCGTACTAACGATTTTCACACGCGTCTTCGCACGTGTGTGCGTGTACGTTCTACGTGATTGTTCGGTTCTCACCTACACGTCAAAATGGAGAGACATAAGTGTAAAAAACTGATACATCTTATGAGTCAAGCGTTTGCTATTTTAAGTGATAAATCATTACCCAGTGAGAGGGAGCAGTGGATAAAGTTTGGCGAAGAAAATGTGGAATTGTTAAACAATATTTTGCGTACAGATGATACGCTAACGGTTCACGATAAAATGCGTATTCAGACAACTATAATAACTCTCATATCGTTGACGAGAAAATTCCAAAAAAGTGGTGCCGGAGTCAGTGATGCATCGACTAATGTGGAATGGCGAGATACGGAAACAGCTTTCAAGCGACGTATAAAAACTGGATTGGTGCTCAATCTCAGCCACAAAGATGTCGGTGATTTTTTGGATGATGCTAAAAACTTAGTTATCCCTCGATTAATAAAAACAGTGCAAAAAAGTGGAAATCTCAAGGTCAACGTTAATCTGTCGACAAAATTTCTTTTAACAAAAAGTGTTGCAGTCGTGGAAGAGGATAGAAGTTTCAACACTGTGAACGAGCCGATTTTTCCTACGACAGATCTTGAAGAGTGGTACAAAGAATTTGTGAAAGATCCGCTACTGCAGCAAATCGAAGATTACGAGGGGAAGGAATCGGGATGGACTCTGAGTGAAATTACATATCTCGTGGTCAACATGAATAAGTATGTGCCGCTACGTGGAGGCTTATCAACGTTCGTTCCTTTGCCTGATGACATTCAGAAGAAGCGCGCGGTTATAAATATTATCAATAACGATGAATATTGCTTCCTGTGGTCGGTGACAGCAGCCCTCTCACCTGCAACGATAAACAGTGAAAGGACAACATCGTATCCACACTTTAAGGATGTGTTAAGGTATGAGGGTCTCGAGTTTCCAATGATCCTCAAAAATGTACCGCGATTCGAAAAGATGAATGATTTAGCTATTAATATATATTCTATCGTGAATCGGGAGAAAAAAAGTAAGAACAATGAGATAGAGCCTGTATACTTAAGTAAGCATCGCTCCAATCGATCAACTTTGTCTACCATTCATCTACTCATGATAAATACAACCAATGAATTCGACGAAGCAGATGACACGGTAATTCATCACTTTGCATGGATTAAAAATCTGTCGCGATTAGTATGTACGCAAATATCGAAGCACAACGGAGCAACTTGAATTTGCGATAGATGCTTGTGTCACTTTCAATCTGAAAAATCTTTCGAGAAACATAGGAAGGATTGTATCGATCATAATAATTGTAGAATGATTTTACCAGAAGATGATGAACATTCGGTCTTGAAATTCAAAAATTTTAAGAACAAGGTAGCAGTACCATTCGCTATATACGCTGATCTAGAATGCCTTTTGCAGCCTGCAAATACAAGATTTGGTAATAATAGTGTCGGATATCAAAACCACGTCCCTCATAGTATAGGGTTTTACTTCAAAGACAATTACTACGATGCACGCTCAGGGTATAAATCATTTAGGGGTGAAAACTGTATAGAATCATTCGTGGATGAGTTAAAAAAAATTGCTATCGATGTGGATGCTACTTTAAAACATACCGTAAGAATGGAAGAATTCACTGTCGAGATGCAGCAGCACTTTGATTCTACAACAGTGTGTCATATTTGCGAGAAATCGTTCATTCCGGAAAACATCAAAGTACGAGATCACTGCCATTTCACCGGAAAATTTCGAGGTGCTGCTCATCAAGGGTGTAATTTAAATTACACCACGTCACATGTCATACCGGTGATATTCCATAATTTATCCGGTTATGACTCACACTTCTTGATAAAAGCATTAGCAACAACCTTCGAAGGTTCTGTACAGTTATTGCCCGTTAACAAAGAAAATTATATTTCATTCACGAAGGTCGTCAAAGGTACAATCGTCAAGTTCCGATTTATAGACTCGTTTCGATTCATGCCTGCTAGTATTAACAAACTAGCATCCTATCTACCCGATGACGAGAAACATATAACAAAAAAGTATTGTAGTAATGCAATGGAGTTCAAACTATTGACTCGAAAGGGTGTGTTTCCCTACGATTATCTTGATAGTTGGAAAAAACTTGATGACACAAAGTTACCGACAAAAGAAGATTTTTTTTCACGATTATACGACGAGGAAATAAGTGACGAGGATTATGCTCATGCACTGCTCGTGTGGTCAGTCTTTATGATCAAAACTCTGGGGGATTATTCCGATTTGTATCTGAAAACAGATGTTTTACTGTTGGCAGATATTTTCGAAAATTTCCGTTGTAATTGCATCAGCACCTACGACTTAGATCCATTGCACTACTACACTGCTCCGGGGCTATCGTTCGATGCAATGCTAAAGTACACTCGCGTAGAGCTCGAATTACTCAAAGATGTCAGTAAGCTACTGTTTCTCGAAAAAGGCATTCGAGGTGGCGTTGCGCAATGCACAAATAGACATGCAAAAGCTAACAATCCGTTCATGTTCGATTACGATCCTACTGTGGAAGAATCGTACATTATGTATTACGATGTAAATAACTTGTACGGTGCGGCTATGAGTCAACCTCTGCCATGCAGTTCGTTCGAGTGGTTGGAGGATCCCAAAGAATTGGATGTACCGAATATCCCTGATGATTCTCCTACGGGTTATATATTTGAAGTAGATTTGGAGTACCCAAAAGAGCTTCATGAAATTCATAAAGATTTGCCTCTATGCCCCGAACACTTTGTTCCACCCATCTCCAGATGTGAAACGCCGAAACTAATGACGACTTTGTTTCCCAAACAGAAATATATCATACATTATCGCAATTTGAAGCAATGCTTGAGTCTTGGTCTAGTACTCACGAAAATTCACAGAACGATGAAATTTAAACAAACACCCTGGCTAAAAGGATACATCGAATTAAATACAGAATTACGGAAAAAAGCAGTCAATGAATTTTCGAAAAATTTCTTCAAGCTAATGAACAATTCAGTTTTTGGAAAAACGATGGAAAATCCTAGGAAACATAGAGATGTAAAACTTGTAACAAAGTGGAATGGTCGGTACGGGGCTAGAGCGCTTATTGCACGGCCAACATTTCAGAGCTGCACCGTTTTCGATGAAGATATGGTAATCATAGAATTAAAGAGATCGTCGGTCAAGTTCATGAAACCGATTTACGCAGGATTTGCGATTCTTGATGTATCGAAAATATACATATATGATTTTCATTATAATTACATGAAAAATGTATTCCGGGGCAATGTTAAATTGTTATACACTGACACCGATAGCCTGATTTACCATATCTCCAATCAAAATGTTTTCGAACAAATGAAGTGTGATATAAGTAAGTTTGATACATCCGATTATCAGGCAAACAACCCATACGATATGCCGTTGGCAAACAAAAAAGTTTTGGGGCTCATGAAGGATGAAAATAATGGGAAAATTATGACCGAATTTGTGGGTCTCCGAGCGAAATTGTACTCATACACGGTTATGGGTGAGGAAGAACAAGCGAAAAAGCGTGCAAAGGGTGTCAAGACGTCTACGTTAAAAAAAATAACGTTCGATGATTACAAAAAATGTTTGCTTCAACACACTAACATATCAAGAACGCAATGTCTGATACGTAGCCGAAAACACAAGGTTGAAACAATTCAACAGCAAAAATTAGCGTTGAGTTGGAATGATGATAAGAGAGTCTTGCAACCTGGTTGTACTGACACCTTACCATGGGGATATGAGGCATAATTTGATCGAACAGAAAAGTGTGGTAGTATGTGTGAAAGAACGAAAAGAAAAAAATCAATGTTTCCGCATTGGAATAAATATCGAACTGTAAAATAGCTTGTACTATAGAACCAATGTAGATATGTATTATGTACGTTTATTCTGATAGGTATGTATATATTGATGTATATTGCGTGAGCGTATGTGTGTATCGATGATGAGTGATCCGTCGCCGTTTTGAATAAACATTATGGTGTTGAAATATATATTGCTTCCTGGAAGAATTTGACCGTTGCAAAGTGATCCGTCGCCGTTTTGAATAAACATTATGGTGTTGAAATATACAGGGTGTTCCGATAACTATTAGGACCTCAGATATCTTCGAAACTACTAGGTTCACAGAACTATTTGCTGAATCAAAGTTGCATAGCACGAAGGGGGCCATCCAATGATACCAAAGTGCCTACTCCCACGTCCACCCCCAGCCCAGGGGGTGGGGCAACTTTAAAATCTTAAATGGGAACCCCTATTTTTTATTGCAGATTCGGATTCCCCATAAAAAAATACGTAACTTTTATTTGAAATTTTTTTTTCGATTCGTGATAGATGGCGCTGTAATCGCGGGTGTTCCGATAACTATTAGGACCTCAGATATCTTCGAAACTACTAGGTTCACAGAACTATTCGCTGAATCAAAATTGCACAGCACGAAGGGGGCCATCCAATGATACCAAAGTGCCTACTCCCACCCCCACCCCCAGCCCAGGGGGTGGGGCAACTTTAAAATCTTAAATGGGAACCCCTATTTTTTATTGCAGATTCTGATTCCCCATAAAAAAATACGTAACTTTTATTTGAAATTTTTTTTTCGATTCGTGATAGATGGCGCTGTAATCGCAAAAAATCCCCGAAAGTACAGAAAGGCGATAATACTTACAGTTTCGGTGATAAATCAAATTTTGATTTACTGATTTTGATTTACTTTGATTAATCAAGATTTGATTTACCACCTAAACTGTAAGTATTATCGCCTTTCTGTACTTTCGGGTATTTTTTGCGATTACAGCGCCATCTATCACGAATCTAAAAAAAAATTTCAAATAAAAGTTACGTATTTTTTTATGGGGAATCCGAATAAGCAATAAAAAATAGGGGTTCCCATTTAAGATTTTAAAGTTGCCCCACCCCCTGGGCTGGGGGTGGGGGTGGGAGTAGGCACTTTGGTATCATTGGATGGCCCCCTTCGTGCTGTGCAACTTTGATTCAGCAAATAGTTCTGTGAACCTAGTAGTTTCGAAGATATCTGAGGTCCTAATAGTTATCGGAACACCCGCGATTACAGCGCCATCTATCACGAATCGAAAAAAAAATTTCAAATAAAAGTTACGTATTTTTTTATGGGAAAAGAGACGCAGTGACCCGGTTGGTTTCGTGCCCGGTTCCCGACCCAAGGGTCCCGGGTTCGAATCCCGGCGTCGACACCAATGGAAAATTTTTTCTATGTGTTTTTTTTCTGTGTTCTCCCGGTGGTTCGGAATCCACCGTTGGAAAAAAATTGGAGGTCCATGATGCATATTGAACATGTCAATATGATCATTAAGCGAGTTTTCGGGTTCGATTCCCGATGCCGAATAGCGTGGCTGACGATAAGCGGCTGGGCAACGACGAAGCTCCAGATACAGGACGTACGACCTACGACTGTAGCTGTGCGCCCGGCGTTGTTTACAGTCAGCTATCGCTTAGACTAGCTCCGGTATCGTGGAAGAGAACTCGGAAACAACGGATAAGTGAGGCGCCCGTAACTCTTCGGAGATCGGTGTAACAAATACAATACAATACAACGTATTTTTTTATGGGAATCCGAATCTGCAATAAAAAATAGGGGTTCCCATTTAAGATTTTAAAGTTGCCCCACCCCCTGGGCTGGGGGTGGGGGTGGGAGTAGGCACTTTGGTATCATTGGATGGCCCCCTTCGTGCTGTGCAACTTTGATCCAGCAAATAGTTCTGTGAACCTAGTAGTTTCGAAGATATCTGAGGTCCTAATAGTTATCGGAACACCCTGTATATACATAGATGTCTATATATTGTTACGTCCGGGTCGACACCATACCATGCTATTCATATTTAATCATTTTTCTTTTGGATATTACTATTTTTGGAATAGTAATATTAAATATTATTCGATAATTTTGGTGACGAACGTTCGTTCTCACAACGAACGAACGTGCTCACCGCAACGATCAGAGTGCACGGTAAACGAGCTTCAGTAAGCATTCTCACCGTCCACGCCGAATCATCAAACTATTATAATTAAAATATTATTATTACATTTTATGGGTGACGAACATTCGTTCTCTCGACGAACGAACGTTCTCACCAAAAATATGATCCGAGTGTACGGTGACCAAGCATCGATAAACGTTCTCACCGTCTACGTGAGTCGTTTCTCGCGCGATAAGAAACTGCATCGGACATTTTCAAACTGCAAAAACCGTGGGATAGAAATTTCACTAACATAATTTTTGATAGATGCTGTTAGTGGGGGGATCTCCCAAACCATCTTGCTTGCTGCATCAAGCATCGAAACAATTTAGTAGTATTCATCGGGAAGTCTGAGCTGCGCGTTCGTAATAAAAGCAAAGACTTAGAATCGCGACAGTAACCTCGTCGATGCTCGGTCACCTCACCTCAGGAGAAGATACCAAAGTGTATTTAATTTATATTTCAATACCAGAGTTTAATTCCGAAGTGTAATACTGCAGTGTATAATACCAGCGGTCTAAACAGTTGTTAAAATTATTCATAATGTATCTTTTTTTTATTTGTTCAACAAATACTGAGTTCGTGGAGTAAATTTTATACATCCTCACACCCTAGCGGCTCCGAGGTGTTTCATATTTCTCAGCTCTCTCTGAAACTCTTTTTTCCGTATTGTGGTGCTAGATCGCCTTGCACACAATACAGCTTTTGCTCAAGATTTGGGTGTGCTAGGTCGCCTTGCGTGCCCGTATTGTCCCCCAACTCTCGGTGTGCTAGATCGCCCTGCATGCCGATCTTGTTCCCTCATACGCGTGGTGCTAGATCGCTTTGCACGCGGGTACTTCAACGGGTTGGGGTCGAAATCCAGAACGAGCAATGTTTAGAAAGGGCAAAAACCCGAACGCGCAATGCTTCGAATGAAAATGTTCAGAAAGGGCAAAACTTCGAATGAGATTGTAGCGAACGTATTATATGCCGAACGCCTACCAGTCGGCGCGGTTTTCAACATTTCCCGACTTTCGACCTTTCCCACGCGTAAACTATCAAGGTTAGATATATGCCGTCGCAGACTTTTTCATAGGAAATTCAATTCTCTACAACATTGTTTATGTGAACTTTTGGTCTATATAGCGTTGTTTATCCAGCGTTCAGACAGAAACAAAATAAAACGATAAAAAAATCGATGCATTCTTACCTTCCCGTCAAAACGCTGGTTAAACGACGCTATATAGACCAAAAGTTCACATAAACAATGTTGTAGAGAATTAAATTTCCTATAAAAAAGTCAGTGACGGCATATATCTATCTGTGATCCCTTTCTGAACATTTTCATTCGAAGCATTGCGCGTTCGGGGTTTTGCCCTTTCTGAACATTTTCATTCGAAGCATTGCGCGTTCGGGTTTTTGCCCTTTCTAAACATTACTCGTTCTGGATTTCGACCCCAACCCACTTCAACCATTCTTGAAGTCGATTTCCTCCACCCATAACACTCTCACGAGGAGCTTCACGCTCATGGGCTAACGGCAAGGGGGTTTGAAGTTTCAACTCCGACGTGCAATAGCGATCGAATTGGGCCGATCTCCCGGCAACAAACAGCAACTGCGTGTCGCAGTCGCTTCACTAGTCGAATCTTCGGGACTCAGCCTAGCGGTTCTGCCCGTGGCTCGAGTGACCCCAGGAATGATCGCACCAATCACTCCCCAGACACCGAAGACGACAACGATCGGATTACGACAGGATCCGGAAGTAGTCACAATCGATTAGACTACCAACGAACGGTAAGTCATTTTTATCACTACGCATCGGTTATTCGACAATCGCTCCTATTCCTGGGGAGCACATTCTCGCCTCGGAAGGAGCGAACCCTTTAATATGATACGTTCTCATCTTAATCGAAAACCCAGGACGTAACATATTAAAATTTTTGGTGACAGCGGTGGGATAAAAGTGTCGAATAATTGATGACGATCAATACCTACAAAATTGTAATTACAATCAAATAATAAAAATAATAATAATAATAATAACAATTTCAAAGAAAAATGACACGAAAATTAAATGAATCCATTGATCAGGAAAATTAAAAACAAAATATAACTTTTTCTCATTTCCAAAGAATAATAAATTCAACATTTTGTAACAAATAATTCTTTATAAAAAATCAGGAGACAAAAGAAAGAATAATAATTTTTGTTTCAAATTTCAAAAAAATAAAAACAATTTATTTTTTCAAATAAAAAGTAAATGAATAAATAAATAAATAAATAATCATGAAAATCGTTTTTTCCACAAAATAACAAATCAAATTTTGAAACAAAATAACAAAATGTTTCACGATGAAAAATAAATCAAAGACGAGGTGCCGGGGCGCCGAGTAATGTTGACAGGAGACGAGTTAATGATATTGCAACAGCTATTGCTTCAAAAACAATGCGAATTGACAAATCTCGAAGCTGCGGCAAATGCTCGCGGGGTAGAATATGAAGAACGTCTCATCGAATTTCAACAAAGGGAAATCGCCGTTCTCGAAGCTAGAGAATCAAATATTAAGACGCCAAACGGAAACAGTAGCGACGCTACTGTTGTGATTCGATGTGGAAAAACACATCGAATAGTGCATTGCGGAAGCTCAAAAGATTGGTAATTCAGTGTTTTTCATGTATCTCGGTTTCTCTGGGTCCGATGGCGAAAAAAATGAAAATTTCGGATCACTATGGTGTTTCAATCATACCTCCCGTTCTATCGGTCGTATCGCTGAAAATCGGTGGGTTTCGTGTTCAGCGTAAAAAAACACACCGAATAGAGCTTTGCGGGAGATCAAAAGATCGGTAATTCAGTGTTTTTCATGATTGGAAATTCAGTGTTTTTCATGTATCTCGGTTTCTCTGGGTCCTGTGGCGAAAAAAATGGAAATTTCGGATCACTATTGTAACGGTATTTCCTTGTTACTTAATTTTTATAGGGTCTTGAGCACGCAAAGAAATGTTTTTACACGGGCAGTAGGTAAAAGTAGGGTTTATTCTCGTAACAGATGAAATTTACAGACAATTGTTCTCGTTTTACTTGTATTCATACGTTGTGCCGTAGAAATTCGACAGATCGTCGCGCTCTCTTTCGGATGTTTTTCGCATATAATTTGCCGTGCTTCGCGCACACGGGCTTTTCGCGCTTACTCTCGCAATCTCGCCGCGCGCTCACGTGAGTTCGGATTCCCGGCAGAGATGTCACTCGATACGCTCGGCGGAGCTTGCGCGCGCGTGCTCTCGACGCCGTACGGTGCTGCCCTCCGGTCCCTCCTTGATCAATCAATCGATGGCGCTCGATCTCGCTGGCTCTCCCCTCCTCGCGGGAGCTTGCGCGGCGGGTCACGCGTAACGCGGGGCGCTTTCGTCGTGATGCGGTGTGTCACGCTCGGTCTCGGTGGCTATCCCCTCCTCGCTGGAGCTTTCGACACGGGTCACGCTCGGCGCGGGGCGCTTTCGTCGTGATATCGGACGTCGCGGTAACTGCCCGTGGGTGACGAGCGGATTCGACCAGGGGGGTGACAGACTAATGCTATTCGTATACGGTGGAACGTTCGCCTTACAACGCCTATGCTTCGTTCGTTTGCTGGCCTATACGCGGCGCTACTAGTCCTGTGAGCTGCCTTTGCCGCCACTTGAGTCTTGTGGTCTCGTGCGTCTCGTGGGTTTCGTGCGTAATCGATCGTGAGCTTGTTTAGTTCAGAAAAAAAAGTTGGAACAGTTATCAAAATTTGACCGAAATGCCGATGTGCATTGTACCTGGGTGTACATCAGGATATCGGTCGAATCCTGAAAAAGTACACTTTTTCACTGTGCCAACGATTTGTTGAGAGAAAACCGAGTGGAAAGAAGCAATAAGAGGACGTGCTGTGAACCTGAGGTTTCCTTGTAGCTTGCATGCACATGATATCATATATATGTTGATACGTATCTTTGTATCGAAGAGAATGACGAGTTTCGCAGGCCGCATGAATGCGGAACAACGAAAAGATAATCAAAATAAAAAGAAAATTGCGAAGTTTTGTAAAACGTAAGGTACTATTTGCCTGCATACTTTTTACCTGTGATATCATGACCATTGTGACTGTTTATAATAATGTGTATAATAGTTAATAAATAATAATCTTACACCATTTCTTCTTTCATTCTTTTGCTTGGTATATAATGATGATGATGATGATGATGATGATGATGATGATGATGATGATGATGATGATGATGATGATGATGATGATGATGATGATGATGATGATGATGATGATGATGATGATGATGATTTTTTTTTTTTTTTTTTTTTTTTTTTTTTTAGGGAGTGAGGAAAATCCTTCATGGACACCCGGATGGCTTTGGGTAGTGTCAGACTTCTACTGACTAAAAACCCCCCTCCCTACTTACGCAGAGTTACACTGGAATTCGCTTTCACATTAGACTTCAGTGTGTCTGCTGTCTGAGCTCTACTGCTCCCTCCTGCTTTCTATTAATTTTTCATCTATGATTTTTTCCACCATGCTGTTCACCGCTTCCCATTCATCCTTGGATCTTAGTAGGCTCCGCATCATATTTTCGGCGTTGAATCTTTGGCTTGTTTTCTGCGTGTATTCGTTCCTTTTTTCTTCCCATCTTGGGCAGTGGAATAGCGTGTGTTCGGCATCATCGACAGCACCACAGTAAGGACACTCATTTGAATCCGATCTCTTTCTTTCGTACAAATACTTCCTGAAGCATCCATGGCCTGACAGCGCTTGTGTAAGCTGGAAGCCTACCTCACCTTTCCTTCCAGTAATCCATTCCTCTATATTTGGAATCAGTTTATGGGTCCAGCGCCCGTGTTCCGCCTGGTCCCATTCACGCTGCCACTCAGCGGTAATCGTGTTGTCACTGTCATGCTCATCGTTCGTCCTGTTTCTATTCTGGTACTTCTTGGCTCTGTCTTTCACGAGCAGGTCCATTGGCGGGATTCCTGCGATAACGGCGGCTGCGTCGGCTGATATGGTCCTGTACGCGCAACAGACTCTTATCAGAATTTGCCTCTGCAGCGCTCGGATTTTCCGTTTTACTCCTTTTTTCTTCACCGCTTCGTGCCAGATTGGGGCACCGTATAACACCTGGGAGTGCACAACACTCGCTAGAAGCCTTCTTTTCGACGTCCGTGGTCCTCCTATGTTTGGCATAATCGACGCAAGAGCTCTCGTTGTTTTTTGCGCCTTTTCTATGGCTTTTTCGATGTGGCATGTCCATTTAAGCCTCGAGTCAATCCACACACCGAGGTATTTGAGGGCCTTACTTGGGCGCACTTCCACTCCCTGAAGTTTGAAGCGCAGTTCCGGTATTTTCTTCTTCTTCGTGATGACGACTGCTTCCGTTTTTTCCGGGGCTAGGTCCAGCCCCTTTCGTTTCATCCAGTTTGCTATCCGCTGTAGTGCCGTATTCACTTTCAGTTCGAGTCTTTTTTCGTCAGTGTCTTTCGCAATAAGGGCTACGTCGTCCGCGAAGCCGACAAGGTTCGTCCCTTTTGGCATTTCCGTCCTCAGAAGCCCGTCATACATGACATTCCATAGCGTGGGTCCGAGGACCGATCCCTGTGGGACGCCGCTATTTATTGACTGCTCTTTTTCACTTCCTTCTGCTTCGAGGATGATGGCTCTTTCACTCAGGTATGACTGGATTATGTTTATCAGGTTCTCGTCAACTTTTCTGCCCCTTAGCTCGTCGAGGATATGCTGCCACGATGCGCTGTTAAACGCGTTCCTGACGTCTATTGTCACGACGACACATATTCTACGGTTTCTGCTCGAGTACGCTTCCGCTTCGATTCCTGCTCGGACAACTTCTTGTATGGCATCGATGGTTTGGCGCTTCTTTCTGAAGCCGTACTGACTTTCTGCGAGGTCACCCGTTCTTTCGATCTCGTTCGTGAGTCTCGCTACCAGCAGCTGCTCGTATAGCTTCCCTTCTGCATCAAGAAGGCAGATTGGTCTGTAAGAAGACGGTTTATCTGCCGGCTTGTCTCCTTTCCTGATTAGCCTCAGCTGTGCCTTTTTCCAAATCTTGGGGAAGGTGCCCGTACTAGCCAGGTGGTTGTAGACTGCAAGGACGTACGTAGCGTTGTGCTCCACTAGCTGTTTGATTATTTCCGCGGGGACGCAGCCAGGTCCGGGTGCCTTAGCGTTTTTGAGCCTCCCGCCTGCCGCTTTAAGCTCTTCGAGTGAGAAGGGGATGAAGCTATCGTTTCTGAACCTCTCGAATACGACGGTGCTATGAGTTGGGAACAACTCTCCAGCAATTCTCGTAACGAATTCCATTGTTAGCTTCGGATTTCTCGGGTAGCCAGTAATTCTTTTCATGGCTATCTGGTAGCCGTTGCCCCATACGTCTGAGTCGATTTCGTTACAGACCACGCGCCAGCATGCCTTTTTTGCTGCCTTGATAGCTGTTTTCAGGCGTTTTTTGGCCGAGATGTATTTCCCCCATAGTGCTATGCACCTTTCCTCCGGTTGTCTCCTTCTGCTTCTTGTGTATATCCTATTGGCCTTAATGGCCTCCTTCCTAAGCTGGGCAATATCGTCGTTCCACCAGTATGCTGATTTTCTATCAGCTCTGCTTCTCTTCCGTGGCATCGATTTATCGCACAGAGACTGGAGGACTTGCGAGAACCCTTCCCCAGAGGTGGGGGCATTGCTTGGGGCAATGCTTCTTACTTCTTCGGAGAGCTTGTGCTTATCGAGCTTCCTGGCCGTCCATCCTCTGCAAGTAGCAGGGAATATGGTAGGTTTGTTTGGGCACTGGTCTATTTGGGAGAGTATGTAATTGTGATCGCTGAGCGATATTCTATCACATACTTCCCATCGACTTACTCTATTTGCTATGCGTTCGGTCACTAGGGTCAAGTCGAGGATCGAGGAGGTACCGTGCCTCTGAAACGTGGGCCGGTTTCCCCTGTTAGCCACCACCATGTCCATTTCTGCAATCCATTCCGCTACGATCTGCCCTCTCTGGTCAGTGCGGGGCATCCCCCATAGAGGTGATTTCGCATTAAAGTCACCAGTCACGATGGCTTGCTTTTGACACATACGTATGTGGTCCCCTATTTCGGTAAGGGTTCGGACCAGGTGTTCAATTTCTCGGTTGCCCGAGGAGTAGCAACTGTATATTGCAGCATCGCGGGTTATTACGAAGGCAAAACCCGACCCGCTACCTTGCGTTTCTACAACCAGGCCATCCTCCAGGATTTTGAGCGCTGCGTCCTGATCCTTGTCGCTCACCCAGTCTTGCCTGTTTCTGATCGCGAACCGGTTTGGTTCGCTAACCAGGAGCACGCTTGCTTTCAGTTCCAGGCTGGTCATGAAAGCCATGTCATGGGCTGCTCGGCTCCTATTGGCATTTATTTGCAGGAGTCGAAGGCTACCTGCCATTTTTTGGCTGTATTGGCCTTCTCGTGACTCCTCGTTCTGGGCAACCCTTCTCGCTTGTTTGGTGGCCCTCGATGTTGCAGTTTATGCAGAACGGCTCGTTTTTACATTCGAAGGCTTTATGCCCTTCTTTGGTACATCTCAGGCAGAGGTTGGATCGATCGGGGAGATTGCATTTATCTCTGGTGTGTCCGTGCCCCCAGCATCTGTAGCATTTGCTCTCTTGGATCCGCTCCTGCACCCGGCACATCGTCCATCCTATCCTAATTCGTCCAAGTTCTAGGAGTCTTTGTGCGCTTTTCTCGGTGGTAATTGCCGTGATGTTCTGTCGTCCTCCCCGAGCTGGCCTCAGCGCTTTAAGCTCCACAGTTGTTGGGTCAATACCCGTTTCTTCCATGATGGCTGCCTCGATTTCCTCCACCGTCGTTGTTGTATCCATGTCTTTTAAGTGCAGCACTTTCTTCGTGTGCATGACTGAGGCCTTTACCGTCGGTAATCTTTGTTCGATTTCGAGTTTGAGTGCTTGGATCTCTTCCAGGCCGCTTTTGGCTGTTAGCAGCACGTCGCCTTGCTTGGTCTCTCTGACGTTTCGGATGTCGATTCCCATCTCTTTTGGGTTGACGGACTGCTTGATCAGTTTCAGCGTATCGGCATAGGATTTCCCTTCTGCTTTAATCAGCAGGGTTTCGTGGTCTGGGGTCCGCCTCGACTTAGGTCTTGTCGGTCCCTCTGTTCTCCGCGGTACCAGGGGAGCCCAATTTGTTCTTTCCCTGCTTGTCCTTTGGCTGCTATTGAAGATTGTTACTTGGATTTCGGTGTCGGCTGTGTGGTATGCGAGTATTCGCTCGAGTTCCTGTCCTACGCTGCCTTCTATCTTCGGGACAGCTGCCCTGTCCTTTCCCAGCTTTCGCATCTCTGTGATCGCCTCTTGCACAGCGCTGAAAACATGTTCAATGCTAACGTCTTCTAGGGTTCTAGTCGAGCCATCTGAGATAATTGGGTAAAGTACGTCTCTTTCCTTCTGCACGTGCGTTCCCCTAGCGTCGGGGAAGCTTAGGGTCTGCCTCATGATCGCCAGCTCCCCTGTGTCCCGTTTCTGCGCTAGAAGGCCTTCCTTCCCACCGAGTCTCGAGATTGCTTTTGCTACGGATTTGTCATTTGATGCGATGTTCTTGTTGCAGGGAAGCAGCATAACCATGCTTGAGTCCGCCTCCCAGATCAGTCCATCATGGTGCTTCGCTTCACCGAAGACACCTTCCTGCCAGACCTCTTCGGTGATCTGCCGATATGCATGGAGTGTTCCATCGTCCTTGAGGATGCGCCGCTTTTCCTGGAGTCGTACTTGGGTCAAGCAGCTATCACATGCGGTAGTGCGTAGATCCTTTAGTTCCTTCGCGTGCTTCTCTTCGATGCTCTTAAGTCGGCTTTCAAACTGTTCGTTTTCACCCTCCGCGTCCCTCGTTTGTGAGAGTGCCCGTCTGGCCTCCTCTAGGGCGTCACTCCATTCGTGGTTACGCAGTAGCTCCACTTGGAAACTTAGTTTGGATGAGGCGTCTTTGATCTCGCGTTTGGTGTTGTAGGAGTCTGCCAGGGCGTCCTCTAGCTGTTTAACGTGTTGTGTAATTTTGCCGATGATTCTCTGTATCTCTGAAAGTTCGCTGGTGACCTTGTCCTTGGGTTCCGGTGTCTTCTCTGGGGTAGATTCCGTCCTCTTCCTTTTGGTTGAGTGGGAACTTATGACCGGCGTCTCCAGCGTAGAGCTGTTTCTCGCTTGCTCGGTCTCGTTTACTCCTGGGAACGAGTATGACCTCTCTCTGGGAGGTGAACGAGGGATCAAATCTTTGCGAGCGCAAGGATTGATCTCGATCTTTTTGGCAGGGTCGAAGAGTTGGGACATCAGACTCTCCGTTGCAGTCGTCCGGTTTGTTGTTGTTCCAGTAGCGTGTTCAGCCTGGTTCCCTACTGATTTGCGTCGTACTTGTTGCGAGTATTTGCCCTCCCCAGAATCCGTAGGGCAGCCCTCCGCAGAGGGGTGGGATTCGTGGCGTTGGAGCCCTCGACCCACCTGGGGTAATTTTGTGTTTTTACTCGTCATTTCATCTTGGTCTTTGGTCTTTGGTGCACGCTTCGTCTGGCTTCTCGCCCTTAGTCTTTTCGGCTTGGGAGGCCCTACCAGAAGATAAACTTCCGCCGACATAGCCTAAGGGGTCATAGAAGCGCACAAGCCCCTCCGCCACGGCAAGGCAGTGCACCGTCGGAGAGGGATGATGATGATGATGATGATGATGATGATGATGATGATGATGATGATGATGATGATGATGATGATGATGATGATGATGATGATGATGATGATGATGATGATGATGATGATGATGATGATGATGATGATGATGATGATGATGATGATGATGATGATGATGATGATGATGATGATGATGATGATGATGATGATGATGATGATGATGATGATGATGATGATGATGATGATGATGATGATGATGATGATGATGATGATGATGATGATGATGATGATGATGATGATGATGATGATGATGATGATGATGATGATGATGATGATGATGATGATGATGATGATGATGATGATGATGATGATGATGATGATGATGATGATGATGATGATGATGATGATGATGATGATGATGATGATGATGATGATGATGATGATGATGATGATGATGATGATGATGATGATGATGATGATGATGATGATGATGATGATGATGATGATGATGATGATGATGATGATGATGATGATGATGATGATGATGATGATGATGATGATGATGATGATGATGATGATGATGATGATGATGATGATGATGATGATGATGATGATGATGATGATGATGATGATGATGATGATGATGATGATGATGATGATGATGATGATGATGATGATGATGATGATGATGATGATGATGATGATGATGATGATGATGATGATGATGATGATGATGATGATGATGATGATGATGATGATGATGATGATGATGATGATGATGATGATGATGATGATGATGATGATGATGATGATGATGATGATGATGATGATGATGATGATGATGATGATGATGATGATGATGATGATGATGATGATGATGATGATGATGATGATGATGATGATGATGATGATGATGATGATGATGATGATGATGATGATGATGATGATGATGATGATGATGATGATGATGATGATGATGATGATGATGATGATGATGATGATGATGATGATGATGATGATGATGATGATGATGATGATGATGATGATGATGATGATGATGATGATGATGATGATGATGATGATGATGATGATGATGATGATGATGATGATGATGATGATGATGATGATGATGATGATGATGATGATGATGATGATGATGATGATGATGATGATGATGATGATGATGATGATGATGATGATGATGATGATGATGATGATGATGATGATGATGATGATGATGATGATGATGATGATGATGATGATGATGATGATGATGATGATGATGATGATGATGATGAGATGATGATGATGATGATGATGATGATGATGATGATGATGATGATGATGATGATGATGATGATGATGATGATGATGATGATGATGATGATGATGATGATGATGATGATGATGATGATGATGATGATGATGATGATGATGATGATGATGATGATGATGATGATGATGATGATGATGATGATGATGATGATGATGATGATGATGATGATGATGATGATGATGATGATGATGATGATGATGATGATGATGATGATGATGATGATGATGATGATGATGATGATGATGATGATGATGATGATGATGATGATGATGATGATGATGATGATGATGATGATGATGATGATGATGATGATGATGATGATGATGATGATGATGATGATGATGATGATGATGATGATGATGATGATGATGATGATGATGATGATGATGATGATGATGATGATGATGATGATGATGATGATGATGATGATGATGATGATGATGATGATGATGATGATGATGATGATGATGATGATGATGATGATGATGATGATGATGATGATGATGATGATGATGATGATGATGATGATGATGATGATGATGATGATGATGATGATGATGATGATGATGATGATGATGATGATGATGATGATGATGATGATGATGATGATGATGATGATGATGATGATGATGATGATGATGATGATGATGATGATGATGATGATGATGATGATGATGATGATGATGATGATGATGATGATGATGATGATGATGATGATGATGATGATGATGATGATGATGATGATGATGATGATGATGATGATGATGATGATGATGATGATGATGATGATGATGATGATGATGATGATGATGATGATGATGATGATGATGATGATGATGATGATGATGATGATGATGATGATGATGATGATGATGATGATGATGATGATGATGATGATGATGATGATGATGATGATGATGATGATGATGATGATGATGATGATGATGATGATGATGATGATGATGATGATGATGATGATGATGATGATGATGATGATGATGATGATGATGATGATGATGATGATGATGATGATGATGATGATGATGATGATGATGATGATGATGATGATGATGATGATGATGATGATGATGATGATGATGATGATGATGATGATGATGATGATGATGATGATGATGATGATGATGATGATGATGATGATGATGATGATGATGATGATGATGATGATGATGATGATGATGATGATGATGATGATGATGATGATGATGATGATGATGATGATGATGATGATGATGATGAGATGATGATGATGATGATGATGATGATGATGATGATGATGATGATGAT
>OY759159.1:12903828-12916328 GCA_963662125.1 Diplazon laetatorius
CCTACTAACGCAAAACTACCCCGGAAATAGCCTTTCGCATTCCTTCGGAGTAGGTGCTGTCTAGGGAACGTGCTGTACGTTTTCCCTCATATCTCTCTCTTTTCTTTCGATTATTTCTCGTATCGTCAGGTATGTTATTTTCCACAGTTCTTCTGTAGTGGTCAGTCCGTCCATCATGTTGGCCGGTTCGAAGGGCGTGCCTGTGTCCGCTGTGAACCGTGTCCTTGCGTCACTCCACCGATCGCAAACGAAGAGAGTGTGGTGTGCATCGTCGATGCATCCGCAGTAGGGGCAATCTACGCTGTCCGCCCTTCGTCGTTCGTACAGGAACTTCCGGAAGCAGCCGTGCCCTGAGAGCGCCTGTGTGACAAAGTAGTCGATCTCTCCGTGTTTTCTTTCTCTCCATTTTTCTATCTGCGGGATTAGAGTATGTGTCCATCGGCCGTGCGGACTGTCTCTCCATCGCTGTTGCCACTTTTGCATCAGTTCCTGCCGTGCTGCTGTGCGGTCTTTTCCCTCGTACAGTTGCTTCCTCTCGCTGGCTAGGAGGTCGATCGGTGGAACTCCACTTAATACTTCTGCTGCGTCGGCTGATATGGTCCGATATGCGCTGCATATGCGGATTAGCATCCTTCTCTGCGTCTTTGTGACTTTTCTCCTGACTGCCTTGTGCTTAAACGCAACGCTCCATATTGGTGCAGCGTATAGTATCTGCGAGGTGACAACACTCGCCAGGACGATTCTTTTTGAGGATCTTGGCCCTCGCATGTTGGGCATTAGGCTCGACAGTGCCGTCGCGGTTTTTTCCGCCCTCTGTAGTACTTTGTCAATGTGGGTGCCGAAAGTCAGTTTCGTGTCTAGCCATACTCCGAGGTACTTGACAGCTTTACTGAGAGGCACTATCGTTCCTCTTACCTCGAAATATATTGGGGCTATTTTCCTTTTTTTGGTCAGCAGAACCGCCTCTGTCTTCTCTGGTGCCAGTGCGAGTTTTCGCCTGTCCATCCAGCGGGCCACCCTCTCGAGCGCCCTGTTTCCCCTGCTCATTAAGAGCTCTTCTGTCTTCGCCGTCACGACTAGGCCGAGATCGTCTGCGAATCCGATTAGAGTTATGCCTTCCAGCTCTTCGAGCCTCAGGACCTCGTCGTACAGGACATTCCAGAGTATGGGACCCAGGACTGAACCCTGTGGAACGCCGCTGTTTACGGTCAGTTCTTCCGTGAGTCCTTCTGCTTCCAGCACGATTGTTCGCTCCGAGAGGTATGACGCTACGATTCCAATCAAACCCTCATCGATCCCTCTCTTTCTCAGTTCGTCTAAGACGATCTGCCATGAGGCGCTATTAAACGCGTTTCTCACATCTAGGGTGATCATCGCGCAGAGTCTTCGACAAGAACTAGTGTATGCTGACGCCTCCTCTGCCACTCCAATGACTCTGTTGACGGCGTCAATTGTCTGCCTTCCTTCACGAAACCCGAACTGGTTCTCCGAGAGGCCGCCGGTTCGTGCCAGTTCCTTCTTCAAGCGGTCTACGAGGAGTTGCTCGTACAGTTTTCCTTCCACGTCTAGCAGGCATATCGGCCTATACGAGGAGGGGTGTTCTGCCGGCTTCCCACCCTTTCTGAGCAGGATAAGCATGGCTCGCTTCCATGCTATCGGGAATATTCCGTCTTTTGCCAGTTTGTTGTACACACTGAGTACGAAACCTGGCTTCAATGTGGCCATTTTCTTGACGATCTCTGGGAGAATCATGCTAGGGCCTGGCGCTTTCTTACTCTTGAGTTTTTTGGCCGCGTTCTTCATTTCCTCCTCGGTGAAAGGAGTGAATGGGGCTTGGTCTTGACGTTGGAAGGTTACCGGTTCGTGTACCGGGAATAGGTTTCTTACCACAGCTTTTGTGAAAAGCATAGTACGGTGCGTTTTCGGTGGAAATCCGTACATGCCTTTCATCACGATCTTGTACCCATTGCCCCATATGTCTTTGTCCACGTCGTCACAGAGTTTCCTCCAACAGGTCCTCTTTGCTTTTTTGATGCTCGCCTGGAGTTTCTTCTTCTTCGTCATGAATTCCGTCCAGGCACTTTGCCGCTCCTCTGGGCTCCGTCTTCCGCTTCGCGTGTAGGCTCGCCGGCTTCGTATGCACTCCCTACGAATCGCCGCTATGTCATTATTCCACCAGTACACGGGTGGGTTTTTGTGAACTGAGCGTTTCATTGGCATTACCTTGCTGCTAATTTTTTTTAGGGCATCAGAGAAGCCTTCGAGCGTCGTAGTGCCGCTGCCCTCGGATATTCTCGCGATTTCATCGTCTAGCATCTCGTAGTTCAGCTTTCTAGCTTGCCATCCGATACGGTGCGCACTAACATTCCATGCTTGTCTTAACGTGCTTACTTCGAAGGATATGTACATATGGTCGCTCAGCGATTCCTCTTCGCGTACCTCCCAGTTGCGTATTTTTGCTCGTATATCTTCGGTGACGATGGTGAGGTCCAGTATCGATGATTGGTTAAGCCTCTGGAAGGTAGGCTTCGTCCCCTCATTCACGACGATGAGTCCGTTTTCTGCGATCCAGTCGGTCATGACTTCGCCGCGTTTGTCTGTGTAGCTCATCCCCCACTGCGGTGATTTCGCGTTGAAGTCTCCTGTAATTATTGCACTTTCGTTGTTGTGCCTTATACGCTGGCCTATCTGCTCTAAACATCTTTCTAGGTCTTCGATGTCTTTGTTTCCCGAGCAGTAGCAGCTATAGACGGTTATCTTGTTTGCCGTTACAAAAGCGTAGCCACTCCCATGGCCTTGGCTTGTGGTCGTCATGTTCGTATCGAGTATCTTGATCGCTACGTCCAGCTGTTCGTCATAGATCCAGTCGTTACGGTCCTTGATGGCCCGTTGGTTGGGTTCGCTTATTAGAACCAGGCTGGCTTTGAGCTTATGACCCGTCGCCAAGGCTAGGTCAACTGCGGGCCTACTCCTGTTGGTGTTAACTTGAAGAATTTTCGCCATTTCAGCTCACACTCGGCCTCGTTCTTTGCTTCTGGCCTGCGGTTGCTGCTTGGGTGCATCTCCTGCTGCCAGACTGGTGTCCATCTTCGTTACAGAACACACAATGTGCGACGTCGGTGCAGCCCGCGGCTCTGTGGCCCGCTTTGCCGCATTTGAGGCAGAGATTTTCGCGATCCGGTCCGGTACACTGGGCCTTCGTATGCCCGTGGCTCCAGCAACGGACACATTTCGACTCCGTTGTTCTCTCGATCACTCTACAGATTGTCCAGCCGATTTTGATTTTCCCTAGGCCCGTGAGCTTGCGAGCTGTGTCTTCCGCCGCTATAACCGTGATGTTGTACCTGCCTCCGTACGTTGGCCTACGGGCGCTAAGCGTTACCCCGCTTGAGCTTGTTTCTGTGGCTTGCACGATCGCTTCTATTATCTCCTCGTCCGTCGTTACCTCGTCCAGGTCCTTGATGTGGAGTACTTTTTTTCTGGTATATACTGACGCTGAAGCCCGGGGGAGATTCGTCTCGATTGCTTCCTTCAGGGCCTTTGCTTTGTCCGTGCCGTTGCTTATCGTGAGAAGGAGGTCGCCCGTTCTTGTCTTTTTTATGTCTTTCACTTCGACGCCCAGGTCGTTGGGGTTGACAGACTGTTTCATTAGTCTCAGTGTGTCAGCGTATGACTCGCCGTTCATCTTTATGAGCACGGCATTGCCTTTTGGTGCTTTTTCCCTTCGGGGCAGTTCTTTTTCGGTTTGTGTCGATTTCTTATCTCGGTCTCTGTCGCGTCTGCTCTGGTAGGCCGTGATTCGCATTCTCGTATCGGCAAATACAAAGCTGAGAACCCTGCTAACCAGTACCCCTAGTTCTCCCTTGATTAGCGGGATCGAGAGGGTGCTTTGATTGTCTTCGCGGACTTTCGCTTTAATGGCCTCCATCGCTCTGAAAATTGCTTTTGGATCTGGTGTCCTCTTGTCGGTCTGGTCCTCGATGATGGGATAGTAAATTTTCCTTGACGTCTGGTGCAGCTCCCCCGTATCGTCTGGAAAACTCAAGGTCTGGATCATCGTCGCGATTTCCCCTGGCTGCTTCCTTTGCTGTCGTAGCCCTTTCAGACCACCAAAATTTTCTATCGCCCGCTGGGTGGAGGGATCGTCAGAATTGTAATCCTTACTACACGGAAGTATGATAGCGGCATCTGCAGGAGAGTCCCAGACTTGTCCGTTTTGAAGTTCGCAGGATGCAAAGATGTCATCATCCCAGGTTGCGTCGTCAATTTGCAGGAAGGCGTAGAACGACCCGTCACCTCGGGCCTGTTGTCGTTTCTGCAGTCGAGCTTGGGCCTTCAGGCACTCCTCGCAGTTTGTGACGGAGCTAGCTTCGTTGCTGCTCTCTCGTGCTTCCCGGAGCTTTGTCCGGAGCTCCTCGATTTCCCGCTCCTGTTTTCTTATGTCTTTTCCGTTAGCAGTTGTGCTGCTAGCTTCGACAAGCCAGCGACTCAGCTCCTCGTTATCCAGTTGTTCCGCCTGGAAAGCAAGCCTACTGCTGATCTCTTTTATTTCTTTCTTGACATTATACGCTTCCTTTACTGCTTTTTCGAGAGACTTTATGTCCTTGCACACTTTGTCAAGGATTTTCTTGAAAAGCGCTCCATTGGGGTTGCCGGCAGCAGGGATGGGCTCCGGTGGGGAATCAATCCTTTTTCGCTTGCTCACCTGGGTGTCTCGGATAGTCTCTCTCGGCGACATAGCTGAGCTGCTCCCTACGAGGTCTTTTTCGGGTAGCGAGGTTGAACGGCCTCTAGGAGGGGTCCTAAGTAGGCGATCCCGCCTGATAATTGGCTCTATTGAAATTCCAGTAGCTTCTTGAGTGATCCCAGCCTGGTTATCCACTGGGGCTCCGCAGTCATTTGATGACGATCCAGACAGGCCTGCTCCACCACCACACTTCTGGACCGGTACTGGGGTATCCCTCCCCTGCACCGTAGACTCCTTCTTCTTGAGTACCGAGCTCATGTTTGGTTTATTATTCGGGGTTCCTTCCCCTATCCTGTTTGGTCCGCGGGAGGTATTTTATTTCCCTCCGGCCCTTCCATCCCATCAGAGTCAAGGATGGATGAGCTTTCCCCTATCCGCCACCTGGGTGCGCGCCACGTAGGGGTTTCAGGCTCCCCCTGTGGGATGATGATGATGATGATGATGATGATGATGATGATGATGATGATGATGATGATGATGATGATGATGATGATGATGATGATGATGATGATGATGATGATGATGATGATGATGATGATGATGATGATGATGATGATGATGATGATGATGATGATGATGATGATGATGATGATGATGATGATGATGATGATGATGATGATGATGATGATGATGATGATGATGATGATGATGATGATGATGATGATGATGATGATGATGATGATGATGATGATGATGATGATGATGATGATGATGATGATGATGATGATGATGATGATGATGATGATGATGATGATGATGATGATGATGATGATGATGATGATGATGATGATGATGATGATGATGATGATGATGATGATGATGATGATGATGATGATGATGATGATGATGATGATGATGATGATGATGATGATGATGATGATGATGATGATGATGATGATGATGATGATGATGATGATGATGATGATGATGATGATGATGATGATGATGATGATGATGATGATGATGATGATGATGATGATGATGATGATGATGATGATGATGATGATGATGATGATGATGATGATGATGATGATGATGATGATGATGATGATGATGATGATGATGATGATGATGATGATGATGATGATGATGATGATGATGATGATGATGATGATGATGATGATGATGATGATGATGATGATGATGATGATGATGATGATGATGATGATGATGATGATGATGATGATGATGATGATGATGATGATGATGATGATGATGATGATGATGATGATGATGATGATGATGATGATGATGATGATGATGATGATGATGATGATGATGATGATGATGATGATGATGATGATGATGATGATGATGATGATGATGATGATGATGATGATGATGATGATGATGATGATGATGATGATGATGATGATGATGATGATGATGATGATGATGATGATGATGATGATGATGATGATGATGATGATGATGATGATGATGATGATGATGATGATGATGATGATGATGATGATGATGATGATGATGATGATGATGATGATGATGATGATGATGATGATGATGATGATGATGATGATGATGATGATGATGATGATGATGATGATGATGATGATGATGATGATGATGATGATGATGATGATGATGATGATGATGATGATGATGATGATGATGATGATGATGATGATGATGATGATGATGATGATGATGATGATGATGATGATGATGATGATGATGATGATGATGATGATGATGATGATGATGATGATGATGATGATGATGATGATGATGATGATGATGATGATGATGATGATGATGATGATGATGATGATGATGATGATGATGATGATGATGATGATGATGATGATGATGATGATGATGATGATGATGATGATGATGATGATGATGATGATGATGATGATGATGATGATGATGATGATGATGATGATGATGATGATGATGATGATGATGATGATGATGATGATGATGATGATGATGATGATGATGATGATGATGATGATGATGATGATGATGATGATGATGATGATGATGATGATGATGATGATGATGATGATGATGATGATGATGATGATGATGATGATGATGATGATGATGATGATGATGATGATGATGATGATGATGATGATGATGATGATGATGATGATGATGATGATGATGATGATGATGATGATGATGATGATGATGATGATGATGATGATGATGATGATGATGATGATGATGATGATGATGATGATGATGATGATGATGATGATGATGATGATGATGATGATGATGATGATGATGATGATGATGATGATGATGATGATGATGATGATGATGATGATGATGATGATGATGATGATGATGATGATGATGATGATGATGATGATGATGATGATGATGATGATGATGATGATGATGATGATGATGATGATGTGATGATGATGATGATGATGATGATGATGATGATGATGATGATGATGATGATGATGATGATGATGATGATGATGATGATGATGATGATGATGATGATGATGATGATGATGATGATGATGATGATGATGATGATGATGATGATGATGATGATGATGATGATGATGATGATGATGATGATGATGATGATGATGATGATGATGATGATGATGATGATGATGATGATGATGATGATGATGATGATGATGATGATGATGATGATGATGATGATGATGATGATGATGATGATGATGATGATGATGATGATGATGATGATGATGATGATGATGATGATGATGATGATGATGATGATGATGATGATGATGATGATGATGATGATGATGATGATGATGATGATGATGATGATGATGATGATGATGATGATGATGATGATGATGATGATGATGATGATGATGATGATGATGATGATGATGATGATGATGATGATGATGATGATGATGATGATGATGATGATGATGATGATGATGATGATGATGATGATGATGATGATGATGATGATGATGATGATGATGATGATGATGATGATGATGATGATGATGATGATGATGATGATGATGATGATGATGATGATGATGATGATGATGATGATGATGATGATGATGATGATGATGATGATGATGATGATGATGATGATGATGATGATGATGATGATGATGATGATGATGATGATGATGATGATGATGATGATGATGATGATGATGATGATGATGATGATGATGATGATGATGATGATGATGATGATGATGATGATGATGATGATGATGATGATGATGATGATGATGATGATGATGATGATGATGATGATGATGATGATGATGATGATGATGATGATGATGATGATGATGATGATGATGATGATGATGATGATGATGATGATGATGATGATGATGATGATGATGATGATGATGATGATGATGATGATGATGATGATGATGATGATGATGATGATGATGATGATGATGATGATGATGATGATGATGATGATGATGATGATGATGATGATGATGATGATGATGATGATGATGATGATGATGATGATGATGATGATGATGATGATGATGATGATGATGATGATGATGATGATGATGATGATGATGATGATGATGATGATGATGATGATGATGATGATGATGATGATGATGATGATGATGATGATGATGATGATGATGATGATGATGATGATGATGATGATGATGATGATGATGATGATGATGATGATGATGATGATGATGATGATGATGATGATGATGATGATGATGATGATGATGATGATGATGATGATGATGATGATGATGATGATGATGATGATGATGATGATGATGATGATGATGATGATGATGATGATGATGATGATGATGATGATGATGATGATGATGATGATGATGATGATGATGATGATGATGATGATGATGATGATGATGATGATGATGATGATGATGATGATGATGATGATGATGATGATGATGATGATGATGATGATGATGATGATGATGATGATGATGATGATGATGATGATGATGATGATGATGATGATGATGATGATGATGATGATGATGATGATGATGATGATGATGATGATGATGATGATGATGATGATGATGATGATGATGATGATGATGATGATGATGATGATGATGATGATGATGATGATGATGATGATGATGATGATGATGATGATGATGATGATGATGATGATGATGATGATGATGATGATGATGATGATGATGATGATGATGATGATGATGATGATGATGATGATGATGATGATGATGATGATGATGATGATGATGATGATGATGATGATGATGATGATGATGATGATGATGATGATGATGATGATGATGATGATGATGATGATGATGATGATGATGATGATGATGATGATGATGATGATGATGATGATGATGATGATGATGATGATGATGATGATGATGATGATGATGATGATGATGATGATGATGATGATGATGATGATGATGATGATGATGATGATGATGATGATGATGATGATGATGATGATGATGATGATGATGATGATGATGATGATGATGATGATGATGATGATGATGATGATGATGATGATGATGATGATGATGATGATGATGATGATGATGATGATGATGATGATGATGATGATGATGATGATGATGATGATGATGATGATGATGATGATGATGATGATGATGATGATGATGATGATGATGATGATGATGATGATGATGATGATGATGATGATGATGATGATGATGATGATGATGATGATGATGATGATGATGATGATGATGATGATGATGATGATGATGATGATGATGATGATGATGATGATGATGATGATGATGATGATGATGATGATGATGATGATGATGATGATGATGATGATGATGATGATGATGATGATGATGATGATGATGATGATGATGATGATGATGATGATGATGATGATGATGATGATGATGATGATGATGATGATGATGATGATGATGATGATGATGATGATGATGATGATGATGATGATGATGATGATGATGATGATGATGATGATGATGATGATGATGATGATGATGATGATGATGATGATGATGATGATGATGATGATGATGATGATGATGATGATGATGATGATGATGATGATGATGATGATGATGATGATGATGATGATGATGATGATGATGATGATGATGATGATGATGATGATGATGATGATGATGATGATGATGATGATGATGATGATGATGATGATGATGATGATGATGATGATGATGATGATGATGATGATGATGATGATGATGATGATGATGATGATGATGATGATGATGATGATGATGATGATGATGATGATGATGATGATGATGATGATGATGATGATGATGATGATGATGATGATGATGATGATGATGATGATGATGATGATGATGATGATGATGATGATGATGATGATGATGATGATGATGATGATGATGATGATGATGATGATGATGATGATGATGATGATGATGATGATGATGATGATGATGATGATGATGATGATGATGATGATGATGATGATGATGATGATGATGATGATGATGATGATGATGATGATGATGATGATGATGATGATGATGATGATGATGATGATGATGATGATGATGATGATGATGATGATGATGATGATGATGATGATGATGATGATGATGATGATGATGATGATGATGATGATGATGATGATGATGATGATGATGATGATGATGATGATGATGATGATGATGATGATGATGATGATGATGATGATGATGATGATGATGATGATGATGATGATGATGATGATGATGATGATGATGATGATGATGATGATGATGATGATGATGATGATGATGATGATGATGATGATGATGATGATGATGATGATGATGATGATGATGATGATGATGATGATGATGATGATGATGATGATGATGATGATGATGATGATGATGATGATGATGATGATGATGATGATGATGATGATGATGATGATGATGATGATGATGATGATGATGATGATGATGATGATGATGATGATGATGATGATGATGATGATGATGATGATGATGATGATGATGATGATGATGATGATGATGATGATGATGATGATGATGATGATGATGATGATGATGATGATGATGATGATGATGATGATGATGATGATGATGATGATGATGATGATGATGATGATGATGATGATGATGATGATGATGATGATGATGATGATGATGATGATGATGATGATGATGATGATGATGATGATGATGATGATGATGATGATGATGATGATGATGATGATGATGATGATGATGATGATGATGATGATGATGATGATGATGATGATGATGATGATGATGATGATGATGATGATGATGATGATGATGATGATGATGATGATGATGATGATGATGATGATGATGATGATGATGATGATGATGATGATGATGATGATGATGATGATGATGATGATGATGATGATGATGATGATGATGATGATGATGATGATGATGATGATGATGATGATGATGATGATGATGATGATGATGATGATGATGATGATGATGATGATGATGATGATGATGATGATGATGATGATGATGATGATGATGATGATGATGATGATGATGATGATGATGATGATGATGATGATGATGATGATGATGATGATGATGATGATGATGATGATGATGATGATGATGATGATGATGATGATGATGATGATGATGATGATGATGATGATGATGATGATGATGATGATGATGATGATGATGATGATGATGATGATGATGATGATGATGATGATGATGATGATGATGATGATGATGATGATGATGATGATGATGATGATGATGATGATGATGATGATGATGATGATGATGATGATGATGATGATGATGATGATGATGATGATGATGATGATGATGATGATGATGATGATGATGATGATGATGATGATGATGATGATGATGATGATGATGATGATGATGATGATGATGATGATGATGATGATGATGATGATGATGATGATGATGATGATGATGATGATGATGATGATGATGATGATGATGATGATGATGATGATGATGATGATGATGATGATGATGATGATGATGATGATGATGATGATGATGATGATGATGATGATGATGATGATGATGATGATGATGATGATGATGATGATGATGATGATGATGATGATGATGATGATGATGATGATGATGATGATGATGATGATGATGATGATGATGATGATGATGATGATGATGATGATGATGATGATGATGATGATGATGATGATGATGATGATGATGATGATGATGATGATGATGATGATGATGATGATGATGATGATGATGATGATGATGATGATGATGATGATGATGATGATGATGATGATGATGATGATGATGATGATGATGATGATGATGATGATGATGATGATGATGATGATGATGATGATGATGATGATGATGATGATGATGATGATGATGATGATGATGATGATGATGATGATGATGATGATGATGATGATGATGATGATGATGATGATGATGATGATGATGATGATGATGATGATGATGATGATGATGATGATGATGATGATGATGATGATGATGATGATGATGATGATGATGATGATGATGATGATGATGATGATGATGATGATGATGATGATGATGATGATGATGATGATGATGATGATGATGATGATGATGATGATGATGATGATGATGATGATGATGATGATGATGATGATGATGATGATGATGATGATGATGATGATGATGATGATGATGAT
>OY759159.1:12921328-13015243 GCA_963662125.1 Diplazon laetatorius
GAAAGCTGGGATCTTCCACTGATTGATCTGATTTTATCGAAAATCAGCTCAGACACCGTGTGGCAGTGGGAGCTAACACTCACAAACTCCGACTTGCCAACGTACACAAGCCTGCTAGAATTCTTGGAAAAGAGGGCCAACTGCACGGACCCTTCATCAGCAACGAGCGCCCCAAGAAATCGACCTCAACAGGAAATCTCGCGCCATAAGAAAAACGCAAACGGTTCGACAAGACAGACATTCGCGACAGTGAGTACACCACCGTGTTCAATCTGCAGCGAGACTAATCATTACATCATGAAATGTCCGAAGTTTCTCGCCATGTCGCTGGCAGAACGACAGAACGCGGTGCGGGCGTCATCGCTGTGCTACAATTGTTTACGGTCGAACCACCAACTTTCGCAGTGCACGTCCCGTAATTGCTCGATCTGCAACAGAAGACACAATACACTCCTACATAAAGCAGAGAATCGGGAATTACCTGCAAGGCCGTGCACGTCTGCCAGTCAATCCTGACTAGCAAAGAAAAGTTTTCCGCTTGAGCAGGTTACACGCACGAGTCTCATCGTCAACTCAAGCACGAGTGAGTTACTTGTGACTGCTCAAATTAACGTCTTGAACGCAGAATCCCGGCCTCTCACCTGCAGAGCGCTACTGGACACAGGCTCAACGACTAACTTCATCACGGAGAACGTAGCTGCGCTCTTGGGCATACAAGGACGAAAGTGCGTTATACCAGTCGGATCACTCAACGCGACGACCACGATCGTCAAACAATTAGTTACAGTGACCATACGCTCGAAACACAACGGATACGAACGAACGGTGGAATGCATGGTAGTTCCACAAATCTCCCAACTCGTACCAGATCAACGAATCTATCGCGAGGTCATGAAACTGCCACGAAATTTGAAGCTGGCCGATCCCAACTTCCATCGACCTGGACCAGTCGACGTGCTCCTGAGTGCCGGAATTGCATTGTCCACGCTGTGTGTAGGAAAGATAGAATTGTCTTCAAAGGGTGAGCCAGATTTGTTCCTACAAAAAACTCTCTTCGGGTGGGTCATCGGGGGGAGTGCTCCAGCAGCACCATCTCCGCGACAACGCAGCTGCCACGCCACGACCAACAACCTCGAAGCGAGTCTAACCAAATTCTGGAGCCTTGAAGAGGCTACAGCTCCCGTGTGGCATCGAAACGCCGATGAAGCCCACTGTGAGCAGCACTTCCGCGAAAACGTAACTCGCGACAGCAATGGAAGATACGTCGTAGCGCTTCCATTCAACGACAAACAATCGGAATTGGGCGAATCGCGGTCAAGAGCGATCCATCGTCTAATTTCCATCGAACGAAAGCTGCGTCGAGACCCCGAGCTTGGCCTCCGATACAACGCTGTTCTTCAAGAATACTTGGACCTTGGACACATGACGGAGACGAAACCAACAGACCAAGGGTATTATCTACCCCATCACGCAGTGATAAAGGACGTCAGCCTCACAACGAAGGTGCGAGTTGTGTTCGATGGATCGGCCCAAACGAGCACAGGTATTTCGCTCAACGATACTCTTCGCGTCGGACCCACCATCCAGGACGACATTTTTTCTTTGCTGCTTCGCTTTCGAACTCATCCATGGGTTCTCACAGGCGACATTGAAAAAATGTACCGACAAATACTCGTTCGTCCAGAGGATCGGAAATACCAGAGGATCGTGTGGCGCAACGGCGAAGGTATAAAAACCTATCAGCTCAACACAGTGACCTTCGGACTGTCAGCGGCACCGTATCTTGCCATAAGATGTCTTCACCAACTAGCTGAGGACGAAGGACATCGTTACCCGGCAGCAGCAAAAATTCTAAAACAAGATCTCTACGTGGATGATCTGCTCACAGGGGCACAGACCCGAGAAGAAGCTATCAAACTACGAGATGAAATCGATCAGCTGCTCAAACTCGGTGGTTTTAATCTGCGGCAATGGGCATCAAACGAGCCAGAGTTACTTGCGGGACTACCAGAGCGGGATATGAATCTACAACTACAGTTGGGTGGATCATCAACACTAAAAACCTTGGGCGTATTCTGGAACTCTACCACCGACGACATCACGTACACGGTAAAATTAGCAGAAGACACATCGAGTCACAAAACGCATCATACTTTCGGAAACAGCCAAGGTGTTCGACCCACTGGGGCTGTTGGGGCCAGTCGTCATACTAGCCAAGGCAATTATGCAAAAACTATGGACGTTAAAGCTGCACTGGGATGAAGCACTGCCCACCGAGATCCACACGGAATGGGTAAAGTTCTACTCACAACTGCCTCTGCTGAACAATCTCAGCTTTCAACGAGCCACAGTGTTAGAAAACACCAAGGAGATACAGCTGCACGGATTCTGCGATGCCAGCCAGATGGCATACGGAGCCTGTATCTACCTTCGATCAATCACCATGGACGGCAAGGTCAGCACCAGCATCCTTTGCGCCAAGTCGAGAGTCGCACCGTTGAAGCCGATCACAATACCACGCCTGGAACTTTGTGGAGCACAACTTCTTGCGAATCTCATGACCACGGTACAAACAGCGATCAAAATAAAGGTGCCCACCATCATTTATTGGACCGATTCAACGATTGTGTTGCATTGGCTCAACACGATACCACAACGTCTGCAAACTTTCGTAGCGAACCGAGTAGCAGACATTCAATCAAAATCAAACATCAAGGATTGGCGGCACGTCCGGACACACGAAAACCCAGCGGATCTCATCTCACGGGGACAACGACCAGACGAATTCGTCAAACCATCCTTCTGGCAGACTGGACCACCTTGGCTTCAGACGGAGGAATCCACGTGGCCGGTTCTTCCTCTTACATTCCCAGACACACCTCTGGAACACAAGAAGAAGATCTGCCTAGCCATAATACGTCCGAACAACGAACTTCTAAGTCGCTATTCGTCGATGGAGAAGTTACAACGAATTGTTGCGTATTGCCTCCGCTTCAAACTTGACAACACCCATCGTGGGGAACTGACACTCGCCGAACTCACTGCAGCTCATGATAAAATCATCCGCTTGACACAAGAAGCCAACTTCTCTGATCTTATCACTGTACTGAAGACGCCTGAAAAACAGAAGGATGTCCGAATCCACAAGTTCGAAAACTTGCATCCATTCCTCGATAAGGAAGGAATCATACGTGTCGGCGGGAGGCTACAGAGAGCGATGATTCCCTTTGCGCAACGACATCCGATCATCTTACCAAAGGGTCATCACGTCACGAAACTTATCATCGAACGAGAGCATCATCTACAGCTTCACGCGGGTGCTCAGGCGACGCTCTACGCCGTACGACAACGCTATTGGCCAATAGACGGACGCAACGCAGTACGGCTCATCACGAGGGCATGCATCAAATGTTTCCGACAGAAGCCTCCACCGGTCGATTACATCATGGGTAATCTACCCGAGGCTCGAGTCACCGAATCGAGACCATTCACGAACGTTGGTATCGACTACTGTGGCCCTTTCTATATCAAGGAGAAAAGGTATCGAAACAGGGGTCGTATCAAGGTTTACGTCGCGGTCTTCATCTGCTTGGCAGTCAAGGCAGTACATCTGGAGGTCGTCAGCGATCTCACGACCGAGGCCTTTATTGCCGCTCTCGATCGCTTTATCGGCCGACGAGGAATCTGTACCAACATCTACTCCGATAACGGTACAAATTTCGTTGGGGCCAACAACGAGATGCGAGAGATATACAAGCTTCTCCAATCAGAAGACCATCGACAACGAGTAAGCCAATTCGCGATCAACCACGCAATCGCTTGGCACTTCATTCCACCGCAGTCTCCACACTTCGGAGGTCTATGGGAAGCAGCAGTGAAATCGTTCAAGCATCATCTGAGAAGAATCGTCGGGACCGAGATGCTGACATTCGAAGGGCTCACCACACTCGTCATTGAGATCGAAGCAGTTCTGAACTCCCGACCACTGACAGCTCTCTCGTCAGATTCAAACGATCCACTCGCATTGACGCCTGGACATTTCCTCATCGGAGCCGCTCTCAACTGCCGACCACAGATCAATTTTACGGACACACCTGTCAACAGACTGTCTATGTGGCAGCATATCCAAGGCTTGAAACAACATTTTTGGTCCAGATGGCATCGAGAGTACATTACGGAACTCAACAAACGGACGAAATGGATACACGGAGCACATAGCATTCAACGAGGAACAGTAGTGCTTCTGAAGGAGGACAACCTTCCTGCTCTCCAGTGGGCCATGGGCAGAGTCACCGAGATTCACCCGGGAGCAGACGGCATCGTTCGCACGGTAACGATAAAAACGGCCAAGGGTACATTCGACAGAAACGTGAAGAAGCTCGCTCCGCTTCCACTCCAAGAAGAAGAAGCCCGACCTGCCACCGCTGTCAACGCGGACCAGTCGCCCAACACGTCGCCATTATAGCTCTTCATTACAATAAGACATTTTGATGCAATCAATTATTCAACACAATCCGTTCGTGACAACATACTATCACACAAACACACACACACACACAGTCACAACTCAACAAAAATTGATCGGTAGACCTCTCAACGGGGGGAGTATGTTCCGTCGCGGAAGAGATTTTCAAAGTTTCCCAATCATAAAATCAAAATCTGCTACGAGTATTTTTCGTCACGTAAAAATAATAATTAACGTTTTTTCCAAATCATCAAACTAAAAATAATTCAAGGACTGTCCGACGCAGAAATAATAATTTTTCGTCAACGAGTTTTTTACGAGTCTTTTTACCGTAGCAGCGGGGGATTAGAAAATTCTATTGTCGCATCGCCTTTTTCAATTTTCGAGACATTTGCAGTCCAGATGCAAGGACTTACCTCGTCGCTCAACCCGGCCATTAAGTCGAAACAAGCGCGAGGGACTTAAACGGAGAAAATATGTAAACTCATTTTTTATCGATTTATACTCACCATCGGCGAGCACGGATTAAAGGATCGTGGTCCGGACGCATCGGCACCCCGAAGCAAGAGGGGGCGATGGGTCACGGGAAACCCCCGAGTACCTAGGTCCGAGCTCCGCCGAGGCGTCGACACGCCTCTTCATTTTTTATTCGTACTTAGAATAACCAATCAACATCGAAAACATTGATGCGAGCGACGTGACATCCCACTCCACTCATTTGCAAAATCATTGCCCCCCTCTCCAAAACAATTGGAGTTATTTTTTGGTACTTCTCAAGAAGTCAGTTGTCTTCAAACCGTCAACCAAGACAGACACTCCAAGAACCGATAGTCAGAGTCTCTCTACTCGGATTCTTGATCTACATCACACCACTCGCCACTCTATTCGTAAAACACACAACTATCTACAACGATACACAAACACATACAACATTTTTTGCAAAGAATATTTTTTGTTCTCAGTGTTAAAGATTTTCACTTCACTTACTGTATTCGTAATTCAGATATTAATAAAGTTCTATATACGTTGTTTTTAAATAAAGAAATACCCGCGTCATTTTAATTAATCGCGCGGGAGTTCAACCATTCGCGGTTCATTATTTCGTGAGACGCGGATTTACGACCCGCGTCGGCTCAAACGCAACGGAGCCATCCGCAAAGGCTGAACAATGATGATGATGATGATGATGATGATGATGATGATAATAATAATAATAATATAGACTATATAATAAACATGTGCAATTCACATAAAATTCAAGATATCGGATATTCTCACTGGTCGCGCACACCGCACACAGGATTAGTAGCGCCGCTGGTTCGAACTAAACATCGGCTGAAATTCGCGTACTGCTCAGCGAGCTATGTGTCACCCCCCCTGGATTCGACAGTCGCCACTGTGGCGTGGGCTGTGTCGGGTAGGATCCTCGTCGTCCGTGCGCCTATACCGGAAGTTCTCGTTTTCTCGGATTCTCGCACCCCTTTTTGGTGTTTTCTCGGTCGGTCGGCTTTTCCGATGCTTCAACGACCGGTGGCTTTCTCGCTTTGGGTTTGTCTCTCGTCACCGTCGCGTCTCGTGTGGAATTTCCCTCCCACGGTTTCTCGTCTGTTTCAGTCTGAAAAATACGAATCAGAAAGAAATTCGGACTTTGTCCGGCATGCGTGTGGCTCCGGTGGATCTCTCTGCCTCCTCGGCTGCTCGTGTCTCCGTCCGTTCTCGCGATGCTCTTGCGCCGTTGCTCGTCAGACCCAATGTTTTCTCTCTCAGTTCCTCCTCGGTTTTTCCTGGTCGGCTGGCTGCTTGCTGGAGATCCTGGGGCTGTGGACAGAGAAATTCTGATCTTGGCTCCTCCGGTGGTGGTTTTTTATACCCCACCGGGAGCTTCCCTCTCTTTTCCTTTTTCATCATAACGCCACCAGCACGAGCAGTGATTGGCTCGGGTGGATTGACGACACCGCTCTCATCAGTCGTTGGTCCTTTTTTATGTTTTTCCCGCCACCCGCAGGCCTTGTTTCGCCGTTTTGTTCCAGGTGTCGCTGCAGTGACCGAAAGATGTCGAAGGATCGCAGTACGGCTGCGCGTTAGCGTTGTGTGGGGTGGGGGGTGGGGCTCGGTGTAGTCGCTACCGTTACACTATGGATTTTCGATCATATTTCCCGTTCTATCGGTCGTATCGCTAGAACTCGGTGGGTTTCGTGTTGATAGAGAAAAAACGCATCGAATAGAGCCATGCGGGAGCTCGAAAGATTGGTAATTCAGTGTTTCTCATGTATCTCGGCTTCTCTAGGTCCTATATGGCGAAAAAAGAATAAAAATTTCGGATCACTATGGATTTTCGATCATATCTCCCGTTTTATCGGTCCGATCGCTAAAACTCGGTGGGTTACGTGTTCAGAGTAAGAAAACACATCGAATCAAGCCTTGCGGGAGCTCGAAAGATTAATAATTCAGTGTTTCTCATGTACTTCGGTTTTTCTTGGTCCTATGACGAAATAAAACGGAAATTTTAGATCACTATGGGTTTTCGATCATATCTCCCATTCTATCGCTCGTATCGCTGAAAATCGGGGGGTTTCGGGTTCAGCGTGAAAAAACACATCGGAAAGAGCCTTGCGGGAGCTCGAAAGATTGGTGATTCAGTGTTTTTCATGTATCTCGGCTTCTCTAGGTCCTATGGCGGAAAAAGAATGGAAATTTCGGATCACTATGGATTTTCGATCATATCTCCCGTTTTATCGGTCCGATCGCTAAAACTCGGTGGGTTTCGTGCTCAGCATGAAAAAACACATCGAATGAGGCATTGCGATAGCTCGAAAGATTAATAATTCAGTGTTTTTCATGTACCTCGGTTTTTCTTGGTCCTATGACGAAAAAAACGGGAATTTCGGATCACTATGGATTTTCGATCATATTTCCCGTTCTATCGGTCGTATTGCTGAAACTTGGTGGGTTTCATGTTCAGCGTAAAAAAACACATCGAATGAAGCTTTGCGGAAGCTCAAAAGATTGGTTGAACAGTGTTTTCCATTTGTCTCGGTTTCGCTGGGTCCTACGGCGAAAAAAATGGAAAGGTCGGATCACTATGAATTTTCAATCATATCTCCCGTTCTGTCGGTCGTATCCCTGAAACTCGGTGGGTTTCGTGCTCAGCATGAAAAAACACATCGAATAGGGCCTTGCGGTGGCTCGAAAGATTGATAATTTAGTGTTTTTCATATACCTCGGTATTTTTCGGTCCTATGTCGAAAAAAAACGGAAATTTCGGATCACCATGGATTTTCTATCATATTTCCCGTTCTTTCGGTCGTATCGCTAAAACTCGGTGGGTTTCGTGTTTCCAGTGGAAAAACGCATCGAATAGAGCCTTGCGGGAGCTCGAAAGATTGGTAGTAGAGAAGCTGGGCCGGTTCCAGGACTTTACCCTCCCTACCTTACCGACCTCAGTCGGTAAAAGTTACCGGTATTGATGGTAACAGACAGTCGGTAATGTAGATCCCTATGTTATCGCTTGATCATGGATCGATAATTTGGGTCTAGACAGTCGGTAATGTAGATCCCATCTGTTATCGGTTGCTTGATCATGGATCGATAATTTGGGTCGATGATTATGTTTTTTCCCCGCCAGGCGGCGCTTCGGTCGCTCTCTCTCTCTCTCTCTCTCTCTCTCTTCTTTCTCTCACTCTTTCTTGGCTGCTTTTCGTAGGTCAATAAATAAAAAAACAATTAAATATATAATTTAATACATTCATTTTTTATTTATGCAAAATACAAATCATTTGAAAAATATACAAAATAGATATTATTATATGCGTCTTTTCACATCACCGCTTATAGGATTATAGTCTATTATACGATCGTGTAATATTAAGCAGTACGCGGCTGTTGCGGCAGGGAAATTCGTTCTTGCTTCAAACTCCAGACGAACATCAACCGCAGCTTGTTTGAGTGTATCATTTTGTTTTGAACAATCAATGACGAAAAATGGCGCATGCTTGAGAAAATTTTCTTTCGTGAGGACGGGCTGTGAATCCTGACCGTAATATGTTTTCCGAAAGTTCGCATACATATCATACAATAGTGCGTATTGATGAGTACTGATATCGAGATTGAGATTACCAGATGGATAACACTGAGAGTTGAGGAAAAGTTTTACATTCATGATGTCACAATGATCGAAACGGCTGGCATTTGTATTTTTCGCGAATTTTCAATTCGTTTGAAATGCCAAAATGATAAAACGTGGCTTTTCCAATTGATTGGCCGTTTTAACTGTCCAAACGTGTTTCATTGTGCTTGGAAGCAATGGATATTCATACAATTCCCACGTGCGATAACTCATGCTTATATCCCGATCAATATGGCCGAGTAATTGTATCTTACTTTTGTCCGATAGTGTTACATATGGCATTAACCATTCAATTTTTTTCAGATCAATTTTAACATTTTCATAGGCCCCACCTGCTTGAGGTGTTTGTATAATTGCATTTGTATCGCTTCTCGATCTTGTGAGAATTAGCTCGTGCTTCGTATTGATAATTATTTTTCGATAGTCCTCCGCAAAGCCAAGAATCATAGATAGTGGAATGCAAACATCAAAGTATCCCTCAGCATCCACAATTTTTTTCGTTTCTTCCACATCGATCCAACCGGCATTTTCAATGATTGCACTTTGACTTGGACTCAATGATAAATGATACATAACCTTTCATGAGACAAGTCAACCCAACGTTCTTACATCGATCAATCTCCATGGCATTGATCTCATAACGAATTTCTTCAAATAAATGTAATATTGCATTGTTGACAAATGTTGTGGCTGTAACGAGGTTCCCATCTGATGTTGTCAATCTTCCACATATATGTATGGAATTTTGCGATGGTAAAAAACACAAATCTTGATGTTGAATGGCTATGCGAATTTCATCGCTATTATTCAACGATGATGAAGTATATGGCTGATGTGCATGAATCTCATAATGCGTCACAGATTTGTCCAAAATAAAATATCCAACACGTTATTTTTTCCCGCCAACGACTCGGAGTCCTAGACTTCTTATGAACTGAATGTTGCGACGTGTGAGCGTCTTGATAACACGATGATGACTGATGATACGTCGGCATGCTGACCGTCTCTTATAGTCTTGAGCAATTTTACCATTAAACACAATGCCCATATCAATTGCCGACTTGCTTAAGATGCAATCGCACGGTAATCACTTCACCACGAAAATTTACGGGTTCGTTATCTTGATCGACTATGCGTAATTGTAAATGATCAATGATCTTCACGACGACCGGAAGGTAAATGACTTGAGATGGTACCTCAACGATCTTATATCCTGGTGGTACGGCTGGGAAAAATTTGTGTATGGTGTGAACTTTTTGTTCATTAATATACGCTCCTGAAGTAATATTGCACTCGATGCGTAATGCATTAATTTTCAGAATACGCACGGGCAGATCTGAATTATGTGTTGTGTTAGATGATAATTCACGATGAGTAAATCCTAATAGACTAGCAATAGAATCGCGCGGTCGGAAATCAATGTTTTGATTGCACTTTATCACACTGCGTAGTGTATTATTATTGGGTTTGAGATCGATGGAAATTCCTCGTGGTTCGAGCTGTTCCTTCAAATACGTATCAATATCTTCAATTTCGTAACTTCCAGTTGGTAATTCAATTACTTCCGCACCGACGTAAAATTTGTTTTTTCCTCGATCAATATTGGGTATGGAATTAAATGATAATAATTCCACTAGTCCGAGCACATAGTTCTTATCGGATGAAAGTTCGATTGGGGGAAAATATTGTGTTTCCAATGTGGCGGAGGTGCCCGATAGACTTAACGGCAATGAATCAACCATGACGACTCATCATCGACTGACGCAATTCATCCGGCTTTACAAACTTTTATGTAAAAATTTTAAACATAGATGACCACATATATAGGTGTCATATTCTTGATATCTTTTATGATTATATTTAATTTCATTATTAACTCCGAGATAATCCATTAGATCTCGTGGCGGTTGTAAATCCCCAAAACTATCGAAATAACATACTTTATGACCAGTTTTCCGATATGCCACCCAGTGTGTGCCCGGACCGTTTTTATCATCAAGATTAATTATCGCCGATTCACAATAATGCGGTCCACCTCGGGGTAAAGCATTTCTCATAAATACACCACGAAAATGTGGAATTTTCAAAACACGCGCGTACTTAAGCAGCTTGACATCTGTGAGAGCTCGCTGAGGCAATCTTATGCCGAAGTTTTTTTTTTTCTTTTGCTCTCCGAACTGTAGACCAAACCCCGTCTTATACGGTTTGAGAAAGAGACCTTTACCCAAAGCAATAGACTCTATTGTTTTATTATGTCTCTGACTCTCTTCTAATTGCTGTTTAGCGGCTTTAGCATCGTTTACAGCTTTCGCTATACCCGCAGCATCACCAGCCAATGCTCCGGGCGCACTTAAACCGGCAAACAGGGGAATGAGAAATGGTAAAAACCCTCCGACTTTTGTGGAAACAGGTAGAATACGAGGTATATGAACATTTCTTCTTCCACCTGCATGTTTTACAACATCACGAGCTCGCCTTAAAGCGGATTGAATAATTTCACGTGAATTATTTCCACAAGATTTCGATGCTGCTTTTACAATTTGCATAATTCTAAGCCTCTTCTTCCTCTTCTTCTTGTTTTTCGTTTGCTTTCGCGCAATCGTGGCACCCATACCAAGCTTCGATTTCATTTTCATTGCGTTTGTTATGGCGTATGCAGCGGCCTTTTCGCCTACTCCAGAATCTCTGGCTAAAACACGTTGCCAAGCTTTTTCCGCTAAAATTCGATCGGCTGCGTTACGCGCTGCAACGTTTTCACGATTTTGCGAGTATGCAATATCGTGTTCTTTACACGCTGCGTCCAAACGATTTATGCCGGGATCACCGCGTGCTAAACGCTGTGCTAGTCTCGTACCCGGACCACAATACTGATAGCCCGGTATATGAAGTTCAACGGGTAATTTATTAATTAATTTATTCAAAACTCCGCGACCTTTGTGCATGATCCGCATGGGATGATGATCATACAATGACTGAAGTGTTGAGTATATAAGCATGGTATTTATATTATTGATCATCAGTCTGTAACAATATGGATTTCCGGAAGCAATCACTCGCGTTACCCGTGTCGAATTTCGATGTGCTTGCGCAGCAGCGTAGCGTACGCAGTCGGCATGGAAAATTACTGCCCGATAGTATTCGTGCGGTATTTTGCGTTCCGTCAAATTGTGGTAAAACAAATGCATTACTCGCTCTTATTTCCCACCCGAATGGATTAAGATTTGAAAACGTTTATATATATTCAAAGTCTTTGAATCAACCGAAATATAAATTTTTGGAAAAATTGTTGAGATCGGTGCGGGGTATTGGATATTTTGCTTTTGGTGAGCACGACCAGGTTGTATCGCCTGCAGATGCACATCGTAATTCCATCATGATATTCGATGATGTTGCGTGTGAGAAACAAGATAATGTGAGAGCGTTTTATTGCATGGGACGACATAAAAATATCGATTGTTTCTATCTATGTCAGTCTTATGCGCAAATTCCGAAACATTTGGTTCGTGATAATGTCAATATGTTGGCAATTTTTCGTCAGGATGAAATAAATCTTGAACACATTTATGATGATCATGTGAATACGGATATGCCATATCCACAATTCAAAGATTTGTGCTTAAAGTGTTGGAGTGATGATAATTATGGATTTTTGGTGATTGATAAAGATCGTCGGGGTCTCGATAATGGACGCTATAGAAAGGGATTCGATTGCTTTTTTCATCATCATAAATAGATGTGCGAGACCGTGAAAATATATAATACGCGGTGATCAATTGAAGTGATAAGACATGGCTGCTGAAGAGTTCCGTCGTGAGAAAAAAATACTTTCTCAATTGGAAAAAGCGAGAGCTGCGGTTAAACAAAAATACAAACTTTTAAAAGCGGATAAGCAGAATATGGAGCAAGCATTGGATGAAACTTTCATGCCAATAGTCAAACCATTGGAAAAACTTATTAACGTTACCGATAAAAAACCCCGTAAGATTAAAAATGAAATGAAAAACTGGTTACCGCAAACGAAAAAAGAGATGAAGCAAGAGGAGATGAAGCAAGAGAAGAAGAAGCAAGAGGAGAAGAAGCAGGAGGAGGAGGCGGAGGAGGAGGAGGAGGAGGAGGAGGAGGAGGAGGAGGATGCCCCTTTCAATCGAGATCATGATGCGTCATATATAACCGCAGATGAATATGATGATGATGATAGCGATGATTATGAACAATTATCGGGAAAAACGAAAGAACAATCAATGATGAATAAATATCTCAATTTATTGCATAAAAATCGAAAAAAGTTTCTCGATTTGATATATGGAGTTAGAAAATTATCCAAAGGTACACTTATGATTGGAAATTCACCTATCGATTTCAACAATGAGTATATATCAGTGGGTCATGATAAATATCATAAAACCGCCGGACTCCTCGAATTATTATTCAGAAAAGAACCCAATGGAAATCTCATAAGCACCGAAGATCAAAATAATTATACGAAAATTTTAAATAATACAAATGCATATAAGAAAAATTATAATGCTGATGAAAGTGTGCGAACGCAAAATAGTAAAAAATTCAAAAACTATATAGCTCCATACATTGCGGATAAGTCGGGACGAAAGCGTCAATCGACCGGTGGAGCACTGCCGCGTTTCAAAATTGCTCGAACAAATACTAAAATGGATTACGTTTACTGGGATGATCCAAATGAATTGGTCGATCGATTGCGTTTATTGCTTGCGGAAAAATCCGCAGGTAATCCCAGTCATACGAATGAAATTGTCTCAATAATTGAAGAATTGCGTGAAGCTCGAATGATTTATTAATACCATGATAAATGAATATGCTCAGTCTAATAATGAGCGTCGATGTGCGCGCATGGGACGTTAATTTTACCAAGAGATAATCAGCAACAGCAGCAGCAACAGTATGGAGCGACGAAGATTAGTGGAAGAGTTGCATAAACCCGCACGACGCAATTATCCACGACGAAAATTTCGCGTACGAGGCTTAGATGAGACATGGCAAGCCGATCTTGTGGAGATGCAACCGTATGCTCGAGAAAACGAGAACTTTCGATATATGCTAACGGTCATTGATGTGCTATCAAAGTTCGCTTGGGCCATACCCATATTACGGAAAACCGCGAAAGATGTTACCACAGCTATGAAATTTATTTTCGAAAAAGGCCGAGTCCCGAAAAATTTACAAACTGATCATGGCAAAGAGTTTTACAATTCAAACTTTCAAAATCTCATGAAAAAATATAATGTTAATCATTATTCTACATATAGCAATCTCAAGGCATCTATTGTTGAACGTTTCAATCGCACACTCAAAAATAAAATGTGGATAAAATTTAGTTTGCGTGGAAGTTATAAATGGTTGGATATTTTACCCGATCTCATCGCAACATATAACGACACCAAACATCGAACAATTGCCATGAAGCCGAAAGATGTTACAACAACGAATTTTAAAACGTTATTAAAACGTTTTCCACACAATCATTGCGGTGAACGCAAAATACCAAAATTCAAAGACGGCGACAAAGTACGAGTCAGCAAGAATAAACACGTTTTCGAGAAAGGCTACACCCCAAATTGGACGACGGAGATTTTTACGATTCATCGAGTCATACTTACCAATCCCACGACGTATCAACTCATGGATTATCGAGATCAACCCATCGCTGGCGGTTTTTATCAAGAAGAGCTGCAGAAAGCCCAATACCCCGATGTATATCTCGTGGAAAAAGTAATTAAAAAACGCGGAAATCAAGCTTATGTTAAATGGTTGGGATTTGATAGTTCGCGTAATAGCTGGATAAATAAGGTTGATTTATAAATAAAAACAATAGTTTCATATATGTGTATTTACAAAATGTGAAAAAAATGATTTATTAAAAGAAAAAATATATATCATTCAGATACAAACTCAATTTTTACATATTTTTTTTTCTCCATCTTCAACAAACTTTTTCAATGACAATTTTCTATTTTCAACCATCTCACTCACACGATTGAACAATGTCGAGTCTTTTTCAAATGCCACGGAGATGCGCTTCGGTAGGAAAACTTAGAAGCTGTCATCGAGGCCGGCCAAGGTGTTGAGACCAAATCTTGTGTTGATTTGTTTCAAGTCCGTGACTTTGTAAAGCCGATCGGTCTGGACTTCTTTCATTTTCTTCAACGGAAGAAAATTATCCACGCGTCCGATTCCATTGAGTAGCTCGATATCCATTGTTCGTTTGCGTGTGTGTGTGCGTATTTTTCGGTTGTGAAAAGTTGTTGAGAGTTGTTTTTTTTCGGTTGAGTTGCCGAGGACGAAGTTGTTTTTTTTCGGTTGAGTTGCCGAGGACGAATCTTTGTCACGTCTGATGAGAAATATTTAATCCTCGGCTTATATAGAGCAGCAGCAGCAGCAGCAGCTTTCTCCCTCCATCAGCATAATTCGATGGGATGGTGGTCCATATCCCCTCCATTATTATTATCACCATCATTATGACTATTGTTCGTTGTCGTTGCCGTTGCCATCGTTGGTATTTTATAATGTCCCCATGGAAGCGTATCGGTGCTATTTTGGAGAAGGTAGCGTTTGGTATCGTGAGGACTCAGGGCAATTTTCACCTGCCTCTCCGTAAATACTTTATGTAAATGTGAACGAATTATTCGTTGTTCTCGGGTTTGGCTGGTGTTTTCCCGCAGGCATTCCATGAAATCTTCGAAAGTGATGGTGTCTTTGACCACACCCATCTTCACCCCTTTAACCTTCTTCACGTGATCGTGACCATCGACTCGCAGACTATACATTTTACTACGCAAGCCTACGAATTCGGTCATGATCCGCCCGCTGCACTCATCTTTCATCAGCCCCACTACTTTCTTATTAACACACGGCATCGAAAATTGGTTGCTTGGAGAATAATCCGATGTGTCGAACTTATGAATATCACGTTTCATGATTTCATAAATGTCGGCACATCGGATTTCATATATCAGGCTGTCGGTGTCCGTATATAAAAGTTTGCAGTCTATTTTGAATTTAGCAACCATATAATCATAATGAAAATCGTAAACCAGAATTTTCGATAAGTCGAGCACACATAGACCCACGTAAATTGGTTTATTGAGAAGCACCTCGATTTTTCTCAGCTGTATAGCCACGAGATTTTCATCGAAGATGGCTGAACTATGAAAATTCGGTTTAGCAATCAATGCTTCTGCACCGTATCGCCCCTCCCAACGCGACACGAGTTTCACATCGACGCGGTTCCGCACATTCTCCATTGTTTTCCCGAATACCGCATTGTTCATCAATTTGTACAAATTTTTTTCGAACTCGTTTGTTGCACGTCTTCTCATGTCGCTGTTCAAATCGATATACGATTTGAGCCATGGTTTTTGCTCAAATTGCAAGACTCGGTGTATTTGTTCGAGTTTCAATCCGCGGCTCAACGCTTGCTTCAGGCTCCGATAGTGGAGAACATACCGGTTTTTGGGTTCCAGCGTTGTCAATAGCTTTGATTGTGATGCTGATCCTGGTGAGCATTTGTGCTCGGGACACAGTGGTAAATCTTTATGGGCATCGTGGAGATGGGCTGGGTAACTCAGATCGACTTCCAGTACATAACCGACTGGTGAATCATCGGGAACATCTGTGAAATCGATTTCGTTGCAGTTTTCAAGCCATTTAAAACCTTTGTAAGGTAATGACTGCAGCATTGCCCACCCATATAAATTGTTCACATCATAGTACATGAGATACTTTGAATCTTGAGTGGAATCGAAATTTCTCATGTACTGATTGTTGGCACGAGCATAACGGTTGCAGCACTGGCTCACTCCACCACGTATCCCGCGCTCGATAAACATATACATATCGAGGTCTGTTAAAAGCTCCAGCTCGATCTGAGTATGCTTTAGCATAGCATCCCAAGTGAGACCGGGCGTTGTATAATAATGTGCAGGGTCTAGCCCGTATGCACTGATGCAATTATCCCGAAAGTTCTCAAAAACATCAGCCAACAACAACACATCCGTTTTCAAATATAAATCCGAATATTCGCCCAAATCACCAATTTGAAATTCTTGCCACACTTGTTTTGCGTGCTGATAATCCGCATCGCTCACATCACTGTTATTGAGGATGCTGTGGAAATCACTTTGTCGCGGAAGATTTTTCTCCGCGAGTTTTCCCATCGAATCAACGTATTCGTAGGGGAATACTCCTTTTCGTGTAATCAAATTAAATTGATGCGTTGAAAGTCCATCAAATTCACTGCGCACAATCTTCAAATCAGTCATGTATGACGCGAGCTTCTCCAGAGACGATGCCATGAACCGAAATGAATCGATGAACCGAAAATTTATGTCACTTCCTGTGATGTGTTTTGTGAACGAGATGTATCGCTCCTTGTTCTGCGGCAAAATCTGGATTCGACCTTTCAAACTTGTTACGATCTCTTTAACAATGAAATGAGCATCGTAACCCGTCAGATTGTGGAAAACCACCGGAATGACTTGTGAATCCTGAAATTGCAAGTTGCACCGGTTGTGCGCTGGTCCTCGATATCTGTAACAAAAATACGTAAAAGTTAGAAAATAATGTATGAAAAAAAAAAAAATGAAAAAACGTAGAATTCAAACATCATATATTAACAAAAAGACATTTACCTTCCAGTCAGATGACAATGGTCGGCTACTCTATCGCTAGCCAGTAGCTCTTGCGCGCAGATGTGGCAGGTATCCGCAGTACAAAAATCGCGCAGCTCCTGTGCGGAAAGGCGATCCATTGGTTGAGGATTTCTGAAGATTTCCTCCACAGTTCTGGCAAGATCCTCGAGCCTTCGAGTGAACCATTCAGCAGGATTAGCACCTCTGAATGCGTAATATCCGGATTTTGTCGCATCATAACTGCATTTTACGTAATAGCCGATACTGAATGCCTCATGTTCTTGATAACGATGCTCGTCACGCGTCGGTTTCAGCAAACATTCAATATCGACATATACAATGAACGGTACGCGCTCTCGGTTCCCATAATTTTTAAAACGCAGAATCCGATTGCCCATCGTAGGCATCGTCACTTTACACTTATTCATATTACGGCAATCAATTTCGTGTGCGGCCAATTTTTCTTCGTCCCTAAAATAATAGAGACAACGATTGCAAATGTGTACTCGATGGTTCCGCTTCGATAGCTGGCTCGATACCAAGCGCGATAAATCTTTTATCCAAAGATAATGCGATCTGGGTGCTTGGTATTGTCGATTATCGTCGCCATCGTCGTCGTTGTCGTCGTTGTCGGTGTCATCTTCTTCATCGATGTAGTGATCTTGAATGAGGAGAAGATTCACGTGTACATCCTTTTTTGCTGATGTAATATGCAAAGGTGCCACGGTAAAGTTACCGTGGCGTTTTTTCAGAATGTAGACATTCACCGAAACTAAATTTTGTTTTTCGAATTTTTTAATTTGAACGGGCTGCACAGGGAATTCGATCCCGTTGAAATTCAACTCGTTTTCATATGCATAATATGAAGAGACGCGAGATGGTTTTTCTTGAGGAGATGCTGGGTGTAATGCAGACAATATGGCCCATTTAAAGCACATATTATCACCGTTTTGTACATTAATACATGCACCCTTTCGTCGAATCGATACGGGCAAATCGATGAACGAAGTGCCACGCATCGGATTGAATTTATTCACATGGATAGTCAAATTTACCACCGTGCGGAGCGACCACCCTGATTCACGCTGTTCAAACTCTTCTAAATCTTTTTCAAGAGGATCTCGAACATTTTTATTAAACCATTCACCGACATTTGTGGTGGGGTAAATTGGCTGCGCTTTGGTGTTGAAATATTTTAATTCAACCACCTCTTCATCGCTTTTCAACACCGCGAATTTAGCCGCGAGCACCACGTAAACTTTCACTGAGTCTTTCCGCACCTCCAGCATACCCGTGAGTTTTTCAATAAAAAGTCGCATGCAGTCATGCATAAACGACTCCATCCCTATATGTTTCAAATTAACAATTGCACTGGTTCGAATGTGGTTCTTAAACGCAGATCTTAGATCCACCCACTCAACGGCACTCACAGCGTCTCCACCATCGGCTTTCAGCCCATCACCACGTTTCAAAAAACCATTAAATTTTATTTCAATGCCGCGGAGAAGTCCTAACGTGTTCAAATACTTTTTTATTTCTGCACCTTTTGCATTTATCGCGAAATTTTCATAGTCTCGAATTAAATCTTCGAGACGACTTACAAGGGGAAGGCCTCGACTGCGACATGGAATTTTCAATGAAGCTATCATAAGTCGATAGTACATTGAAAATCATTAGACACGTGTCCCGGCTTCTTTGATGGTGGGCCCTAGTTTAATTATTATTAATTTTTTTAAATCACGGTCGCCACAGCTGATGAACCAGGCACCAGTCACGTGCGTTACTGTCACCAAGCGCCGAATGGCGCAGGGACAAAGCGTTAGCCCAATGATCACGATGTCGATGGTTCGAATCCTGTTGGTGTACATTTCTTTTTTATTTTTATTGCAAATATGCGAACAATTATTTTATGACGCTCCCCTGGTGATTTAGTTTGTTTTTTCTATAACAATAGTTGGATTAAGGCGATGTACGAGTAATTTCGTAGCGTACGAGTACGAGCGAGATAGCACCATGGGCGCTCGCGGCGTAGCGAGAGAGACGGGCGCTCAGATGTCGTACTTCACCTTAATGGGAAATAAAATCATGCCGGCACTTATTGGATTATTTTTTAACATTATCGTGATTTATTTTTGGGGGCATGTCAAAGTCTTTTCAGCCAACTTCTCGCCAACTTTACCGATATACCGAATGAAGCGAATGTGTATAGGTATATAGGTAATGTTGAGCCGCCGAGAAATTGGCTGAAAAGACTTTGGCTCCCAAAGACTTTGACATGCACCCTTATTTTTATTTGCATATTTGCAATAAAAAGGAAACAACATACACCATTAGGATTTGAACCATCGACATCGTGATCATTGGGCTAACGCTTAGTCCCTGCGCCATTCGGCGCTTGGTAAAAGTAATGCAGGTGACTGGTGCCTGGTTCATGAGCCGTGGCGACCGTGATTTAAAAAAATTAATAATAATTGAACTAGGGCCCACCATCAAAAAAGCCGGGACACGTGTCTAATGATTTTCAATGTACTATCGACTTATGATAGTTTCATTGAAAAGTCGATGTCGCAGTCGAGGCCTTCCCCTTGTTAACCATTTTTTTATTTCAGTCGCGTCCAGCCTGGGCATGAGCTCAAGTACCGCATCCCAAATATTCACCGACTCGAGACACTCGTGAGCATTCATGGCTCTTTTCACACTATTTCGAACTAGTTTACAGTTTTCCTTATCCTTCGAACTAGATCGAATGACGGGGAAAAAACACTTACCGGACCGACCATCGAGGACTCGTATTTATGCTATTTGAAAACTCATGAGGAATATAGATCTCTCTGCTGATTGGGTGAAGAAAGCTTCGAGGATACATCCTCATGTTCATTGGATGCTGTGACAAATTTTCGAACACACTGATGATGATTGGGTGTTTTAGAAAATGAGTCGATATAGATTATGGATATGGGTGGTGGCTACGGAAAATCTTTACGTTGATTGGTTTCTCCCACCATTAGTAGTCGAAGAAATAGTCAAATCATGGAGTAGGGAGAAAAGTATAAAGAATTGAGATTTCGAACGTCTTGCATTATTCGTTACAAAAATGGAGTACGTTGTAGACGTCCAAGGTTTTAAAAATTACGGCAACTCGCTAATTGTCGAAGAGCTTGCAGTGCTCGCTCTCGAAGAAGAGTCTACACCTGCAGTGTGCCTGTTCGAATCACCGCAGCATTGGTGCATGGTCGCCGATAATTTCAAGAGCATGAATCGATGGCTTGCGAAAAATTATCATGGGATTGCGTGGAGCGGTGGTGATATATCTTACGAAGACCTCAGTTCAACTCTTACTATGCTGCTACAAAACGCTCATACGGTTTATGCAAAGGGGACGGAGAATACCGAATGGCTTCGTCAACACGTTCCACTGGCCCTCAATATCGAAGACCTGGGCTGTCCATCGCTCGACAATTTGGGTGAAAAAATCACTGGTACTTGTAATAATCATCCACTAATGGGGAGGACATCACACTGCGCTGGTTTAAATGTGCGTCTAATAAAAACATGGTACCTCAACACGTATAAGCCGGCAATAGTAGCAGCAGCAGAAGCAGCAGTGAGATTACAACCACCACCACCACTACCATCTCGAGTTGAGTTTGACTATGGCTACGATACTGTGGATCCGGACTACTAAGCTAACGTCGTCGTCGTCGTCGTCGTCGGTGATGCTAATATTGTAAAAAAAATGTATTATTTTGATTTTTTTTTTTCAAACTTAAATCGATGTAAAAAAAAGGAGGATGACAATCATTGTAATAAATACCAACAAATTGCATTGAATATGTTTGATCTATTTATTTCATAAACCTTACTACAATTAATTTTATTTGAAAAATCTTTTTTTTTTAATTATTATTTTTTTTGCCATTCACATTTCGGAAAAGATTGCGTAAAAGGACAGTCTTGTATAATGAAATCGCCGGTCGGTGAGCGATTTTTCTCCGCTTCGTTTTTTGAATCGATGTATCCGGAGTCTTGGGTCGTAAAAGAGGGGGTGAGGGGGTTTTTCTTTCTTGCGGTAAAGAAGAGTCGCTGCTGCTGTCCGAAGTCTTGGGTCGTAAAAGAGGGGGCGAGGGGGTTTTCCTTTTTTGTGGTGGAGAAGAGTCGCTGCTGCTGCTGTCCGGAGACTTGGGTCGTAAAAGAGGAGGCGAGAGGGTTTTACTTTCTCGCGTTGAAGATGGGTCGGCGCTCGATGAGCACTGGTCATCCGGCACCATGCTGCTTGCTGCAGTGGGGGTCGTATTTTTTACGAGCAGCCAATAATTTGCCGGATCATATGGTGTCGATAGAGGAATCTGTAAAACAAAATTATACAATCGAATTAGAATCAGTTCATTTTATTTACTGTTATTTTATAATATAGAAAAAAAATATACCAATAACGCTCGCCGTCGAACCTCAAACTGTGGTAGAGGAAGACGCACAATTTGGAAACGAGGATCGTTTTGATGCTGGCCACAACTGCACAGATAATTATTATAGATGCTTTGGTGTATCTGTAATAAATTTGAAAAAAAAAGTTTATTAATTCACATTTGATTAAATACATTTGATTTTTTTTGTATATAGATTATATATATCTATATTTTCTTACCTTCGTATGTGCTTCCATGCTTCGTTAGCGTATGATGTTGGCTGTTGAACTGCTAGCAAGCTTTTGATCGTTGATTTGAAAAAGCCACGACGATTTTTCAAGAAATGGGTGGGGATACTTCTCAAAAGGGTTTAAAATGCTCTAACTACCTCCACAACAGGAGCGTAAGTTTAGGGTATTCTCCATAAAAAAAAGCCATCGTATCTTAAAAATTAATTCGAGTGATGGAGCATGCCTGTATAAATTCTCGCGATGCATCGAATTCTTATTTGATCTCGAGTTGCAATCGAACGAGCAATTTTCCATCAATTCATCGATGCTCCTCTGTTTTTTCAAATTTTCATTAAATTTGGGTTGTGGAGTAGTCCGGAGGTCTCGAATTATCCCTGATTGTCGGTATAGAGAGCTCCGGTTTTTCCAGATACCGTTCGAGGTCTGCGATTTCCAACTGATTTTTTTCCAGATGCTGTTCGAGGGCTGCGATTTCCGACTGATTGGCGTTATAGGGAGCTTTAGCTTTTCTCAATAAAAAACGAACGAGTTTTGTAACCGCAAAAATGTGCGAGCTATGTAATCGCCTCAGTCGACCTTCCATATTCGCAATAAGCATGGAATTTTCCTTCGCTAGATTTTCCATTCATCGATGATCGAGATTTTCCATTCATCGATGATCGAGATTTTCCATTCATCGATTCATCGATGCTCCTCTGTTTTTTTCAAATTTTCATTAAATTTGGTCTCGAGTTCTTGCATAATCGTTTCACAATCATCCAATTGATTTCGCAAAGATGATGTGATATTATAAACGGGTCTTACTTCTCCTTTAACAATATTTTCCATTATTTTTACCGAGACAGCATCATTTTCTTTTACGGGGTCAGCGAGATTGCATAATCTCTTATTCTCCATATCGTATTGCCCATCGATGGAAATTTTGAATCCGTCACCCGGAGGACCGCGACCAGCTGACCGCCCTCTTTTGTTCGACAACGATCGACCAAACACGTCCACACTCATGGTAAAAATGATAACAATTACTTTATGATGCTTAATATATACATACATATATATCTATCTACATTTTCTCATCGACGTTGAAGCGTGTCTGCCAAACGCAGTTTCGATGATGGTGCGCCAGAATGGGTTCGATAATTCGTTCAACGTTCGATATTCGATGATTAAACCGTTCTGTATCTCGAGCTTTTTCCTCCCACGGTCCTCGTCGCGCCGCGCGATACGCATAATCCCACTGTATCATTCTATGAATTTCCACCGTGAGATCGAACCGAACCTATAATAATTTTCATATCAATAAAATGTGATTTCTTTTATTGTGAGGGATTTTTTTTTATTAAACAATAATAATAATCGACTTACCCAATATAGTGATAGAACTGATTCGTCCCTTGTCTATGGTAGTGAGTTGAAGATCGCAAGCCGCGGCCGGAAGTATGAAACTCACGCTCATCGACACCCTACCCCCCGGTGAGCCCATGTGCAACCTTTGTATTAATAACATGCGACAAATAGAGCCATGGGGGTTACTGTGGAGTGCGAGAAAACCACCAGCCAAGCAATCTCGCGCATATCCTTACCAACGAAAAAGATTCTTTCATTAAGTAAATCAATGGGAAAAAAATGTTATAAAAAAATTTAGATTAATATTCGGTTATTATCATTCATTATTATCATTATCATTATTTTTTTCATTAGCATATATGTAATATTTTCTTTGAAAATTTTTAAGAAAATAATATAAATTTTCAATAATAATAAGTCCATCCGTTATTATTATTATTATTATTATTATTATTATTATTATTATTATTCATTATTATCATCATTATTATGATTTTCAAAAATCTTGCACAAACTGTCGCTATAGTGAAAAAGAATAGGAGAGACCTAAATCTGCAGAGAGAGAGAGAGAGAGAGAGAGAGAGAAAGAGCGACCGAAGCGCCGCCTGGCGGGAAAAAAAATTTCTTTGAAAATTTTTTTTTATTCAAAGTCCCTCCGTTATTATTATTATTATTATTATTATTATTATTATTATTATTATTATTATTATTATTATTATTATTATTATTATTATTGTTATTATTATATTATAATCATTATTATTATTATTTTCAAAAATCTTGCGGCGACCGAAGCGCCGCCTGGCGGGGAAAAAACATAATCATCGACCCAAATTATAGATCCATGATCAAGCAACCAATAACAGATAGGATCTACATTACCGACTGTCTCGATCCAAATTATCGATCCATGATCAAGCGATAACATAGGGATCAACATTACCGACTGTCTGTTACCATCAATGCCGGTAACTTTCACCGACCGAGGCCAGTAAGGTAGGGAGGGTAAAGTCCTGGAACCGGCCCAGCTTCTCTACTATTGGTAATTCAGTGTATTTCATGTATCTCGGTTTCTCCGGGTCCTATGGTGAAAAAAATAGAAATTTCGGATCACTATGGTTTTTCGATCATATCTCCCGTTCTATCGGTCGTATTGCTGGAAATCGGCGGGTTTCGTATTCAGCGTAAAAAAACACATCGAATAGAGCTTTGCGGGAGATCAAGAGATCGGTAATTCAGTGTTTTTTATGATTGGAAATTCAGTGTTTTTCATGTATCTCGGTTTCTCTGGGTGCTGTGGCGACCAAAAATGGAAATTTCGGATCACTATGAATTTTCAATCATATCTCCCGTTCTCCCGGTTTTATCGCTGAAACTCGATGAGTTTCGTGCCCAGCATGAAAAAACACATCAAATGGGGCATTGCAATAGCTCGAAAGATCAATAATTCAGTGTCTTTCATGCACCTCCGTTTTTCTTGGTCCTATGGCGAAAAAAAAATGGAAATTTTGGATCACTATGGATTTTCGATCATATCTCCCGTTTTATCGGTCCGATCGCAAAAACTCGGTGGGTTACGTGTTCAGAGTAAGAAAACACATCGAATCAAGCCTTGCGGAAGCTCGAAAGATTAATAATTCAGTGTTTCTCATGTACTTCGGTTTTTCTTGGTCCTATGGCGAAATAAAACGGAAATTTTAGATCACTATGGGTTTTCGATCATATCTCCTATTCTATCGCTCGTATCGCTGAAAATCGGTGGGTTTCGGGTTCAGCGTGAAAAAACAAATCGGAAATAGCCTTGCGGGAGCTCGAAAGATTAGTGATTCAGTGTTTTTCAGGTATCTCGGTTTCTCTGGGTCCTATGGCGAAAAAAATTGGAAATTTCGGATCACTATGGATTTTCGATCATATTTCCCGTTCTATCGGTCGTATTGCGGAAACTCTGTGGGTTTCGTGTTCAGCGTGAAAAAGAACATCGAATAGAGCCTTGCGAAAGCTTGAAAGATTAGTAATTCAGTGTTTTTCATGTTTCTCGGTTTTTCTTGGTCCTATGGGAAGAAAAAACGGAAATTTGGATCAGTATGGGTTTTCGATCATATCTCCCGTTCGATCGCCCGTATCGCTAAAACTCGGTGGGTTTTGTGTTCAGAGTGGAAAAACACATCGATAAGAGCCTTGCGGGAGCTCGAAAGATTAATAATTCAGTGTTTCTCATGTACTTCGGTTTTTCTTGGTCCTATGGCGAAATAAAACGGAAATTCCAGATCACTATGGGTTTTCGATCATATCTCCCATTCTATCGCTCGTATCGCTGAAAATCGGTGGGTTTCGGGTTCAGCGTGAAAAACCACATCGGAAAGAGCCTTGCGGGAGCTCGAAAGATTGGTGATTCAGTGTTTTTCGGGTATCTAGGTTTCTCTGGGTCCTATGGCCAAAAAAACAATGGAAATTCCGGATCACTATGGATTTTCGATCATATTTCCCGTTCTATTGGTCGTATTGCGGAAACTCGGTAAGTTTCGCGTTCAGCGTTAAAAAGAACATCGAATAGAGCCTCGCGGGAGATCAAAAGATCGGTAATTCAGTGTTTTTCATGATTGGAAATTCAGTGTTTTTCATGTATCTCGGTTTCTCTGGGTCCTGTGGCGGAAAAAAATGGAAATTTCGGATCACTATGGCTTTTCGATTATATTTCCCGTTCTATCGGTCGTATCGCTAGAACTCGGTGGGTTTCGTGTTGATAGAGAAAAAACGCATCGAATAGAGCCATGCGGGAGCTCGAATGATTGGTAATTCAGTGTTTTTCATGTATCTCGGCTTCTCTAGGTCCTATGGCGAAAAAAGAATGGGAATTTCGGATTACTATGGATTTTCGATCCTATCTCCCGTTTTATCGGTCCGATCGCTAAAACTCGGTAGGTTTCGTGTTTAGCGTGAGAAAACACATCGAATGAAGCCTTGCGGGAGCTCGAAAGATTAATAATTCAGCGTTTTCCATGTACCTCGGTTTTTCTTGATCCTATGTGGAAAAAAAACGGAAATTTTAGATCAGTATGGTTTTTCTATCATAACTCCCGTTCTATCGGTCGTATTGCTGAAACTTGGTGGGTTTCATGTTCAGCGTAGAAAAACACATCGAATGAAGCTTTGCGGGAGCTCAAAACATTGGTTGAACAGGGTTTTTCATTTATCTCGGTTTCGCTGGGTCCTATGGCGAAAAAAATGGAAAGGTCGGATCACTCTGAATTTTCAATCATATCTCCCGTTCTGTCGGTCGTATCGCTGAAGTCGGTAGGTTTCGTGCTCAGCATGAAAAAACACATCGCATAGGGCCTTGCGGGAGCTCGAAAGATTGGTAATTCAGTGTATTTCATGTATCTCGGTTTCTCCGGGTCCTATGGTGAAAAAAATGGAAATTTCGGATCACTATGGTTTTTCGATCATATCTCCCGTTCTATCGGTCGTATCGGTAAAAATCGGCGGGTTTCGTGTTCAGCGTAAAAAAACACATCGAATAGAGCTTTGCGGGAGTTCAAGAGATTGGTAATTCAGCGTTTTTTATGATTGGAAATTCAGTGTTTTTCATGTATCTCGGTTTCTCTGGGTGCTGTGGCGACCAAAAATGGAAATTTTGGATCACTATGAAGTTTCGATCATATCTCCCGTTTTATCGGTCCGATCGCCAAAACTTGGTGGGTTACGTGTTCAGAGTAAGAAAACACATCGAATCAAGCCTTGCGGGAGCTCGAAAGATTAATAATTCTGTGTTTCTCATGTACTTCGGTTTTTCTTGGTCCTATGACGAAATAAAACGGAAATTTTAGATCACTATGGGTTTTCGATCATATCTCCCATTCTATCGCTCGTATCGCTAAAAATCGGTGGGTTTCGGGTTCAGCGTGAAAAAACACATCGGAAAGAGCCTTGCGGGAGCTCGAAAGATTGGTGATTCAGTGTTTTTCAGGTATCTCGGTTTCTCTGGGTCCTGTGGCGAAAAAAAATGGAAATTTCGGATCACTGTGGATTTTCGATTATATTTCCCGTTCTATCGGTCGTATCGCTAGAACTCGGTGGGTTTCGTGTTCATAGAGAAAAAACGCATCGAATAAAGCCATGCGGGAGCTCGAAAGATTGATAATTCAGTGTTTTTCATGTACCTCGGTTTTTCTTGGTCCGATAACGAAAAAAAACGGAAATTTTAGATCACTATGGGTTTTTGATCATATCTATTATTCTATCGGTCGTATTGCTGAAACTCGTCGGGTTTCGTGTTCAGCGTGAAAAAACACATTGAATGAAGCTTTGCGGGAGCTTAAAAGATTGGTTATACAGTGTTTTTTATTTATCTCGGTTTCGCTGGGTCCTATGGCGAAAAAAAATGGAAATTCCGGATCACTATGAATTTTCAATCATATCTCCCGTTCTATCGGTCGTATCGCTGAAAATCGGTGGAATTCGTGCTCAGCATGAAAAAACTCGGCGAATAGAGCCTTGCAAAAGCTCGAAAGATTGGTAATTCAGTGTTTTTCATGTATCTCGGTTTCTCTGAGTCCTATGGCAAAAAAAAATAGAAATTTCAGATCACTATGGATTTTCGATCATATCTCCCGTTTTATCGGTCCGATCGCTGAAACTCGGTAGGTTTCGTGTTCAGAGTGAAAAAACACATCGATAAGAGCCTTGCGGGTGTTCGAAAGATTGGTAATTCAGTGTTTTTCATGTATTTCGGTTTCTCTGAGTCCTATGGCGAAACAAAACGAACATTTTAGGTCACTATGGGTTTTCGATCATATCTCCTATTCTATCGGTCGTATTGCTGAAAATCGGTGGGTTTCATGTTCAGCGTGAAAAAACACATCGGAAAGAGCCTTGCAGGAGCTCGAAAGATTGGTGATTCAGCGTTTTTCAGGTATCTCGGTTTCTCTAGGTCCTATGGCGAAAAAAAAATGGAAATTTCGGATCACTATGGATTTTCGATCATATTTCCCGTTTTATCGGTCGTATTGCGAAAACTCGGTGAGTTTCGTGTTCAGCGTAAAAAAACACACCGAATAGAGCTTCGCGGGAGATCAAAAGATCGGTAATTCAGTGTTTTTCATGATTGCAAATTCAGTGTTTTTATCATGTATCTCGGTTTCTCTGGGTCCTGTGGCGAAAAAAAATGGAAATTTCGGATCACTATGGATTTTCGATTATATTTCCCGTTCTATCGGTCGTATCGCTAGAACTCGGTGGGTTTCGTGTTCATAGAGAAAAAACGCATCGAATAAAGCCATGCGGGAGCTCGAAAGATTGATAATTCCGTGTTTTTCATGTACCTCGGTTTTTCTTGGTCCGATAACGAAAAAAAACGGAAATTTAAGATCACTATGGGTTTTCGATCATATCTATTATTCTATCGGTCGTATTTTTGAAACTCGTCGGGTTCCGTGTTCAGAGTGAAAAAACACATCGATAAGAGCCTTGCGGGTGTTCGAAAGATTGGTAATTCAGTGTTTTTCATGTATTTCGGTTTCTCTGAGTCCTATGGCGAAACAAAACGAACTTTTTAGATCACTATGGGTGTTCGATCTTATCTCCTATTCTATCGGTCGTATTGCTGAAAATCGGTGGGTTTCGTGTTCAGCGTGAAAAAACACATCGAATGAAGCCTTGCGGGAGCTCGAAAGATTGATAATTTAGCGTTTTCCATGTACCTCGGTTTTTCTTGATCCTATGTGGAAAAAAAACGGAAATTTTGGATCAGTATGGTTTTTCGATCATAACTCCCGTTCTATCGGTCGTATTGCTGAAACTTGGTGGGTTTTCATGTTCAGCGTAAAAAAACACATCGAATGAAGCTTTGCGGAAGCTCAAAAGATTGGTTGAACAGTGTTTTTCATTTATCTCGGTTTCGCTGGGTCCTATGGCGAAAAAAATGGAAAGAACGGATCACTATGAATTTTCAATCATATCTCCCGTTCTGTCGGTCGTATCCCTGAAACTCGGTGGGTTTCGTGCTCAGCATGAAAGAACACATCGAATAGGGCCTTGCGGTGGCTCGAAAGATTAATAATTTAGTGTTTTTCATATACCTCGGTATTTTTCGGTCCTATGTCGAAAAAAAACGGAAATTTCGGATCACCATGGATTTTTTACCATATTTTTCGTTCTTTCGGTCGTATCGCTAAAACTTGGTGGGTTTCGTGTTTCCAGTGGAAAAACGCATCGAATAGAGACTTGCGGGAGCTCGAAAGATCGGTAATTTAGTGTATTTCATGTATCTCGGTTTCTCCGGGTCCTATGGTGGAAAAAATGGAAATTTCGGATCACTATGGTTTTTCGATCATGTCTCCCGTTCTATCAATCGTATTGCTGGAAATCGGCGGGTTTCGTGTTCACCGTAAATAAACACATCGAATAGAGCTTTGCGGGAGATCAAGAGATCGGTAATTCAGTGTTTTTTATGATTGAAAATTCAGTGTTTTTCATGTATCTCGGTTTCTCTGGGTGCTGTGGCGACCAAAAATGGAAATTTCGAATCACTATGAATTTTCAATCATATCTCCTGTTTTCTCGGTTTTATCGCTGAAACTCGGTAAGTTTCGTGCCCAGCATGAAAAAACACATCGAATGGGGCATTGCGATAGCTCGAAAGATTGATAATTCAGTGTTTTTCATGCACCTCCGTTTTTCTTAGTCCTATGGCGAAAAAAAATATGGAAATTTTAGATCACTATGGATTTTTGATCATATCTCCCGTTTTATCGGTCCGATCGCCAAAACTCGGTGGGTTACGTGTTCAGAGTAAGAAAACACATCGAATCAAGCCTTGCGGGAGCTCGAAAGATTAATAATTCAGTGTTTCTCATGTACTTCGGTTTTTCTCGGTCCTATGGCAAAAAAAAACGGAAATTTTAGATCACTATGGGTTTTTGATCATATCTCTTATTCTATCGGTCGTATTGCTGAAACTCGTCGGGTTTCGTTTTCAGCGTGAAATAACACATCGAATAAAGCTTTGCGGGAGCTCGAAATATTGGTAATTCAGTGTTTTTCATGTATCTCGGCTTCTCTAGGTCCTATGGCGAAAAAAGAATGGAAATTTCGGATTACTATGGATTTTCGATCCTATCTCCCGTTTTATCGGTCCGATCGCTAAAACTCGGTAGGTTTCGTGTTTAGCGTGAAAAAACACATCGAATGAAGCCTTGCGGGAGCTCGAAAGATTAATAATTCAGCGTTTTCCATGTACCTCGGTTTTTCTTGATCCTATGTGGAAAAAAAACGGAAATTTTAGATCAGTATGGTTTTTCTATCATAACTCCCGTTCTATCGGTCGTATTGCTGAAACTTGGTGGGTTTCATGTTCAGCGTAGAAAAACACATCGAATGAAGCTTTGCGGGAGCTCAAAACATTGGTTGAACAGGGTTTTTCATTTATCTCGGTTTCGCTGGGTCCTATGGCGAAAAAAATGGAAAGGTCGGATCACTCTGAATTTTCAATCATATCTCCCGTTCTGTCGGTCGTATCGCTGAAGTCGGTAGGTTTCGTGCTCAGCATGAAAAAACACATCGCATAGGGCCTTGCGGGAGCTCGAAAGATTGGTAATTCAGTGTATTTCATGTATCTCGGTTTCTCCGGGTCCTATGGTGAAAAAAATGGAAATTTCGGATCACTATGGTTTTTCGATCATATCTCCCGTTCTATCGGTCGTATCGGTGAAAATCGGCGGGTTTCGTGTTCAGCGTAAAAAAACACATCGAATAGAGCTTTGCGGGAGTTCAAGAGATTGGTAATTCAGTGTTTTTTATGATTGGAAATTCAGTGTTTTTCATGTATCTCGGTTTCTCTGGGTGCTGTGGCGACCAAAAATGGAAATTTTGGATCACTATGAAGTTTCGATCATATCTTCCGTTTTATCGGTCCGATCGCCAAAACTTGGTGGGTTACGTGTTCAGAGTAAGAAAACACATCGAATCAAGCCTTGCGGGAGCTCGAAAGATTAATAATTCTGTGTTTCTCATGTACTTCGGTTTTTCTTGGTCCTATGACGAAATAAAACGGAAATTTTAGATCACTATGGGTTTTCGATCATATCTCCCATTCTATCGCTCGTATCGCTAAAAATCGGTGGGTTTCGGGTTCAGCGTGAAAAAACACATCGGAAAGAGCCTTGCGGGAGCTCGAAAGATTGGTGATTCAGTGTTTTTCAGGTATCTCGGTTTCTCTGGGTCCTGTGGCGAAAAAAAATGGAAATTTCGGATCACTATGGATTTTCGATTATATTTCCCGTTCTATCGGTCGTATCGCTAGAACTCGGTGGGTTTCGTGTTTATAGAGAAAAAACGCATCGAATAAAGCCATGCGGGAGCTCGAAAGATTGATAATTCAGTGTTTTTCATGTACCTCGGTTTTTCTTGGTCCGATAACGAAAAAAAACGGAAATTTTAGATCACTATGGGTTTTTGATCATATCTATTATTCTATCGGTCGTATTGCTGAAACTCGTCGGGTTTCGTGTTCAGCGTGAAAAAAACACATTGAATGAAGCTTTGCGGGAGCTTAAAAGATTGGTTATACAGTGTTTTTTATTTATCTCGGTTTCGCTGGGTCCTATGGCGAAAAAAAATGGAAATTCCGGATCACTATGAATTTTCAATCATATCTCCCGTTCTATCGGTCGTATCGCTGAAAATCGGTAGAATTCGTGCTCAGCATGAAAAAACTCGGCGAATAGAGCCTTGCAAAAGCTCGAAAGATTGGTAATTCAGTGTTTTTCATGTATCTCGGTTTCTCTGAGTCCTATGGCAAAAAAAATAGAAATTTCAGATCACTATGGATTTTCGATCATATCTCCCGTTTTATCGGTCCGATCGCTGAAACTCGGTAGGTTTCGTGTTCAGAGTGAAAAAACACATCGATAAGAGCCTTGCGGGTGTTCGAAAGATTGGTAATTCAGTGTTTTTCATGTATTTCGGTTTCTCTGAGTCCTATGGCGAAACAAAACGAACATTTTAGATCACTATGGGTTTTCGATCATATCTCCTATTCTATCGGTCGTATTGCTGAAAATCGGTGGGTTTCGTGTTCAGCGTGAAAAAACACATCGGAAAGAGCCTTGCAGGAGCTCGAAAGATTGGTGATTCAGCGTTTTTCAGGTATCTCGGTTTCTCTAGGTCCTATGGCGAAAAAAAAATGGAAATTTCGGATCACTATGGATTTTCGATCATATTTCCCGTTTTATCGGTCGTATTGCGAAAACTCGGTGAGTTTCGTGTTCAGCGTAAAAAAACACACCGAATAGAGCTTCGCGGGAGATCAAAAGATCGGTAATTCAGTGTTTTTCATGATTGCAAATTCAGTGTTTTTCATGTATCTCGGTTTTTCTGGGTCCTGTGGCGAAAAAAAATGGAAATTTCGAATCACTATGGATTTTCGATTATATTTCCCGTTCTATCGGTCGTATCGCTAGAACTCGGTGGGTTTCGTGTTCATAGAGAAAAAACGCATCGAATAAAGCCATGCGGGAGCTCGAAAGATTGATAATTCCGTGTTTTTCATGTACCTCGGTTTTTCTTGGTCCGATAACGAAAAAAAACGGAAATTTAAGATCACTATGGGTTTTCGATCATATCTATTATTCTATCGGTCGTATTGCTGAAACTCGTCGGGTTCCGTGTTCAGAGTGAAAAAACACATCGATAAGAGCCTTGCGGGTGTTCGAAAGATTGGTAATTCAGTGTTTTTCATGTATTTCGGTTTCTCTGAGTCCTATGGCGAAACAAAACGAACTTTTTAGATCACTATGGGTTTTCGATCTTATCTCCTATTCTATCGGTCGTATTGCTGAAAATCGATGGGTTTCGTGTTTAGCGTGAAAAAACACATCGAATGAAGCCTTGCGGGAGCTCGAAAGATTGATAATTTAGCGTTTTCCATGTACCTCGGTTTTTCTTGATCCTATGTGGAAAAAAAACGGAAATTTTGGATCAGTATTGTTTTTCGATCATAACTCCCGTTCTATCGGTCGTATTGCTGAAACTTGGTGGGTTTTCATGTTCAGCGTAAAAAAACACATCGAATGAAGCTTTGCGGAAGCTCAAAAGATTGGTTGAACAGTGTTTTTCATTTATCTCGGTTTCGCTGGGTCCTATGGCGAAAAAAATGGAAAGAACGGATCACTATGAATTTTCAATCATATCTCCCGTTCTGTCGGTCGTATCCCTGAAACTCGGTGGGTTTCGTGCTCAGCATGAAAGAACACATCGAATAGGGCCTTGCGGTGGCTCGAAAGATTAATAATTTAGTGTTTTTCATATACCTCGGTATTTTTCGGTCCTATGTCTAAAAAAAACGGAAATTTCGGATCACCATGGATTTTTTACCATATTTTTCGTTCTTTCGGTCGTATCGCTAAAACTTGGTGGGTTTCGTGTTTCCAGTGGAAAAACGCATCGAATAGAGACTTGCGGGAGCTCGAAAGATTGGTAATTTAGTGTATTTCATGTATCTCGGTTTCTCCGGGTCCTATGGTGGAAAAAATGGAAATTTCGGATCACTATGGTTTTTCGATCATGTCTCCCGTTCTATCAATCGTATTGCTGGAAATCGGCGGGTTTCGTGTTCACCGTAAATAAACACATCGAATAGAGCTTTGCGGGAGATCAAGAAATCGGTAATTCAGTGTTTTTTATGATTGAAAATTCAGTGTTTTTCATGTATCTCGGTTTCTCTGGGTGCTGTGGCGACCAAAAATGGAAATTTCGAATCACTATGAATTTTCAATCATATCTCCTGTTTTCTCGGTTTTATCGCTGAAACTCGGTGAGTTTCGTGCCCAGCATGAAAAAACACATCGAATGGGGCATTGCGATAGCTCGAAAGATTGATAATTCAGTGTTTTTCATGCACCTCCGTTTTTCTTAGTCCTATGGCGAAAAAAAATATGGAAATTTTAGATCACTATGGATTTTTGATCATATCTCCCGTTTTATCGGTCCGATCGCCAAAACTCGGTGGGTTACGTGTTCAGAGTAAGAAAACACATCGAATCAAGCCTTGCGGGAGCTCGAAAGATTAATAATTCAGTGTTTCTCATGTACTTCGGTTTTTCTTGGTCCTATGGTGAAATAAAACGGAAATTTTAGATCACTATGGGTTTTCGGTCATATCTCCCATTCTATCGCTCGTATCGCTGAAAATCGGTGGGATTCGGGTTCAGCGTGAAAAACCACATCGGAAAGAGCCTTGCGGGAGCTCGAAAGATTGGTGATTCAGTGTTTTTCAGGTATCTCGGTTTCTCTGGGTCCTATGGCGAAAAAACAATGGAAATTCCGGATCACTATGGATTTTCGATCATATTTCCCGTTCTATCGGTCGTATCGCGGAAACTCGGTGAGTTTCGCGTTCAGCGTGAAAAAGAACATCGAATAGAGCCTCGCGGAAGCTCGAAAGATTGGTAATTCAGTGTTTTTCATGTATCTCGGTTTTTCTTGGTCCTATGAGGAAAAAAAACGGAAATTTGGATCAGTATGGCTTTTCGATCATATCTGACGTTCTATCGCCCGTATCGCTGAAACTCGGTGGGTTTTGTGTTCAGCGTGAAAAAACACATCGAATAAAGCTTAGCGGGAGCTTAAAAGATTGGTTATACAGTGTTTTCCATTTATCTCGGTTTTTCTCGGTCCTATGGCAAAAAAAAAACGGAAATTTTAGATCACTATGGGTTTTTGATCATATCTCTTATTCTATCGGTCGTATTGCTGAAACTCGTCGGGTTTCGTTTTCAGCGTAAAATAACACATCGAATGAAGCTTTGCGGGAGCTCGAAATATTGGTAATTCAGTGTTTTTCATGTATCTCGGCTTCTCTGAGTCCTATGGCAAAAAAAATGGAAATTTCGGATGACTATGGATTTTCGATCATATCTCCTGTTTTATCGGTCCGGTCGCTGAAACTTGGTGGGTTTCGTGTTCAGCGTAAAAAAACACATGGAATAGAGCTTTGCGGGAGATCAAGAGATCGGTAATTCAGTGTTTTTTATGATTGGAAATTTAGTGTTTTTCATGTATCTCGGTTTCTCTGGGTGCTGTGGCGAACAAAAATGAACATTTTGGATCACTATGAATTTTCAATCATATCTCCTGTTTTCTCGGTTTTATCGCTGAAACTCGGTGAGTTTCGTGTTCAGCGTAAAAAAAACACATCGAATAGAGCCTTGCAGGAGCTCGAACGATTGGTAATTCAGAGTTTTTCATGTATCTCGGTTTTTCTTGGTCCTATGGGGAAAAAAAACGGAAATTTGGATCAGTATGGTTTTTCGATCATATCTTCCGTTGTATCGCCCGTATCGCTAAAACTCGGTGGGTTTCGTGTTAGCAGTAAAAAACACATCGAACGGGGCATTGCGATAGCTCGAAAGATTGATAATTCAGTGTTTTCCATGCACCTCCGTTTTTCTTGGTCCTGTGGCGAAAAAAAAAATGGAAATTTTGGATCACTATGGATTTTTGATCATATCTCCCGTTTTATCGGTCCGATCGCCAAAACTCGGTGGGTTACGTGTTCAGAGTAAGAAAACACATCGAATCAAGCCTTGCGGGAGCTCGAAAGATTAATAATTCAGTGTTTCTCATGTACTTCGGTTTCTCTTGGTCCTATGGCGAAATAAAACGGAAATTTTAGATCACTATGGGTTTTCGGTCATATCTCCCATTCTATCGCTCGTATCGCTGAAAATCGGTGAGTTTCGCGTTCAGCGTGAGAAAGAACATCGAATAGAGCCCCGCGGAAGCTCGAAAGATTGGTAATTCAGTGTTTTTCATGTATCTCGGTTTTTCTTGGTCCTATGGGGAAAAAAAACGGAAATTTGGATCAGTATGGCTTTTCGATCATATCTCTCGTTCTATCCGTCGTATCGCTAAAACTCGGTGGGTTTCGTGTTCAGCGTGAAAAAACCCATCGAATTTAGCCTTGCGGGAGCTGAAAAGATCGGTTATTTAGTGTTTCTCCTTTCTCTTGCTTTCTCTGGGTCCCATGGCGAAAAAAAATGGAAATCTCAGAACACTATGGTTTTTCGATCATATCCCCCGTTCTATCGATCGTATCGCTAAAACTCATTGTCGGTGGGTTTCGTGTTCAGCGTAAAGAAACACATCAAATAAAGCCGTGTGGTAGCTCGAAAGATTGGCAATTCAGTGTTTCTCATTTTTTTTGGTTTTTCTGGGTCCTGTGGCGAAAAGAATGGAAATTTCAGATCCCCATGGATTTTCGATCTTATCTTCCTTCTTTCGGTCGCATCGCTGAAAGTCGTCGGGTTTCGTCTTCAGCGTGAAGAAACACATCGAATGAAGCCTTGAGGGAGTTCGGAAGATTAGTGATCCAGTGTTTTCCATGTATCTCGATTTCTCTGGGTCCTATGGCAGAAAAAAATAGAAATTTCGGTTCACTATGGTTTTTCGATCATATCTCCCGTTTTCGCCGCCGTATCGCTAAAAGTCGGTGAGTTTCGTGTTCAGCGTGAAAAAACACATCGAATGTAGCCTTTCGGGAGCTCGGAAGATTGGTAATTCAGTGTTCTCCATTTTTCTCGGTTTCTCTAGGTCCTATCGCGAAAAAAATGCGAATTTCGGATCACCATGGATTTTCGATCATATCTCCCTTTCTATCGGTTGCATCGCTAAAACCCGGTCGGTCCCGTGTTCAGCGTAAAAAAACACATCGAATTAAGCCTTGCGGGAGCTGGAAAGATTGGTAATTCAGTGTTATCCATTTTTCTCGGCTTTTCTTGGTCCTCTCGCGAAAAAAAAACGGAAATTTTGGATCACTATGGTTTTTCCATCATATCTCCCGTTCTATCGGTCGTATTACTAAAACTTGGTGTGTTTCGTGTTTAGCGTGAAAAACCACATTGAATAGAGCCTTTCGGGAGCTCGAAATATTGATAATTCAGTGTTTTTCATTTACCTCGGTTTTTCTTGGTCCTCTGGCAAAAAAAACGGAAATTTCGGGTCACTATGGATTTCCGATCATATCTCCCGTTCTATCGGGCGCATCGCTAAAAGTCGGTGAGTTTCGTGTTCAGCGTGAACAAACACATTGAATTAAGCCTTGCGGGAGCTCGAAAGATGGATAACTCAGTGTTTTTCATGTACCCTGGCGTTTCTTGGTCCTCTGGCGAAAAAAAAGGAAATTTTGGAGCACTATAGTTTTTCGATCACATCTCCCGTTTTATCGGTCGTATCGCTAAAACCCTGTGGGTTTCGTGTTTAGCGTGGAAAAACACATCGAATGGAGCCTTGCGGGAGCTCGAAAGATTGGTATTACAGTGTTTTTCATGTATCTCGGTTTCTCTGGGTCCTACGGCAAAAAAAAACGGAAATTTTCGATCACTATGGTTTTTTGATCATATCTCCCGTTCTATCCGTCGTATTGCTGAAGCTCGGTCAGTTTCGTGTTCAGCGTGAAAAAACACATCAACTTAAGCCTTGCGGGAGCTCGAAAGATCGATAATTCAGTGTCTTTCATTTACTTCGGTTTTTCTTGGTCCTCTGGCAAAAAAAAAACGGAAATTTCGGATCACTATGGATTTCCGATCATATCTCCCGTTCTATCGGGCGCATCGCTAAAACTCGGTAAGTTTCGTGTTAAGCGTGAATAAACACATTAACTTAATCCTTGCGGGAGCTCGGAAGATGGATGATTCAGTGTTTTTCAAGTACCTTGGCTTTTCTTGTGCCTCTGGCGAAAAATAATAGAAATTTTGGATCACTATAGTTTTTCGATCACATCTCCTGTTCTATCGGTCGTATCGCTAAAACTCTGTGGGTTTCGTGTTCAGCGTGGAAAAACACATCGAATGGAGCCTTGCGGGAGCTTGAAAGATTGGTAATTTAGTGTTCTCCATTTTTCTCGGTTTTTCTACGTCCTATCGCGAAAAAAATGGAAATTTCGGATCACCATGGATTTTCGATTATATCTCCCTTTCTATCGGTTGCATCGCTAAAACTCGGTCGGTCTCGTGTTCAGCGAGAAAAAACACATCGAATAGAGCCTTCCGGGAATTCGAAAGATGGATAATTCAGTGTTTTTCATGTACCTCGGCTTTTCTTGGTGTTTAGAGCAATTTTATAGTGGTAGCGGATACGTTGGTTTGGAGGAGCGAAATGACGAGCGCTGCACGGTTCAATTCATAAACGAAAAATCATCATTTTATTAAAACTCGATAGACGGTTGAGACGGAGATTCGCTGTCGTACACGTTTATCCTCACGATACAAGAGAGATACTGCTGATGAAAACAAGCCTCGCTGGCCTCGTGATTGTATTGGTGTATGTATGTGTGTATGTATTTGTGTATGTACGTGTACTTGTTGAGTGCGTATGTGGGTCAAACGTGTGAGTGTTTCGTGGTCTTTCGATAGTGTCGAAGAAGGGGATTGATTCAAGCTCTTTCGAACAATTCGGAGTGTAGCATTGAACATTCCGCCCGCCTCGTCGGAGGACGAAATGAACCCACTCGCACTGCGAAGTCGCATTGGTCTGGTGCTGCTTGGTCACTGGGCTTCGTCACCTTTCAATAAGAGGCAAAGTTTCACAGCTGGGCGGGTGAAGTATGAGGTTGCTGTCTTTACAGTTGCGACGCGGATATGGCCGTCTTCTCCCGGGTGGACCTTGGTGATACGAGCGAGTGGCCACTTTGTTGGTGGCAAGAGCTCGTTCCGGATGAGTACCAGATCGCCAAATCGAAGAGATGGTTGTACCTTTTGCCATTTTGGTCGAGTCTGCAGGTGATGCAGGCCGATTTTACTGCTGCCTCCCAGAGTCCGCCGAAGTGAGGCGTGGCTGGAGGGTTAAATTTCCAAAGCGTCCCGTCGGTAGCAAGAGTTCTTGCGATCTTCTCGGATTCAGATGAGGTCGTCGTGAAGAGGGCTCGCAGTTCTGCGTCGGCTCCAATGAAATTCGTACCGCAATCGCTAGTGAGAGTTGCACACTTTCCTCGACGAGATACAAAGCGTCGGAAGGCTGCCAAGAAGCTCTCGGTGGTATAATCCGATACAGCTTCAATATGGACTGCTCGTGTTGAGAAGGAGACGAACACTGCAATGTACGCCTTGTACGATTTATAGCCTCTCCCCTTCGTATTGCGTAGGTGGATGGGTCCTGCGTAGTCCAGGCCGGAATGAAGAAAAGGTCGAGATTTGTTTACGCGAGTTGTTGGAAGGTTCCCCATGAGCTGGGTTGCGGATGTGGCGCGGAATCGCATGCACGTGAGACATCGGTTGATGATGGGTTTCACTGCTGTGCGATCTCCGATGATCCAATAGCGATGTCGTAGTGTTGCGAGAGTGAGTTGCACTCCTCCGTGCAAGGTGTCCTTGTGTGTTTGCTCGATGAGTAGCGTTGACAAGGGAGAATCCCGTGGGAGGATATACGGGTGTTGCTCATCTGGGCTGAGAATTGCGTTTTTCAGCCGCCCGCCGACGCGGAGTAGGCCCTGGTCGTCAAGAAGGGGGTTCAAGGATAGAATCGAGCTTTTCGAGAGTGTTGAATTGCTTTGGAGTTGCCGGAATTTACTTATAAAATTGCGTTGTTGTTCAACACGGATGAGACGTCGTAGTGACGCTGTAATCTCGAGAGGTGAGAGGGTTGACGTTCGGTCACTCTCGCCGTTGTTGGCTTTTAGGACACGGCAACACCATGCAGTGACCCTGAGGAGTTTGTTGAGTCGTGAGTATCGAGTCAGAAGTTCGATTGGTTCGAATTTTTCTTGGTTAACAGCGTGAGAAGTAAGTTTAGCGTTAGGAAGGTTTTCTAGAGTTGCTTTGGGCTGCGACGGCCATGAATTTGAGTTTTCGCGCAACCAACTGGGACCGCTCCACCACAGGGGGTGATTTTGGAGTTCCGGTGCGAAAACTCCACGCGACGCACAGTCCGCTGGGTCTCTCCGTGAGTCGACGTGACGCCAGATCGCGTCTGGTAGTGTTAGCTGAATGTCAGCAACTCGGTTAGCAACGTAGGTTTTCCATTTGGTAGAGTGCTCGCGTATCCATGCGAGCGTCACGGTTGAATCGGACCAAAGATGCACTGGGCACTTGAGACCGAGAGTTTCCGTGGTGGTCCTTGCGAGTCGAGTGACGAGAGATGCAGCGCAGAGCTCTAAGCGTGGTAAGGATATTTGCTTCACGGGGGCTACCTTTGTTTTTGCAGTTATGAGAGCGACTGATGCTTTGTCGTCGTTAGTAACGCGCAAATAAAGGACCGCGGCGTAAGCGCGTTCGGAGGCATCAGCAAATCCGTGAAGCTCGAGTTTCTGTGTAGCTCGGTTAGTTCTAAGCTATCGGAAGATGTGGAGTTTTTCGATCGACGGAAGGTCATTGTGGATTCGAATCCAACGTTGCGCGTGAGGTTGCGGTAGTGGATCATCCCATTCAAGTTTCAGGAGCCATAGAGACTGCATAAATACCTTGGCGAGTATAATTATTGGTGCGAGCCAGCCCAGCGGGTCGAAAAGCTGAGCAATTTGAGACAGCACGCTTCGTATCGTTGGAGGATGTTGAAGTTCAGCATTCTTGAGCTGAAACCGAAAACTGTCGCTGCTCGACTGCCAGTTTAAGCCTAGCATGTGGAAGGTATCCGGCTGCCATGTAATTGACGTCGTTGTGGAAGTGGTTTCCGTCGCGAGATGATCCAGTAGTTCTGGAGCATTTGATGTCCATTGTCTTAGCGCGAAGCCGCCCGCCTTGAGAAGCTCGATGAGTTCTCTTTGCTTGAGCAAGGCAGACGGTACGTCATCGGCGCCTGATAAAACGTCATCTACGTAGACGTCGGTAGAAAGCGATGAAGCGCCAATCGGAAATCGATCCTTTTCGTCATGAGCAAGTTGATGAATCACTCTGATGGCCAGGAAGGGAGCACAAGTAAGACCGTATGTCACTGTGCGTAAACGGTAAGTTTTGAGTTCAGAAGATGAGTCGTTCCTCCATACGATTCGCTGGAGATCGCGGTCATCTTCGTGCACCATAATGTGCCGGTACATTTTTTCCATGTCGGCAGAGAAAACGATTGCGTGTAATCTCCATCGAAGCAAGATGCTAACGAGTTCTGGGAGAAGTTTTTGACCGACATGGAGATAATCGTTGAGAGAGTGCCCAGTGGTTGTCTTTTGCGATCCGTTAAATACCACCCGCAACTTTGTGATAGTGCTTGAGTCACGGATCACGCCATGGTGCGGGAGTCAGTAATAAATGTGATTACTTGAATCCGGTGAGGTAACAAGCTCCATGTGGTTTAGAGCTTCGTATTCGGCCATGAATTTGGAGTAGGCATCGAAGAAGGCAGTGTCCTGAGAGAAACGACGCTCCATATGTAGCAGCATTCTTGATGCTGGAAGAAGTGAGTCACCGAGGGTGTCGGGAGATTTTTTGATTGGCAGACGGACTACGTATCTGCCATCCTTATGACGAGGGTAGGTTTCTAGAAAGTGATTTTCGCAGATGGTGTCTTCCGGAAGCAGGCTCGGCGTTGTAGTTGCGATCTCTTCTTGCTCCCAGAAGCGCAGCAAGGAAATTGAGAGAGACGAGTCGAGCGAGACTTGTATACTGTTCACCATAGAACAGCTGGTCATGGCTGAAGTGGTTCGGCCGGAGAGAATCCAGCCCAATTGGGTGTTTTGAGCTGTCGGAGAATTCGCGTCGCCCTTTCGAATTCCATTGAGGATAAGCTGTGCGAAAACGTCAGCCCCGAGTATGAGCTCGATAGGACGATGTGCGGAGAACTCCGGGTCAGCGAGAGAGAGTCCGTTGAGGTGCTCCCAGCGTGCTATCGGTACGACGCTCGGAGGTTGATATTTGGTGAGTTTCGAGAGGATGTGAGCGTGAATTCGAAGCGAGAAGGAAGTGTTGACGCGCGAGGTGATCGTCAGAGAGACTAATCCTCGCGAAGTTATAGCAGTAGTTCCTCCAATGCCCGTGATAATTACGGACGACGATGATCGCGAGAGTTCCATCCGTTGAGCGAGCGACTCAGAGATGAAGGTCGCCTCGGACCCCTGATCAACAAGAGCGCGAACTAAGAAGATGTTTCTCTTCGACGTAGAGAGGTTGAGCAAGGCGGTCGCGAGGAGTACCTGCGGTGATGATCTCGGTACCTTAGCGTTGTGACTTGAGACGTGAGTAGCGGACGACGTACTGGGCGCTCCAGGACTTTGTTGCTTGCTGTTGACGTTAGACGTCGATGCGGTCGTGGAGTACGAATCGTAAAGCATCGTATGGTGCTTACCTTTGCACTGCTGACACGTCTTTTGAGAACGGCAGTCACAAGCATAGTGGTGCCCCAGACAATTGAGGCAAAGCTTGTTGGTGAGAACGGCAGCTTTTCGGTCCTCTGCGGATTTATTGCGAAACGCTTCACAGAAAAGAATAAAGTGACCTTCGTGGCAAAGGGCGCATTTCTGAGGAGACGAAGTGTTGCTGGATACGAGTGATTTTACTCCTTGTTGAGATGGTGAGTATGAAGACGATTTTCTTGAGTTGCGAGACGAATTCGGAGAAGCGCTTTTATTCGACGATGCAGATGGCTCTTGCGAGCCTGTTAATGTTCCTTCGAGAGATTCGATCGAGCAAATGCGATTCTCGAGGAATACCTGAAGCTCTTGGAACGTCGAAGGGGTCTTCTTCGACCCAATCAATGCTTCCCTTTCTCGCCGAGACTGTTTGTCGAGTTTCTGAACTGTTAGGAAGACAATGAAGTCGTCGCAGCTCTCCACTGGACGAGCTAACGCCTTAAGCGCTCCGATTGCGCTACAAGTTCCGTTGAAAAGTACCTTGAGTTCCGATGAAGACTCTGAGTTCATTATTGGGAGTGAAAAAAGGTTTGAAACTTGCGCGTTAGTCAGTAGACGAACATTGTCATATTAAGATGAGAGGAGGTTCCATGCTACGTTAAAATTCTCAGCCGTAACAGGCACCGAGGCAATCAAGGATGCCGCTTCTTTCGTTAAGCTTGTCTTCAGATAGTGCATTCGTTCTATTGTGGTTAGCGGTGTGTCGATAACAAGCGATTTGAAAAGATCTCGGAAGTTAAGCCATTCAGCATAATCTCCGGAGAATTTCGGAATATTTATTTTCGGTAATGATTGCCGCGCGAGAGAGAGAGGTTCGCCCTGCGTGGCTTCTGGAGCTTTAGCAGGAACATTGTGAAGATAATCGAGTAGCTTAGGTTTTTGCGTTAAGAAGTGTTCTTCGGTTTCCGTGAAAAAGTCTTCCTTGAAATAGGTCATTTTATGCTTTTCGTCGGTTGCGTCGGCGTCGATCGAACCATGTTCTTCTCGGAAAAGTTGCCATTTTTCTTGGAGATTCTCGAGACGAGCTTCGATCACGCCGCGTGTGATATTATCCTTACCAAGCTTTTTTAGATTATCATGAGTACGCGCGATTTGCCCAGATAATCGCAACTGTCTGTCAAGGCGAGCCTTCATGATGCTAGAGAAATAAAGCAGCAATGATTCGAGGTACTAAGCGAGCAAAGAGCGTCGCGTAGGAGAAGAAAGCGTGAATATCGAGAGATATTCGACGACGGTAGGTTGAGCGACGCTGTGGTCGCGCGTTGCGTAGAGAGAGAACCTATAGCAATTTCCCTGACGATGCGAAACCGGATAATGTACGAACGCGGATACGTAGTCGTGAGCGAGAGCGAGTATCGAGAGAGGAAAACGGAGTCTGAACGGGCGTGACAGAGATGACGCGCACCGTACGGGAGAGAGACAGCGTCGTTCGTCGGCGCGAGAAAGAGAGACGACGCCGACAACGGTGGGAGAAGCACACCGACACGGCCGAGCGGCACGTTCGCACACGGACAGAGACACGGCACCGCGGTGCGAAGCAACGACGCGCACTACACGAACGCGGTTGCCCGACAATGAGAACACGCACACGCGAACGCGGTATGTGACGAGAAGCGACAAGGTTTTGGCAACGATTAATTAAAGGAACGTTGTAACGAACTTGTCACTTGGAGCTTCACTATAGCGTTGTTTCTTTCGATGCACCCTTTTTTTGGTTTATAAGATTTCAGCTTTTGAGTTCCAGAGTAAGAAGCGTTTAGAGCACGTGTTCCAGATTCCGTAATGCACAGTTTTTTTTTAAGTGAAACTTCTTTAGCGAGGGTCTGGGATTTTCAGAGCGTTACGAAAATTAAGATCCCGTGAGGGGAATAGGCCGATACGTGGTGGGGGGAACGGCGAGACTGGGGAGTCGGACCCGGCAGCGACACCTCTTGCACGCATACTATGGCGCTCGGAACGCATATGTACTGTAGCAGCTGCTCGTCGTAGCGCTTAGTCGGGGATACGTTGGACGGCGTAGCGAAGAGAAGGGCAGGGGCGGGAAATGGCATGGCGCGTTAGTATCTGGCAGTAGGAAAAACAGGGGGGGCGGGGGGCAGAAGAGAGTGGCACAGGCCCCTAGATGTGGACGAGCAAACCCAGGCAAAAAAAAAAAGCTGCAAGTTGAAACTTGCAATTTGCTTCCTCTGAGTTGTAAGTAGTGAACGAAGATATTCCTTTATGAAGTAGCAAGAATGAGGGAGCTATGACGGAGCACTTATCTTTTGGCTTCCTCATAAAGGAATCTTCGTTCACTACTTACAACTCAGAGGAAGCAAATTGCAAGTTTCAATCACGTCGCGAGTTCCAGTTCAATTAGAGCAGCTCGTTCATTCTACTGTTTATTGACACTATACCCCGTATATGAAATAAAGTTTTATAAAATTTGAACGCATCGTTCAATATCTACCAAATTTGCTTACGAATAGAGGTGAACGTCTATAAATTTCACCACGGTCCGTCAATTATTTTTGAATTTGCAAAGGTTAGAACTTCAAAATTTCCAATTGCTCTAAAATGCGATCCGATTGGCCGATCTTCGCCAAATTTAATATGTATGACAGCTTAATGATATTCCATAGTTGTAGAGAATTTGAATCCGATTGATTGAAGTTAACGACAAATAAAGCGACAAAGTTCATTTTTTGAAAAATTCAAAATATCATAAAATCAGAACATCTCGACGGATTCGGCTCAAATGCAATACCATACATCCTTAGGTATAACTCTATATTTGAAGAACTATTTAGACGAATATCTCAAAATTTGCGGACGCTACAGTGGTAACAGACATTTTTTCAAAATTTCAAAACGCTGTAAAACTCTAACGGATGCGTCGATTAATGCAAAAATTATACAGGACATAGAAATTGTATAACACCACATGCGTGCAAAATCTGAGCGCTGTAGCTTGAGCCGTTCTCGAGTTATAGACATTTGAATTTTGGAGGGTCGATCCACACACACACACATACATACACACACACACACACACACACACACACACACACACACACACACACACACACACACACACACACACACACACACACACACACACACACACACATACATCCGGACATTTTCTACAAATGTAATTTCTGGATGTTTTAGGTCATTTTGAACCTAGTGACATTAAGATCTCGAAAAAAAATTTTCGGACCATCACAAAGCTTCTTTTATGAGGAAGCAAAAATAAACAGGGTGGCAAACGGGTGGCTCTGCTGAGCATACTCTGTCTAACTCGCACACTAGGCGCACACTAGTGTGTGTGAGAGAGAGAGAGATAGCTCTTTCTCTCTCTCTCACACTAGCGCCCAGTGACGTCACGAATCAACCTCAATGGCATAAGTACGACATGTTACAGGGTACTTGATTTATTTTGGAAATAAAACAATATTTATGTATTTATTACATAGATATTTATTATATCCAATTCCACATATATATGTACTAGATTAGAACTTTTCATTTTCGATGAATAGTCAATATGAATGTACTTGAAATACACAATAAATATTTATCATTGAGAATACAATTGAACACTATAACTTTTCTGTTTCAATAACACAAACTAAAGAATATTGCAATAAAACAAGAAATCATTGACAAGTAAAGATTGAGTCTGACTGATAAGGAGAGCGACGGAAATCCGCTGAAGTGATGGTACTTTCAAATGCCGATCGCGGGTCGGTGAATAGCGTACTAGACAGGTATTCATGAGATCGCGGGTTCAAGCCCCAAACAGATAACATTTTTTTTCCTTCAAATCTTTTTCAGCGCCTATACCCCCAAATCACTCTTACATGAGAATGTTTATATTGGATGAACTTTTGTATACAAAAATAAAGAGTGTAATGTAAGAAATTTGCTTATTTTATATTCTTCCTTAAATTCTAACTAACTTACAGTACAAGAATAATAGTTAAATGTAAAGCGTTCATTCTTTTTTATTGCACTTTAGTAAAACGTTTTGTTTTCCTTGCTTTTACGATGAATATCATCCGGGCTCCTGCGGAACTTTGGAGCAAGATTAAAAGGTCACGTGATTGTAAGAAAAAATAAAGTGCGATATAAAAAAGAATGAACGCCATAAAAATTTAACTATTATTTTTGTACTGTAAGTTAGTTAGAATTAAGGAAAAATACAAAATAAGCAAATTTCTTACATTGCACTTTTAATTTTTGTATAAAAAAGTTCATTCAGTATAAAACATTCTCATGTAAGAGTGATTTGGGTATAGGTGCTGACGAAATTTGAAGAAAAAAATCAATAGTAGTGTTAGTTCTCCAACAACCAGGTCGGGTACAACGATTGATGCTGTATTCAGCAGGCATTTGACGAATATCAAGTCACAGACATTTGTGTCCTATTTTAGTTATCACAAACCAATTGTGACAATGATAGAGCCCGATAGTTAGAATGGAGACATAGAAATCGAATCATAAAAATCAGGGTAGAATTTCCATAAATCACGAGAATTATTTTTAAATATAATTACAAATTTTGTATAAGTCTCATTCGAAATGCAGAACTCAATGATCAATACTAAATCTTCGAGAGTTGTAAATGCAAAAATTCGCTAATCAATCATGGATTAATGTCATTTCCATACATTTTTCAATGTAATCACCAATTCATGTGAAATATATATCCACAAAAATGAATCCTAAATTGTCTTTTTTAAATTCATTTAAGATCATACCTGCATCCTATACTCATAAAATATGGGGAATTATGTACACTACTAACAGGCGCGAAGTTTCACTTCAGTCGCGCGTGGTTTCCACGCACACAGTTTTTTTATTTTTTCAACCGAACGCGCACTTCCTCCGAATCCGGCTCGGAGGACCAGAATGTTTAGAGCAATTTGATAGTGGAAGCGGATACGTTGGATTGGAGGAGTGAAATGACGAACGCTGCACGGTTCAATTCAAAAAAGGAAAATCATCATTTTATTAAAATTCGATAGACGGTTGAGACGGAGATTCGCTGTCGTAGACGTTCATCCTCACGATACAAGAGAGATACTGCTGGTGATAACAAGCCTCGCTGGCCTCGTGATTGTATTGGTGTATGTATTGGTGTATGTATTTGTGTATGTATTTGTGTATGTACGTGTACTTGTTGAGTGTGTATGTGGGTCAAACGTGTGAGTGTTTCGTGGTCTTTCGATAGTGTCGAAGAAGGGGATTGATTCAAGCTCTTTCGAACAATTCGGAGTGTAGCATTGAACACTTGGTCCTCTGGCAGAAAAAAATGGAAATTTTGGATCACTATAGTTTTTCGATCACATCTCCCGTTTTATCGGTCGTATCGCTGAAACTCTGTGGGTTTTGTGTTCAGCGTGGAAAAACACATCGAATAGAGCCTTGCGGGAGCTCGAAAGATTGGTAATTCAGTGTTTTCCATTTTTCTCGGCTTTTCTTGGTCCTCTGGCGAAAAAAAACGGAAATTTTGGGTCGCTATAGTTTTTCGATCGTATCTCCCGTTCTATCGGCCGTATCACTAAAACTTGGTGTGTTTCGTGTTAAGCGTAAAAAAACACATCGAATGGAGCCTTGTGGTAGCTCCAAAGATTGGTAATTCAGTGTTTTTTATGTATCTCGGTTTCTCTGGGTCCTACGGCAAAAAAAACGGAAATTTTGGATCACTATGGTTTTTTGATCATATCTCCCGTTCTATCCGTCGTATTGCTAAAGCTCGGTGAGTTTCGTGGTCAGCGTGAATAAACACATAAAATTAAGCCTTGCGGGAGCTCGAAAGATGGATAATTCAGTGTTTTTCATGTACCTCGGCTTTTCTTGGTCCTTTGGCGAAAAAAAATGGAAATTTTTGATCACTATAGTTTTTCGATCATATCTCCCGTTCTATCGGTCGTATCGCTAAAACTCTGTGGGTTTCGTGTTCAGCGTGAAAAAACACATCGAATGGAGCCTTGCGGGAGCTCGAAAGATTGATATTTCAGTGTTTTTTATGTATCTCGGTTTCTCTGGGTCCTACGGCAAAAAAAACGGAAATTTTGGATCACTATGGTTTTTTGATCATATCTCCCGTTCTATCCGTCGTATTCCTAAAGCTCGGTGAGTTTCGTGGTCAGCGTGAATAAACACATTAAATTGAGCCTTGCGGGAGCTCGAAAGATGGATAATTCAGTGTTTTTCATGTGCCTCGGCTTTTCTTGGTCCTCTGGCGAAAAAAATAGAAATTTTCGATCACTATAGTTTTTCGATCTTATCCCGTTCTATCGGTCGGATCGCTGAAACTCTGTGGGTTTCGTGTTCAGCGTGGAAAAACACATCGAATGGAGCCTTGCGAGAGCTCGAAAGATTGGTATTTCAGTGTTTTCCATTTTTCTCGGCTTTTCTTGGTCCTCTGGCGAAAAAAAACGGAAATTTTGGATCACTATAGTTTTTCGATCATATCTCTCGTTGTATCGGTCGTATCGCTAAAACTCGGTGGGTTTCGTGTCCAGCGTAAAATAACACATCGGATTGAGCCTTGCGGGAGCTCGAAAGATTGGTTATTCAGTGTTTCTCATTTTTCTCGGTTTCTCGGGGTCCTATAGCGAAAAAAATGGAAATTTTGGATCACCATGGATTACCGATCATATCTTCCGTTTTATCGGTCCCAACGCTAAAAATCGGTCGGTTTTGTGTTCAGCGTTAAAAAACACATCGAATTGAACCCTGTGGGAGCTCGAAAGATTTGTAATTCAGGGTTTCTCATTGTTCTCGGTTTCTCTGGGTCCTATGGCGAAAAAAATGAAAATTTTGGATCAATATGGATTTTCGATCATATCTCCCGTACCGTCGGTCGCATCGCTAAAACTCGGTAAGTTTCGTGTTCAGCGTGGGAGAACACATCGAACGGAGCCTTGCGGGAGCTCGAAAGTTTGGTAATTCAGTGTTTTTCTTTTTTCTCGGCTTTTCTTGGTCCTCTAGGGAAAAAAACGGAAATTTTGGATCACTATAGTTTTTCGATCGTATCTCCCGTTTTATCGGTCGTATCACTAAAACTCGGTGTGTTTCGTGTTAAGCGTGAAAAAACACGTCAGATGGAGCCTTGTGGTAGCTTAAGGGATTGGTAATTCAGTGATTCTTATGTATCTCGGTTTCTCTGGGTCCTGCGGCAAAAAAATACGGAAATTCTGGATCACTATGGTTTTTTAAACATATCTCCCGTTCTATCCGTCGTATTGCTAAAGCTCGGTAAGTTTCGTGTTCAGCGTGAATAAACACATCAACTTAAGCCTTGTGGGAGCTCGAAAGATGGATAATTCAGTGTTTTTCATGTGCCTCGGCTTTTCTTGGTCCTCTGGCGAAAAAAATAGAAATTTCCGATCACTATAGTTTTTCGATCATATCTCCCGTTCTATCGGTCGGATCGCTAAAACTCGGTAAGTTTCGTGTTTAGCGTGAAAAAACACATCGAATGGAGCCTTTTGGAAGCTCGAAAGATGGATAATTCAGTGTTTTTCATGTACCTCGGCTTTTTTTTGGTCCTCTGGCAAAAAAAAATGAAAATTTTTGATCACTATAGTTTTGCGATCATATCTCCCGTTCTATCGGTCGTATTTCTGAAACTCTGTGGGTTTCGTGTTCAGCGTGGAAAAACACATCGAATGGAGGCTTGCGGAAGCTCGAAAGATTGGTATTTCAGTGTTTTCCATTTTTCTCGGCTTTTCTTGGTCCTCTGGCGAAAAAAAACGGAATCTTTGGATCACTATAGTTTTTCGATCATATCTCTCGTTCTATCGGTCGTATCACTAAAACACGGTGTGTTTCGTGTTAAGCGTGAAAAAACACATCAAATGGAAACTTGTGGTAGCCAAAAGGATTGGTAATTCAGTGTTTTTCATGTATCTCGGATTCTCTGGGTCCTATGGCAAAAAAAAAACGGAAATTTTGGATCACTATGGTTTTTTGATCATATCTCCCGGTCTATCCGGCGTATCGCTAAAAGTCGGTGAGTTTCGTGTTCAGCGTGAAGAAACACATCGAATGTAGCCTTGCGGTAGCTCGGAAGATTGGTAATTCAGTGTTCTCCATTTTTCTCGGTTTCTCTGGGTCCTATCGCGAAAAAAATGGAAATTTCGGATTACCATGGATTTTCGATCATATCTCCCTTTCTATCGGTTGCATCGATAAAACTCGGTCGGTCCCGTGTTCAGCGTAGAAAAACCCATCGAATTGAGCCTTGCGGGAGCTGGAAAGATCGGTAATTTAGTGTTTCTTTTTTTTTTGCTTTCTCTGGGTCCCATGGCGAAAAAAATGGAAATTTCAGAACACTATGGTTTTTCGATCATACCCCCCGTTCTATCGATCGTATCGCTAAAACTCGGTGTGTTTCCTGTTAAGCGTGAAAAAACCCATGAAATTAACCCTTGCGGGAGCTCGAAAGATGGATAATTCAGTGTTTTTCATGTGCCTCGGCTTTTCTTGGTCCTCTGGCGAAAAAAATAGAAATTTTCGATCACTATAGTTTTTCGATCATATCTCCCGTTCTATCGGTCGGATCGCTAAAACTCTGTGGGTTTCGTGTTCAGCGTAGAAAAACACATCGAATGGAGCCTTGCGGAAGCTCGAAAGGATTGGTATTTCAGTGTTTTCCATTTTTCTCGGCTTTTCTTGGTCCTCTGGCGAATAAAAACGGAAATTTTGGATCACTATAGTTTTTCGATCATATCTCTCGTTCTATCGCTCTTATCACTGAAACTCGGTGTGTTTCGTGTTGAACGTGAAAAAACACATCGAATGGAGCCTTGTCGTAGCTAAAAGGATTGGTAATTCAGTGTTTTTTATGTATCTCGGTTTCTCTGCTCCCTATGGCAAAAAAAAACGGAAATTTTGGATCACTATGGTTTTTTGATCATATCTCCCGTTCTATCCGTCGTATAACTAAAAGTCGGTGAGTTTCGTGTTCAGCGTAAAAAAACACATCGAATGTAGCCTTGCGGTAGCTCGGAATATCGGTAATTCAGTTTTCTCCATTTTTCTCGGTTTCTCTGGGTCCTATCGCGAAAAAAATGGAAATTTCGGATCACCATGGATTTTCGATCATACCTCCCTTTCTATCGGTTGCATCGATAAAACTCGGTCGGTCCCGTGTTCAGCGTGGAAAAACCCATCGAATTGAGCCTTGCGGGAGCTGGAAAGATCGGTAATTTAGTGTTTCTCTTTTTTCTTGCCTTCTCTGGGTCCCATGGCGAAGAAAATGGAAATTTCAGAACGCTATGGTTTTTCGATCATATCCCCCGTTCTATCGATCGTACCGCTAAAACTCATTGTCAGTGGGTTTCGTGTTCAGCGTGAAGAAACACATCAAATAAAGCCGTGTAGTAGCTCGAAAGATTGGTAATTTAGTGTTTCTCATTTTTCTCACTTTCTCTGGGTCCTGTGGCGAAAAGAATGGAAATTTCAGATCACCATGGATTTTTGATCATATCTTTCGTTCTTTCGGTCGCATCGCTCAAAGTCGGAGAATTTCGTCTTCAGCGTGAAAAAACACATCGAATGGAGCCTTGCGGGAGTTCGAAAGATTAGTAATCCAGTGTTTTCCATGTATCTCGGTTTCTCTGGGTCCTATGGCGGAAAAAATCAGAAATTCCGGTTCACTATGGTTTTTCGATCATATCTCCTGTTCTCGCCGTCGTATCGCTAGAACTCGGTAAGTTTCGTGTTCAGCGTAAAAAAACACATCGAATGTAGCCTTGCGGTAGCTCGGAATATCGGTAATTCAGTTTTCTCCATTTTCCTCGGTTTCTCTGGGTCCTATCGCGAAAAAAATGGAAATTTCGGATCACCATGGATTTTCGATCATAACTCCCTTTCTATCGGTTGCATCGATAAAACTCGGTCGGTCCCGTGTTCAGCGTGGAAAAACTCATCGAATTTAGCCTTGCGGGAGCTGGAAAGATCGGTTATTTAGTGTTTCTCTTTTTTCTTGCTTTCTCTGGGTCCCATGGCGAAAAAAATGGAAATTTCAGAACACTATGGTTTTTCGATCATATCCCCCGTTCTATCGATCGTACCGCTAAAACTCATTGTCAGTGGGTTTCGTGTTCAGCGTGAAGAAACACATCAAATAAAGCCGTGTGGTAGCTCGAAAGATTGGTAATTTAGTGTTTCTTATTTTTCTCACTTTCTCTGGGTCCTGTGGCGAAAAGAATGGAAATTTCAGATCACCATGGATTTTTGATCATATCTTTCGTTCTTTCGGTCGCATCGCTCAAAGTCGGAGGGATTCGTCTTCAGCGTGAAAAAACACATCGAATGGAGCCTTGCGGGAGTTCGAAAGATTAGTAATCCAGTGTTTTCCATGTATCTCGGTTTCTCTGGGTCCTATGGCGGAAAAAATCAGAAATTCCGGTTCACTATGGTTTTTCGATCATATCTCCTGTTCTCGCCGTCGTGTCGCTAAAACTCGGCAAGTTTCGTGTTCAGCGTGAAAAAACACATCAAATAGAGCCTTTCGGGAGCTTGAAAGATTGATAATTTAGTGTTTTTCATTTACCTCGGTTTTTCTTGGTCCTCCGGCAAAAAAAAAAACGGAAATTTCGGATCACTATGGATTTCCGATCATATCTACCGTTCTATCAGTCGCATCGCTGAAAACTCGGTAAGTTTCGTGTTCAGCGTGAATAAACACATTCACTTGAGCCTTGCGGGTGCTCGAATGATGGATGATTCAGTGCTTTTTATGTACCTCGGCTTTTCTTGGTCCTCTAGCGAAAAAAGGTGGAAATTTTGGATCAGTATAGTGTTTCGATCATATCTCCCGTTCTATCGGTTGATCGCTGAAACTCGGTGAGTTTCGTGTTGAGCGTGAAAAAACACATCGAATAGAGCCTTTCGGGAGTTCGACAGATTGATAATTCAGTGTTTTTCATTTACCTCGGTTTTTCTTGGTCCACTGGCAAAAAAAACGGAAATTACGGATCACTATAGATTTCCGATCATATCTCCCGTTCTATCGGTCGCATCGCTGGAAACTCCGTAAGTTTCGTGTTCAGCGTGAATAAAAACATCGAATTAAGCCTGGCGGGTACTCGAAAGATGGATAATTCAGTGTTTTTCATGTACCTCGGCTTTTCTTGGTCCTCGGGCGGAAAAAAATGGAAATTTTGGATCACTCTAGTTTTTCGATCATATCTCCCGTTCTATCGGTCGTATCGCTAAAACTTAGTGGGTTTCGTGTTCACCGTGGGAAAACACATCGAATGGAGCCTTGGGGGCGCTCGAAAGATTAGTAATTCAGTGTTTTCCATTTTTCTCGGTTTCTCTGGGTCCTATGGCGAAAAAAATGACAATTTCGGATCAATATGGATTTTCGATCATATCTCCCGTTCTATCGGTCGTATCGCTAAAACTCGGTACGTTTCGTGTTCAGCGTGAAAAAACACATCGAATAGAGCCTTCCGGGGGTTCGAAAGATTGATAATTCAGTGTTTTTCATTTACCTCGGTTTTTCTTGGTCCTCTGGCAAAAAAAATGTAAATTCCGGATCACTATGGATTTCCGATCATATCTCCCGTTCTATCGGTCGCATCGCTGAAAACTCGGTAAGTTTCGTGTTCAGCGTGAATCAACACATTGAATTAAGTCTTGCGGGTGCTCGAAAGATGGATGATTCAGTGCGTTTCATGTACCTCGGCTTTTCTTGGTCCTCTGGCGAAAAAAAATGGAAATATTGAATCACTATAGTTTTTCGATCATATCTACCGTTCTATCGGTCGTATCGCTAAAACTCGGTGGGTTTCGTGTTCAGCGTAAAAAAAAAACGGATTGAGCCTTGCGGGAGCTCGAAAGTTTGGTTATTCAGTGTTTCTCATTTTTCTCGGTTTCTCGGGGTCCTATAGCGAAAAAAATGGAAATTCCGGATCACCAAGGATTTCCGATAATATCTTCCGTTCTATCGGTCGCATCGCTAAATCTCGGTCGGTTTTGTGTTCAGCGTGAAAAAACACATCGGAATAAGCCTTGCGGGAGCTCGTAAGATTGTCAATTTAGTGTTTTTTTCATTTTCTCGCTTTCTCTGGGTCCCAGGGCCAAAAATGAAAATTTCGGAACTCTATGGTTTTTTGATCATATCTTCCGTTCCATCGGTCGCATCGCTTAAACTCGGTAAGTATCGTGTTCAGCGTGGGAAAACACATCGAATAGAGCTTTGCGGGAGCTCGAAAGATTGGTAATTCAGTGTTTTCCATTTTTCTCGGCTTTTCTTGGTCCTCTGGCAAAACAAACCGGAAATTTTGGATCACTATAGTTATTCGATCATATCTCTCGTTCTATCGGTCGTATCACTAAAACTCGGTGTGTTTCGTGTTAAGTGTGAAAAAACACATCGAATGGAGCCTTGTGGTAGCTTAAAGGATTGGTAATTCAGTGTTTGTCATGTATCGAGGTTTCTCTGGGTCCTATGGCAATAAAAACAGAAATTTTGGATCACTGTAGTTTTTCGATCATATCTTCCGGTCTATCGGTCGCATCGCTATAACGCAGTCGGTCCCGTGTTCAGCGTGAAGAAACACATTGAATTGAGCCTTGCGGAAGCTGGAAAGATAGGTTATTTAGTGTTTCTCCTTTTTCTTGCTTTCTCTGGGTCCCATGGCGAAAAAAATGGAAATTTCAGAACACTATGGATTTTCGATCATATCCCCCGTTCTATCGATCGTATCGCCAAAACTCATTGTCAGTGGGTTTCGTGTCTAGCGTAAAGAAACACATCAAATAAAGCCGTGTGGATGCTCGAAAGATTGCTAATTCAGTGTTTCTCATTTTTTTCGGTTTCTTTGAGTCCTGTGGCGAAAAGCCTGGAAATTTCGGATCACCATGAATTTTCGATCATATCTCCCGTTCTATCAGCCGTATCACTAAAACTCGGTGTGTTTCGTGTTAAGCGTGAAGAAACACATCGAATTGAGCCTTGTGGTAGCTGAAAGGATTGGTAATTCAGTGTTCTCCATGTATCTTGGTTTCTCTGGGTCCTATGGCAAAAAATCGGAAATTTTGGATCACTATGGTTTTTTGATCATATCTCCTGTTCTATCGGTCGTATCGCTAAAGCTCGGTCGGTTTCGTGTTCAGCGTGAAAAAACACATTAACTTAAGCCTTGCGGGGGATTGAAAGATTGATAATTCAGTTTTTTTCATGTACGTCGGCTTTTCTTGGTCCTCTGGCGGAAAATAACGGAAATTTCAGATCACTATAGTTTTTCCATCATATCTCCCGTTCTATCCGCCGTATTGCTGAAAGTCGGTCGGTTTCGTGTTCAGCGTGGAAAGACACATCGAATGTAGCATTGCGAGAGCCAGGAAGATTGGTAATTCACTGTTTTCCATTTTTCTCGGTTTCTCTGGGTCCTATCGCAAAAAAAATGGAAATTTCGGATTACCATTGATTTTCGATTATATCTTCCGTTCTATCGGTCGCATCGCTGAAAGTCGGAAGGTTTCGTCTTTAGCGTGAAAAAACACATCGAATAGAGCCTTCCGGGAGCTTGAAAGATGGATAATTCTGTGTTTTTCATGTACCTCGGCTTTTCTTGGTCCTCGGGCGGAAATAAATGGAAATTTTAGATCGGTATAGTTTTTCGATCATATCTCCCTTTCTATCGGTCGTATCGCTAAAACTCGGTGGGTTTCGTGTTCACCGTGGGAAAACACATCGAATGGAGCCTTGCGGGCGCTCAAAAGATTGGTAATTCAGTGTTTTCCATTTTTCTCGGCTTTTCTTGGTTCTCTGGCAAAACAAAACGGAAATTTTGGATCACTATAGTTTTTCGATCATATCTCTCGTTCTATCGGTCGTATCACTAAAACTCGGTGTGTTTCGTGTTGAGCGTGAAAAAACACATCGAACGGAGCCTTGTGGTAGCTTAAAGGATTGGTAATTCAGTGTTTTTCATTTTTCTCGGCGTTTCTCGGTCCTCTGGCGAAACAAAACGGAAATTTTAAATTACTATAGTGTTTCGATCATATCTCTCGTTCTATCGGTCGTATCACTAAATCTCGGTGTGTTTCGTGTTAAGCGTGAGAAAACACATCGAATGGAGCCTTGTGGTAGCTCAAAGGATTGGTAATTCAGTGTTTTTCATGTATCTCGGTTTCTCTGGGTCCTATGGCAAAAAAAAAACAGAAATTTTCGATCACTATATTTTTTCGATCATATTTCCCGTTCTATCGGTCGCGTCGCTGAAACTCGGTAAGTTTCGTGTTCAGCGTGAATAAACACATTAAATTAAGCCTTGCTGGAGCTCGAAAGGTAGATAATTCAGTGTTTTTCATGTACCTCAGCTTTTCTTGGTCCTCTGGAGAAAAAAATGAAAATTTTGGATCCTTACAGTTTTTCGATCATATCTCTCGTTCTATCCGTCGTATCGCTAAAACTCGGTGGGTTTCGTGTTCAGCGTAAAAAAACACATCGGATTGAGCCTTGCGGGAGCTCGAAAGATTGGTTATTCAGTGTTTCTCATTTTTCTCGGTTTCTGGGGGTCCTATAGCGAAAAAAATGGAAATTCCGGATCACCAAGGATTTCCGATCATATAGTCCGTTCTATCAGTCGCATCGCTAAAACTCGGTCGGTTTCGTGTTCGGCGTGAAAAAACACATCAACTTAAGCCTTGTGGGGGCTTGAAAGATTGATAATTCAGTTTTTTTCATGTACGTCGGCTTTTCTTGGTCCTCTGGCGGAAAATAACGGAAATTTTAGATCACTATAGTTTTTCGATCATATCTCCCGTTCTATCCGCCGTATCGCTAAAAGTCGGTGGGTTTCGTGTTCAGCGTGAATAAACACATTGAATTAAGCCTTGCGGGAGCTAGGAAGATTGGTAATTCACTGTTTTCCATTTTTCTTGGTTTCTCTGGGTCCTATCACGAAAAAAATGGAAATTTCGGATCACCATGGATTTTCGATCATATTTTCCGTTCTATCGGTCGCATCGCTGAAAGTCGGAATGTTTCGTCTTTAGCGTGAAAAAACAAATCGAATAGAGCCTTCCGGGAGCTCGAAAGATGGATAATTCAGTGTTTTTCATGTACCTCGGCCTTTCTTCGTCCTCGGGCGGAAAAAAATGGAAATTTTGGATCACTCTAGTTTTTCGATCATATCTTCCGTTCTATCGGTCGTATCGCTAAAACTTAGTGGGTTTCGTGTTCACCGTGGGAAAACACATCGAATGGAGCCTTGGGGGCGCTCGAAAGATTAGTAATTCAGTGTTTTCCATTTTTCTCGGTTTCTCTGGGTCCTATGGCGAAAAAAATGACAATTTCGGATCAATATGGATTTTCGATCATATCTCCCGTACTGTCGGTCGCATCGCTAAAACTCGGTAAGTTTCGTGTTCAGCGTGGAAAAACACAACGAATAGAGCCTTGCGGGAGCTGGAAAGATTGGTAATTCAGTGTTTTTCATTTTTCTCCGCTTTTCTTGGTCCTCTGGCGGAACAAAACGGAATTTTTAGATCACTATAGTTTTTCGATCATATCTCCCGTTCTATCGGTCGTATCACTAAAACTCGGTGTGTTTCGTGTTGAGCGTGAAAAAACACATCGAACGGAGCCTTGTGGTAGCTTAAAGGATTGGTAATTCAGTGTTTTTCATTTTTCTCGGCGTTTCTCGGTCCTCTGGCGAAACAAAACGGAAATTTTGAATTACTATAGTGTTTCGATCATATCTCTCGTTCTATCGGTCGTATCACTAAATCTCGGTGTGTTTCGTGTTAAGCGTGAGAAAACACATCGAATGGAGCCTTGTGGTAGCTCAAAGGATTGGTAATTCAGTGTTTTTCATGTATCTCGGTTTCTCTGGGTCCTATGGCAAAAAAAAACAGAAATTTTCGATCACTATATTTTTTCGATCATATTTCCCGTTCTATCGGTCGCGTCGCTGAAACTCGGTAAGTTTCGTGTTCAGCGTGAATAAACACATTAAATTAAGCCTTGCTGGAGCTCGAAAGGTAGATAATTCAGTGTTTTTCATGTACCTCAGCTTTTCTTGGTCCTCTGGAGAAAAAAATGAAAATTTTGGATCCTTACAGTTTTTCGATCATATCTCTCGTTCTATCCGTCGTATCGCTAAAACTCGGTGGGTTTCGTGTTCAGCGTAAAAAAACACATCGGATTGAGCCTTGCGGGAGCTCGAAAGATTGGTTATTCAGTGTTTCTCATTTTTCTCGGTTTCTGGGGGTCCTATAGCGAAAAAAATGGAAATTCCGGATCACCAAGGATTTCCGATCATATAGTCCGTTCTATCAGTCGCATCGCTAAAACTCGGTCGGTTTCGTGTTCGGCGTGAAAAAACACATCAACTTAAGCCTTGTGGGGGCTTGAAAGATTGATAATTCAGTTTTTTTATGTACGTCGGCTTTTCTTGGTCCTCTGGCGGAAAATAACGGAAATTTTAGATCACTATAGTTTTTCGATCATATCTCCCGTTCTATCCGCCGTATCGCTAAAAGTCGGTGGGTTTCGTGTTCAGCGTGAATAAACACATTGAATTAAGCCTTGCGGGAGCTAGGAAGATTGGTAATTCACTGTTTTCCATTTTTCTTGGTTTCTCTGGGTCCTATCACGAAAAAAATGGAAATTTCGGATCACCATGGATTTTCGATCATATTTTCCGTTCTATCGGTCGCATCGCTGAAAGTCGGAATGTTTCGTCTTTAGCGTGAAAAAACACATCGAATAGAGCCTTCCGGGAGCTCGAAAGATGGATAATTCAGTGTTTTTCATGTACCTCGGCCTTTCTTGGTCCTCGGGCGGAAAAAAATGGAAATTTTGGATCACTCTAGTTTTTCGATCATATCTCCCGTTCTATCGGTCGTATCGCTAAAACTTAGTGGGTTTCGTGTTCACCGTGGGAAAACACATCGAATGGAGCCTTGGGGGCGCTCGAAAGATTGGTAATTCAGTGTTTTCCATTTTTCTCGGTTTCTCTGGGTCCTATGGCGAAAAAAATGACAATTTCGGATCAATATGGATTTTCGATCATATCTCCCGTACTGTCGGTCGCATCGCTAAAACTCGGTAAGTTTCGTGTTCAGCGTGGAAAAACACAACGAATAGAGCCTTGCGGGAGCTGGAAAGATTGGTAATTCAGTGTTTTTCATTTTTCTCCGCTTTTCTTGGTCCTCTGGCGGAACAAAACGGAATTTTTAGATCACTATAGTTTTTTGATCATATCTCCCGTTCTATCGGTCGTATCACTAAAACTCGGTAAGTTTCGTGTTCAGCGTGGAAAAACACATCGAATGGAGCCTTGCGGGAGCTCGAAAGATTGGTAATTCAGTGTTTTTCATGTTTCTCGGCCTTTCTTGGTCCTCTGGCGAAACAAAACGGAAATTTTGGATCACTATATTTTTTCGATCATATCTCTCGTTCTATCGGTCGTATTACTAAAACTCGGTGTGTTCCGTGTTAAGCGTGAAAAAACACATTGAATGGAGCCTTGTGGTAGCTTAAAGCATTGGTAATTCAGTGTTTTCCATGTATTTCGGTTTCTCTGTGTCGTATTGCAAAAAACAAAAAAAACAGAAATTTTGGATCACTATAGTTTTTCGATCATATCTTCCGTTCTATCGGTCGCATCGCTAAAACTCGATAAGATTCGTGTTTAGCGTGAATAAACACATTAAATTAAGCCTTGCTGGAGCTCGAAAGGTGGATAATTCAGTGTTTTTCGTGTACTTCGGCTTTTCTTGGTCCTCTGGAGAAAAAAATCGAAATTTTGGATTACTATAGTTTTTAGATCATATCTCCCGTTCTATCGGTTGTATCGCTAAAACTCTGTGTGTTTCGTGTTAAGCGTGAAAAAACACATCGAATGGAGCCTCGTGGTAGCTTGAAGGATTAATAATTCAGTGTTTTTTATGTATCTGTTACGTCCGACTTGCATATGGTGACGGATACAAGTCTTAGAGCGTAACACGGTCGATCTCTCTTTTCGTCAGGGTGTTAGACGTTTACCGCGGGGACGGAGATCTCGCCAATACAGCTAAGAACTTCGGATTTTACCTCGCGATGCTCCATATCTCTCGTGTATCCGGTACCTTAGATACCGCTGTTGTTCTCCCTTTTGGTCGTCGTCTGGCAATTGATGTAGTTAAGGAGAGGCGAGTAAATGAATCTTCATGAGTCGATGATTAACACGCGCACACGAAAAGTTTATTCTTAAATTGCAAACGTTCTACAATGTCAATTCGTCAAATACTATGCAATGTTACTTTATTTCGTCGCGAACTGATTTTAGCTTCGTTACAATTCGTTTGGTTTCCACCGCGATTACACAATTTATTTCTCGTTGATTCATCCGAGATATATTTTAAATAATTTCAATGTTCAATTCATTTCGTAGATTCCTCAAAATATCAATGTCTCAATCTTTATAGCCACAGCTCGTAATAATCTTTATTTCCTTTTTGTTTTATTTAATTTCTTTTTGATTTAATTATTTCTTCTACCAGTCCAATTTTCCTGGCATTTCATTGGATGATGCGAATGGTGATCGGTTATTCAACATATTCAAGGGGCTCATCTAGCCTTTTATAATTATTAATCTTCAAATCGTTTCAATTCCAATATTCTTCTTCATTATTTTTTTATCTTCAAAATTCTTCTTTATTATTTTAATTTTAATATTCTTTCTAATTATTTCAATTTTATTTATTTCAGTTTCAATATTATTCTTTATTTCAATTTAGACTTTACTTATTCTCAAAAATATCAAGAGGCTTAAATGGCCTATAACTGATGAATACTGACTCTACGTGAAGTTAGTCTGATTCCTTTCCTAACTTGGTTATCAACCATACGTACAGTATGAATCTCGGCGGTAAACTGCCCCGGTGACAAATATCGTCCCCTTTATATAGTGTTTCAGGTGGGGTTTCTGCAAGTTTGATTTTTGTTCTTCCTTTAATATTGTCACTCTCCCTTTGATCATTTCGCGCCCCTTTTCCTAGAACTCATATGTGGAAAGGACTAAATCGTTCGCCCTACCGGCGGAGGTGGAAATGCGTCACTCTGTTCCATGAATTTTCCGTTATTTTATTTGGATCGATAAGTGGGTTCTAATACTGCGAGTCCTTCATATCGTTAGGTAGGCCCGTTCGATAGTCTCTGATTTTCGGTGATGTCGTACGGGTAAAAGGTTTGTAATTTATGGCTCGGCCCGTCCGAAGGGATAGAATGCAGCCCAAAGGATAGACACCTCTCGGCTATCTTGACATTTTGTTTAGTATTGATTATTTACAAAATAATCACGTGATATCAAGGATTCGTTCATCCGACCAACACCGAGTTGCAATATGCGTATGTCTCAGTATTATTATATCTATACATAAGAGAACCTCGATTCTTGTTCTGGAATAAATTTAGATTTGTTGATGTTGTACTATTGGGTTGGAAGCAGATCGTAACATATCTCGGTTTCTCTGGGTCCTATGTCAAAAGAAAACGGAAATTTTGGATCACTATGGTTTTTTTAGCATATCTCCCGTTCTATCCGTCGTATTGCTAAAGCTCGATAGGTTTCGTGTTCAGCGTGAAAAAACACATCAACTTAAGCCTTGCGGGAGCTCGAAAGATTGATAATTCAGTTTTTTTCATGTACGTCGGCTTTTCATGGTAATCTGACGGAAAAAAACGGAAATTTTGGATCACTATAGTTTTTCGATCATATCTCCCGTTCTATCCGTCGTATGGCTGAAAGTCGGTGAGTTTCGTGTTCAGCGTGGAAAAACACATCAAATGTAGCCTTGCGGGAGCTCGGAAGATTGGTAATTCAGTTTTCCATTTATCTCGGTTTCTCTGGGTCCTATCGCGAAGAAAATGGAAATTTCGGATCACCATGGATTTTCGATCATATCTCCCTTTCTATCGGTTGCATCGCTAAAAGTCGGTCGGTTTCGTCTTCAGCGTGAAAAAACACATCGAATGGAGCCTTGCGGGAGCTGGAAAGATTGGTAATTTAGTGTTTCTCCTTTTTCTTGCTTTCTCTGGGTCCCATGGCGAAAAAAATGGAAATTTCAGAACACTATGATTTTTCGATCATATCCCCCGTTCTATCGATCGTATCGCTAAAACTCATTGTCCTTGGGTTTCGTGTTGAGCATAAAAGAAAAACATCAAATAAAGCCGTGTGGTAGCTCGAAAGATTGGTAATTCAGTGTTCCTCATTTTTCTCGGTTTCCCTGGGTCCTGTGGCGAAAACAATGGAAATTTCGGATCACCCTGGATTTTCGATCATATATTCCGTTCTATCGGTCGCATCGCTGAAAGTCGGTCGGTTTCGTCTTCAGCGTGAAAAAACACATCGAATGAAGCCTTGCGGGTGCTCGAAAAATGGAAGATTCAGTGCTTTTCATGTACCTCGGCTTTTCTTGGTCCTTTGGCGAAAAAAATGGAAATTTTGGATCACTATAGTGTTTCGATCATATCTCCCGTTCTATCGGTCGTATCGCTGAAACTCGGTGAGTTTCGTGTTCAGCGTGAAAAAACACATCGAATAGAGCCTTTCGGGAGTTCGAAAGATTGATAATTCAGTGTTTTTCATTTACCTCGGTTTTTCTTGGTCCTCTGGCAAAAAAAACGGAAATTTCGGATCACTACGGATTTCCGATCATATCTCCCGTTCTATCGGTCGCATCGCTGAAAACTCCGTAAGTTTCGTGTTCAGCGTGGATAAACACATTGAATTAAGCCTTGCGGGTGCTCGAAAGATGAAAGATTCAGTGCTTTTCATGTACTTCGGCTTTTCTCGGTCCTCTGGCGAAAAAAAAATGAAAATTTTGGATCACTATAGTTTTTCGATCATATCTCCCGTTCTATCGGTCGTATCGCTAAAACTCGGTGAGTTTCGTGTTCAGCGTGATAAAACACATCGAATCGAGCCTTTCGAGAGTTCGAAAGATTGATAATTCAGTGTTTTTCATTTACCTCGGTTTTTCTTGGTCCTCTAGCAAAAAAAATGGAAATTTCGGATCACTATGGATTTCCGATCATATCTCCCGTTCTATCGGTCGCATCGCTGAAAACTCGGTAAGTTTCGTGTTCAGCGTGAATAAACACATTGAATTGAGTCTTCCGGGTGCTCGAAAGATGGATGATTCAGTGCTTTTTATGTACCTCGGCTTTTCTTGGTCCTCTGGCGAAAAAAAATGGAAATATTGGATCACTATAGTTTTTCGATCATATCTCCCGTTCTATTGGTCGCATCGCTAAATCTCGGTCGGTTTTGTGTTCAGCGTGAAAAAACACATCGAAATAAGCCTTGCGGGAGCTCGTAAGATTTTCAATTTAGTGTTTTTTTCATTTTCTCGCTTTCTCTGGGTCCCAGGGCCAAAAATGAAAATTTCGGAACTCTATGGTTTTTTGATCATATCTCCCGTTCCATCGGTCGCATCGCTAAAACTCGGTAAGTTTCGTGTTCAGCGTGGAAAAACACATCGAAAAGAGCTTTGCGGGAGCTCGAAAGATTGGTAATTCAGTGTTTTCCATTTTTCTCGGCTTTTCTTGGTCCTCTGGCAAAACAAACCGGAAATTTCGGATCACTATAGTTTTTCGATCATATCTCCCGTTCTATCGGTCGCATCGCTGAAACTCGGTAAGTTTCGTGTTCAGCGTGAATAAACACATCAAATTAAGCCTTGCGGGAGCTCGAAAGATAGATAATTCAGTGTTTTTCATTTTTCTCGGCTTTTCTTGGTCCTCTGGCGAAACAAAACGGAAATTTTGGATCACCATAGATCTTCGATCATATCTCTCGTTCTATCGGTCGTATCGCTAAAAGTCGGTGGGTTTCGTGTTCAGCGTGAAAAGACACATCGAATGTAGCCTTGCGGGAGCTAGGAAGATTGGTAATTCACTGCTTTCCATTTTTCTCGGTTTCTCTGGGTCCTATCGCGAAAAAAAATGGAAATTTCGGATCACCATGGATTTTCGATCATATCTTCCGTTCTATCGGTCGCATCGCTGAAAGTCGGAAGGTTTCGTCTTTAGCGTGAAAAAACACATCGAATAGAGCCTTCCGGGAGCTCGAAAGATGGATAATTCAGTGTTTTTCATGTATGACGGCTTTTCTTGGTCCTCGGGCGGAAAAAAATAGAAATTTTGGATCACTATAGTTTTTCGATCATATCTCCCGTTCTATCGGTCGTATCGCTAAAACTCGGTGGGTTTCGTGTTCACCGTGGGAAAACACATCGAATGGAGCCTTGCGGGCGCTCGAAAAATTGGTAATTCAGTGTTTTTCTTTCTTCTCGGCTTTTCTTGGTCCTCTGGCGAAAAAAATTCAAATTTCGGATCACTATGGATTTCCGATCATATCTCCCGTTCTATCGGTCGCATCGCTAAAAACTCGGTAAGTTTCGTGTTCAGCGTCAATAAACACATTGAATTAAGCCTTGCGGGTGCTCGAAAGATGAATGATTCAGTGCTTCTCATGTACCTCGGCTTTTCTTGGTCCTCTGGCGAAAAAAAATGGAAATATTGGATCACTATAGTTTTCGATCATATCTCCCGTTCTATCGGTCGTATCGCTAAAACTCGGTGGGTTTCGTGTTCAGCGTAAAAAAACACGTCGAATGAAGCCTTGTGGTAGCTCAAGGGATTGGTAATTCAGTGTTTTTTATGTATCTCGGTTTCTCTGGGTCCTACGGCAAAAAAAAAACGGAAATTTTGGATCACTATGGTTTTTTGATCATATCTCCCGTTCTATCCGTCGTATTGCTAATGCACGGTAAGTTTCGTGTTCAGCGTGAATGAACACATTAAATTAAGCCTTGCGGGAGCTCGAAAGATGGATAATTTAGTGTTTTCCATGTACCTCGGCTTTTCTTGGTCCTCTGGCGAAAAAAATGGAAATCTCGGATCACTATGGATTTCCGATCATATCTCCCGTTCTATCGGTCGCATCGCTGAAAACTCGGTAAGTTTCGTGTTCAGCGTCAATAAACACTGTGACAGGATAGTTTTGACATGGAGATTTTGCCGTTGCCTTCTGTCGATTTACTTATCGACCGATGATCGAACTACAATCCGTGCGTGCGCAAGCGCCGAAATTTTGACCACCCTCTTCCTTACGCGATCGTGCGACGGGCCCGTGGCCCGCGGAGATCGTCACTTCGAGTCCGACACTCATGGCGAGTGATCGTAATTCATTATGTAATCTATAGACTTGTCTTCCGGCTCGCTTTCTGTATACTTCACATTTTGAAAAGTCAAAATCTGAACAAAGAGCCGTTATTATTAAGATCTTATTCAACTTGTCGTTTGATCCTCGACGTGGATAGTAATCTTTGTCAAGGATTGTAGAGGATCATAATCGTACCCAATCGACCAACTGTATCGTTAATTAAGGATATATCGAAGGAATTTGTCAAGGAATTATCTCGAACGATTGTCAAGGGATTGAATCGTGGAACATTATAAAAGGAATTGTAAAACCTCGAAATAAAACTCGTCAAAACTGTAAGTACTTTTGAATTCGTTTTGTGTCGATCTGCTTTGCTGTCTATATATCTTCGCTCGCTTGTATTGCAAGGGTCATCCAATCGAGCCCCCCTTGAATCTTTTGTCTCTTGCTTGTAAACTGGATAAATTAAATTTGTGAAATATCGCTAGTAATTATTGACTAGCTGGCGCCCAATAAAATTTGAAACATTTGAATAAACCCCTTGAGCCCTGGCAGCCACCGACCCGGGCCGCGCCAGGTGTAGAACGCGTTTCGCGGGAAAAGTGATTGAAAACCGCGATAGAAAAAAGTTCTGTCTCAATTGGCGCCCAACGTGGGGCACGTTGGAAAAATAATTGTTCAAACTAATTGTTTAAATTGATTGTCTAAATTCATTGTCTAAATTAATTGTTAATTCCGTCGGAAAATTGTAAATGGAAAGCGTAAAACTTATTGAGAAATTTGTTGAATCAAAATTTTCAAATGTTTATTAATTATTGAAAATTATTGAGATTATTAAAAATTATTGAAAGTTATTGAAAATTATTAAAATTATTTAAAATTGTCGAAATTATTGAAAAGTATTGAAATTGTTGAAATTATTGTTATTATCGAAAATTGTTGAAAATTAATTATTTAAATTTCTGGGAAAATCATAGTGAAATTATTATGAAAATTTTGAAAAAATTCTTGACAAAATTGTTTAGCAACGTTTTGAATATAAATTGTTGAAGCTGTTGGAAATATTGTTTGAAGAAACGAATATTATTTCGAGTCGAGAATTTTCGAACATAGTTTTGTCTCTGCGTGCGTGTCGCTCGGTGACCGTGAGCGCGGACAAAGGGCCAGCGCGGGCCCAAATGTAAACAAACAGTGTATTGAAAGACCTTGTTCTTCTCTCTCGCTGTAACGCTTGCTTCTATAACGCTTATAATATTTCATCGCTTGCCTGTACTAATAATATTTCGTAGAATATGATTGGAATTTTGTAACCGCTTTTGTGTCGTCGACAATCCGTACATTGTTGCCGGTTGGACTGTCTGTTATTTCGATAAATTTTGAAACTTACCATGGATAGAGATCGAACGATTGAATCTTGTTTCAATTGTTCGACTGAAATATTTTTTTGGAAATTTGAATGAAAATTTAAAATTGGTCACGTCGATGCGATTGAATCTTGCTTCGTCGTCGTCGATGTATTGGGTGCGAACGACAAGTCGAATGTTTTTCTGTACATTGATTGGAATGAGAGACTCTGCTGTGACTCGAATCTTGCTTCGGTCACGGTTGAGAGATTTTGATTATTATATTGTCGCGATTGAATCTCGCTTCATCGCTTTGGAAGAAATTCGTCAAATATGACGAATATTAATATTGTCAAGTTAAATAAATTGTAATTTTGGGATTTCGTTGTGATTTGAATCTTGCTTCGGTCGCGACGAACCAAATTGAGATAAATTAATTGTCATATTGTCGCAATTGAATCTTGCTTCGTTGCTGACAATAATTTTGCCAAATATAACGAATATTGGTATCGTTAATTTGAAAATTAATTAAATTGAGATTTGAGAATATTGAATATTGAGATCGAAATTTGAAAGTCGAAAATATTCGATATATAGCGGATTGAGATTTTGTCGTGATTTGAATCTTGCTTCGGTCACGGCAGATTGAATCGAGTTATCGGATATTTGACAGATTAATATTGGGAAAAAAAAGAGAAAATCATTGTCGTGGTTTGAATCTCGTTTCGGCCACGGTGATTAAAATCGACTTACCATTGTTGAATTTTTGTGTTATTCGTTAATAACTTATTTATTCATTACTCAATTATTCATTCATTTAATTATTTATTCAATTATTTATGTATTCATTATTCAATTATTCATTCATTTATTTATTATTCAATTATTTATTTATTCATTATTCAATTATTCACTTATTTATTTATTATTCAATTATTTATTTTTTTATTTATTTAATTGTGAAATTATTTATTTATCTCATTATTCAATTATTTATTTATTTGATCATTTATTCATTCATAATTTATTCATTGTTAATAATTTATTAATTTAAATTGTTATTTATTTGATTATTCATTCATACGTTATTTATTTATTGTTATTTATTTATTAACATTCATTATTTATTGATCGTCATTATTTATTATCTATTGTTAATTATTTATTGCTCATTACCTATTTATTCAATCACCTATGCGTTTAATTCATTATATTTTTATTATTATCCATTCTGTTATTACAATTGCAAATTTATTTAAAATTAATTGTTGTTAGTGTCAGTATTCAACTAATTGTTGGGTTCTATGCCCACTGCGGCTATCGTCTGGTAATAAGTTAGAACGCTTATTTCATTCTCTCGAACTTCCTCATTTTGTCAATGGTCGGACCAATTTGGTGACTTTATATTTTTCTGCTCAACCATCAGATGCAATAGGTCAAAATACTTTCGAAACTGCCGTTGGTAATTAAAGACAATAGATTGGATTTAACGGAAACTTCTTTGGTTGTCATACGATTTTATTTTGTCATCTCATTAGTATCGAGCGACGATTAAAAGACATCTTCAAAATGAGTGTCGCCCATTCACCCCCTAGCAAAAACAATAGGAGACAAAATATTGACAATCCGAACAGTGACGATTCCTACCAGACAGTTGACAGAGTTTTGACTAGAGGTATGAGTCGGGAGGATAATACGGGCGCGGAAATCGCGACTGGCTTAGACCCAGCGAACCTTTCGCCACTCTTCGTTGGTGAGTCCGCGAATGTCTCGCGAGGTAGAGGTAGGGGGAGAACAACGTTAAGCCCAATTCCACCTAGGACGTCGTTCATTGGCATAAATAATTTGCCACGCATCCCCACTCCCAATTTCCTACCGGAAGGCCAACCCGACGGGTTAGAAAATGAGAACCGTCTACTGCGAGATGAGATGGATTCTATGAGAATTGAGTTGATGGAGTTAAGATCTATGCTCACGTCACGCACCGGGACAATTCCGAAAACGACCGTAAATAAAGGGTCTGAAAGGGGAGAATCCCTGCCGAATTCGGAAATCAATGACCACGTATCCCGTCATCCCGACGAGTTACTTGAGATTGAGCGACATCGTCAGTTAGATCGGGAAAATCGCGAGATAGATCGACGCAATAACTTTTGTCAACAAAATGCGTTCGAAAATTGTCAACGCGACGGGCAGGCAGAAATTCCGTACGGAAACTCGGTCATACCATCTGCTGACCAAGGTCTTGTCGAAAGAGAATTGCGTAATGTGCACTTCGGAGACACCCATACGCATTTTAGACACCCTTCGAACGATCCCGCCACGCAAAATATTTCTTTCGGGCTCGGTAACGTTAACCCGATCAATTCTCAAAGTATCCAGCCCAACACCGACACCGTAATTCCTAATTTGGACCAAATATATCGGAAAGTTCAACAAATAATAGGTCAAATTATAGCTAAAGAGCAACCTCAACAATTAATAGATTCCGGTAGCAATCAAGCACGCTACGTTAGCGGAAATGAAGCTAGCCAACCACATTTTGACCAGAATTCGACAAGATTACGCGGTAATTATAATCAACGCGTGTCGAACCGCCGTACGAGCCGTAGTAGAACAACGACTTCTCCAATGCGTGGTGGTTTTTCTTGGCGCACCAGTGATTCGAGTGACGACGAGCCACCACAGGATCCCCATAGTAGATTAGGGAGTCTGTCGCCTCGATTGCGGAATAACGAAGTCTCGACGGTAAAAATCGGGCAAATTGTTAGCTCATGGAAGATCTCCTTTCCGGGGACAGAGAAGGATCCAGAAGAATTTCTCATGATTCTGAAAGATCTCTTGTCCATAAGTGGAATCCGGAAAGACCTATTCGTGCCGTGTTTGGCAAAAGTCTTCGAGGGTGTCCACCGCAAATGGTACCTCGTCAAAAAAAGATCCTGGCGCACGTGGAAAGATTTCGCCCGAGCCTTTCGTTTCGAGTGGGGAATCAAGAGGGAAGACACAGACCTCTACGAGGTTCGCGACCTGAAAGCTGACAAAGGGGAGACGTTAGCCGAGTATGCAACTCGTGCGAGGTTCATCTTTGAACGGATGGAACGACCTCCCGCTTTCCAGGAGCAACTGCGACTCATTCTCGAGAAATTCCCCCCGCGTCTTATGACCGAGGCCAAGTATGAATTCCTCGCGAACTACGACGAGTTCCTTCACTGGGCTAACCAGAGGACGTATAGGTACCGACAATATGAAGCTCAGTCAGACCGTCGTAAACCCTATAGAACGTCCGAATTAAGACAATTACATGAAATATCGGATGCAGGTAGTGACAGTGACGACACGGACATTGACATAGAAAAAACGGTAGGAAACAACGAAGCTACTGACCTGAACGCTATTCAAAGTCGACCACCAGCGAAATTCGACAGACGCTCAAAATCTCTGACAAGACAACGACTAGAGAAAAATCTCAAACGTTTCGATGAAACCCACAAAGACAGCCACGGTAACGCTGACTCGAAAGATAGCCAGCCCCCTTCTACCAATTATCGATTGGATAAACCATCTGTGGACTGGAGTAAATACCATTGTCTAAATTGTGGTGAGACGGGCCACAGTGGACGATTTTGTACCAATGAGCGGCAGTTAGTTTGTTTCAAATGTCAGAAAATAGGCCATCAAACCCGGGAGTGCCCTAGCAACCAGGGAAACGCCAAAAGCCCACAGTGACTTCGCCTCGAGTTACTGAACCAAAGGGCGTAAAGGAGGCAACGTTACAAAACGACAGCACGACGACTGACTACCCCGTTAACATTCGACAAACTAAAGACCTGGACAAAACTGGCGAGAATACAAGTTTACTTCAAGTCACACCTGAGGCGAGTGCCCAGCTCAATGTCCTTACTGTCACAGATGATGATTATGAAATGTCAGAAAGTGAGTTCGAAAACTTTGTCGTCAACTACTCTAGTAACGGAGACGATAACGTAAGCAATCTAGCTAGCTTACAAGTAAACCTTTCGACGATGACAGACGAGACCCTAAACGACGGACCTGCTCGCGACGAGAACATGATATCCAGCTCTCGCCCGGTTTCTTTTAGAACGTGGAAGCCGTCTTGTCTGCCAGCCCATGCTGTACATCGATTAGCACAACGTCGTATATACAGCGGCGATGATAATTTACGAGAACCTAGGCGTGCGGTACGCATCCCCGTCGAAATCTCTGTCTTTGGCGAAAAGATTAAAGGAATTATCGACAGCGGTAGCGACCGATCTTTTCTAAGCGTTTCGGCATACGAACGCATAAAGAATTACCAACTGGACGATCTTAAGCCAGATAGCTCGTCGAGAAAGGGTGTCAGACTGGGCGATAAGACAATTGTCAAAACCCAAGGGGGCACTGGTTTCGTCATTGACATTGGTGACGTATACGGCCCTCAGTGGTTTAGTATACTCCCTGGCCTGTCAAGTGATCTTATCCTTGGCATGGACTTCTGGATGTCTTTTAAGGTGAAAGTCGATCCGTTTGCTCAAACGTGGACTCTCCCAGGGAGCCGTCATATATACCCCTTGTCTCAGATTATCGTCTCATCTTCGGAACTTCGTGTCCTCACTGTTGACGATACGCACAAACTACAAACCTTTCTTGACAATGAATTTAAAAAATTTGCCAAAGAATCAACGGGTGAGACTGACCTTATCGAGCATGTCATTGAACTTGACGATCCAACTCCATACAAGCAAAAGCCTTATCGGAGAAGCGAAGTGGTTCGTGAGTTTATAAAAGAGGAAGTCGACCGATTGTTAAAAAAGGGTTATGTCACGTGGAGTAACAGTGAATGGGCTTGCTCACCTGTCGTAGCCCCGAAGGCGAACGGAGGTTTAAGGTTTTGCATAAATTACAAACCTGTCAATCGCCAATCCAAAAAACCCGCATACCCATTGCATAACATGAGGTCCATTTTGTCGCAACTTCATCGCGCAAAAATAATTTCGACTCTCGACATGAGTGAAGCTTTTCATCAAATTCCCATGCAAAAAGAGAGTCGACAATATACCGCATTCGTTGTAGAAGGTCTAGGTCAGTTGGAATGGTTTAGAATGCCGTACGGTCTTACCGGAGCGCCTTCGACATTTCAACGGTTGATGGACATTTTGAAAAGACGATTTGCTGATCTAATCCTCCAGCGAAATTTGCCTAACAAATGGGTTGACCAAGTTTTCACGTACCTTGATGACTGGATCGTCGTCAGTGAAGACCTCGACGAGCATATCACAATTTTGTCTTTGGTGTGCGAGGTCTTCCGTGGAGCCAAGCTCATAATAAATCGTGAAAAGAGTAGTTTCGCTTGCAAAGAGGTCAAATTCTTAGGTTACATTGTTGACGAACATGGTATGAGACCGAATCCCGAGAAAATACAACCCATTCTCGATTTTCCTGTCCCTAGGGATAGAACTCAGCTTCGTCAATTCAATGGATTAGTCAATTGGTACCATCGGCATTTGAAGAACATTGCCAGGGTACAGGGTCCTCTGAACAAGCTTACGAGCGTCAAAGTTCCATGGAACTGGACTGAGGTAGAGCAGAAATCTTTTGACGAAGTTAAAAAGGCCTTAGCCGAAGCTCCTCGTCTCTACGTCCCAATACCAGGGCAACCTTTTGTCTTGTACACCGATGCGAGCGATTTTGGTCTCGGTGCGATTCTTGTCCAGTTAGACCCCGAATCGAAGAACGAAAATCTTATCGAAGTTCTAAGTCGACCTCTGAGAGGTGCAGAATTGCATTACACGACAACCGAAAAAGAGTGTCTTGCTGTTGTCTGGTCCGTTGAAAAACTCCGCTGTTATCTGGAGGGCATGTCGTTTAAAATTGTTACGGACCATCAGGCACTACAATGGCTCCATTCTTTAAAGAATCGAACTGGTCGCTTAGCCAGATGGGCCATGTATCTATATCAGCATGATATAACTGTCGAACACAGACGTGGGACGACAAATGAAGCCCCTGACGCTCTGTCGAGAATGTTTGACATCGATGAAGATCATTTCGGTTGGGAGGAGATAGTGGAAGAAACTGTTCGTAGTCGCCCACAACTTAGATCAATTAGGGATCAAAACTGGTACGAGACAAAATATAAACTAGTTAAAACTCAGCCAGATAAATTTCCCGAGTGGAAGATAGAGAACAACGAACTTTTCTACCATAGACCCGATTATGAGAAAGCCCTCATCGACGATGAAAACCCGTGGAAAAAAGTAGTCAAATCGGACGACGTTTTGACAATACTCCACAAGAACCACGATATTCCCGAAGCAGGTCATCTAGGGAAAGATAAGACAATTGACCGAATCAGACTGAATTATTACTGGCCTGGTATGTCACAGGATATAAAGTCGTATGTCGAGAACTGTGAGATTTGTCTTAAAGTCAAATTTAATCAAAATCCCATTAAAGGACCGCTAATGACACGGCCAGTACAACAACCATGGGCTCAATTGTCAATCGATACTGTAGTCTCACAAACACGTACCAAAAGGGGAAATACGTGCATTATTGTCGTTCAAGACCTTTATACAAAATTTATCGAGCTATTTCCCGTCAGAAATCGGTTAGGCAAAACCGTTGTCAAAGTGTTGGACACTCTGTTTGATCGTTGGGGAGCCCCCAGGTCAATCATCACCGACAACGGGCTCGAGTATGTCAATAAAGAAGTAAAGGCCTTTCTTCTAGCTAGAGGTGTCGAACATTTGACCACTGCAATAGCACACCCCCAAGCCAATCCGGTTGAACGTGTTAATCGAACGATCAAGCCCATGATCGCGGCATTTATTGACGAGAAACACGACGAATGGGATGTGAATTTGCCTAAAATCCAATTCGCTTACAATACCGTCCCCCATACCGGAAGTAGAATTTCGCCGTTCTATTTAAACCACGGGCGTGAAGCAACAGCTAAACACATCCCTAAGCCTCCTAACACTGTCCAGACGCAAAATGACGAGACAGTAGACTTTTGGGTTAGGAGACTGAAACAAATTGACGAATTCCGACATAGAATCGAACAAAACTTAAAGAAGTATTCCGAAAAGCGCTTGGCGAAATTAAATGCAGATAGAACTCTGATGGTTGAGATAAAGGAGGGAACTGAGGTCTACTATCCCAACAAAAAATTAAGTAACAAAGCGCAGGGCTATGCGGCAAAACTAGGTCACCGATTCCTCGGACCAGCCATTGTCAAAAAAGTTCACAATCCAATGGTAGTCGAATTAGCAGACAAGTCCAACAAATGTCTCGGTGTATAATATGTAACAGATTTGAAAATTCCTAGACGTAGCTTGCGTAGTCAACTCCTTGACCAACAAGAGAAGACTGCTGGAGTCAACGATTTGTCAACGTCATCACGATGAGCAATCATAAGGGATCTGTCGACTTCGATCTAAACCCGAAAGAACTGACGGAATTGTTGCGGGCTGCCAACCAAGCTCGTGAAGAGGCAGAAGCTAAGGTGCTTAAATTGACAAAAGCACTGGAGGCCCAAAGCTGCGAGGCGTCAACCAATGGTGACAACTCCACGGAGTCATCAGAGGACGAGTCGGAGGGTGCCTCAGCACTCCCGGAAATTCCGGATTTCACAGCTCAGCTGAGAGGGCTGGACTTCGGCCTTGTGCCAAAGGCAACTCGGCCACGCGAGGCAGGCGTTAATTCGACAACGTCGTCAGAGGCAGTGCGCCTAATTGAGGAGATTCGGAACCGAGAGCCACCAAAGCTGCAGCTCAGAAAAGTGAAGAAATTGACCCAAGCCGACATCCATAAGGAGAACCTTCTTCGGAATAGAATTCCTTCGGCAAACCACCCAGAGATGCCATCCGCAATCGCTGGTAGGCCGATCAAAACTGTCGACAACGCCAAGGCAATAGTTGCGCCATCGGTAAAGGTAGAACCCCTGCCTTTCCATATGCCGACCTTTGACAAGGTGCTGAAGGAAGTTGGCATTGTCAAAACCACTGACGGCCCAGTGACCTACTTGACTGACTGTCGTCTCATCGACGAAACTACACTCAAAGCTCTCATTATGAAGCGGAGTGAAATTCTTGTCAAGCGCCAGGAGGCGACCAAAGTCGACCGAGGCACACAAACCTATGTGTCCTCAGCCGGAAAACGACACGTCGCGGGGTGCGTCAACTGTCGCTCTTCGGAGCACAACTTCAAGAGTTGCAAACTACCGTTTCGACCAGGGTTTTGTCGAATCTGCGGGGCCGATGAATTTGACACCAATGATTGCATCTACCCGCACGGCATTGAACACGAACAAATGCTAGGCCGCTGTACAGGCTGCTCGAGAGACCTCTCCCTCTATTGTCCGGAGTGCCCCGATTGTAACATTCGTGACGAGGGAATCAGCGACTGGCTGCGCCTAAACTACGCGACCTGGCCGACATAGATGGTTCCAAATGATCACCAATACCTCGTCAACGAAGGAGTCGAAGTGCTGAAAAGGAAGGTGAAGGCCAGATTTGACTCACCATCCGATGCACCCAACAAAATTCGACAATTCCTTATCAGGGAAAACGCACTGGCCGATAACTTGCCAGCTAACCCTGACGCTCAAAACGCCCAACAGTTGTCAGAGGAGAAGCGAGCCCGGGCAGTGCGAGCGTTGTACGCCCCACTTGTCAAGAAATCACTTGACACAATAATGAAGGAGCGCCCGGAGATCCAGGACGACGAAGAGGTCACCGTGCTGGTACCAACGAAATTCAAGAAGCCAGCGAGCAAGTAACTCGACGTCGACAGGCCCAAGCGCCCCACCGAGATTGCCACGCCTCTACAAGGACTTTGTTAATTATTATCACTTCTTTTGTCAAACATACGGTTACGTTATTATTCTCTTTTATGCATTCAATAAACAACGAACAATAGCGCTAAGTCGAAGCGAATGAATGTCTACCTTCCGTCATTGCGTGCGTCGCGTCACAACCATCGCTCGTATTTAACTTAATTGGCAGTTCAGGCGAGCGGAGATATTATGACTAACTTGTTTCTTCCATCCAGGAGCAGACTTCGACAAGACGCGCCACGAATTCAAGGGTACAAGGTAACAGCAACATTTATTGTCAATCTGTCACGCTTTTTCTGTCACAAGCCAAAACCCAATTTTCTTTGCTAAATCTCCATCAGTACACGTCAAAGTTCTAAAGGGGAGGGTGTGACAGGATAGTTTTGACATGGAGATTTTGCCGTTGCCTTCTGTCGATTTACTTATCGACCGATGATCGAACTACAATCCGTGCGTGCGCAAGCGCCGAAATTTTGACCACCCTCTCCCTTACGCGATCGTGCGACGGGCCCGTGGCCCGCGGAGATCGTCACTTCGAGTCCGACACTCATGGCGAGTGATCGTAATTTATTATGTAATCTATAGACTTGTCGTCCGGCTCGCTTTCTGTATACTTCACATTTTGAAAAGTCAAAATCTGAACAAAGAGCCATTATTATTAAGATCTTTTTAGATCTTATCCATTATTATCTTATTATTATTAAGAAACTTGTCGTTTGATCCTCGACGTGGATAGTAATCTTTGTCAAGGATTGTAGAGGATCATAATCGTACCCAATCGACCAACTGTATCGTTAATTAAGGATATATCGAAGGAATTTGTCAAGGAATTATCTCGAACGATTGTCAAGGGATTGAATCGTGGAACATTATAAAAGGAATTGTAAAACCTCGAAATAAAACTCGTCAAAACTGTAAGTACTTTTGAATTCGTTTTGTGTCGATCTGCTTTGCTGTCTATATATCTTCGCTCGCTTGTATTGCAAGGGTCATCCAATCGAGCCCCCCTTGAATCTTTTGTCTCTTGCTTGTAAACTGGATAAATTAAATTTGTGGAATATCGCTAGTAATTATTGACTAGCTGGCGCCCAATAAAATTTGAAACATTTGAATAAACCCCTTGAGCCCTGGCAGCCACCGACCCGGGCCGCGCCAGGTGTAGAACGCGTTTCGCGGGAAAAGTGATTGAGAACCGCGATAGAAAAAAGTTCTGTCTCAACACATTGAATTAAACCTTGCGGGTGCTCGAAAGATGGGTGATTCAGTGCTTCTCGAGTACCTCGGCTTTTCTTGGTCCTCTGGCGAAACAAAACGGAAATTTTGGATCACCATAGATCTTCGATCATATCTCCCGTTCTATCGGTCGCATCGCTGAAAACTCGGTAAGTTTCGTGTTCAGCGTGAATAAACACATTGAATTGAGTCTTGCGGGTGCTCGAAAGATGGATGATTCAGTGCTTTTTATGTACCTCGGCTTTTCTTGGTCCTCTGGCGAAAAAAAATGGAAATATTGGATCACTATAGTTTTTTGATCATATCTCCCGTTCTATTGGTCGCATCGCTAAATCTCGGTCGGTTTTGTGTTCAGCGTGAAAAAACACATCGAAATAAGCCTTGCGGGAGCTCGTAAGATTTTCAATTTAGTGTTTTTTTCATTTTCTCGCTTTCTCTGGGTCCCAGGGCCAAAAATGAAAATTTCGGAACTCTATGGTTTTTTGATCATATCTCCCGTTCCATCGGTCGCATCGCTAAAACTCGGTAAGTTTCGTGTTCAGCGTGGAAAAACACATCGAAAAGAGCTTTGCGGGAGCTCGAAAGATTGGTAATTCAGTGTTTTCCATTTTTCTCGGCTTTTCTTGGTCCTCTGGCAAAACAAACCGGAAATTTTGGATCACTATAGTTTTTCGATCATATCTCCCGTTCTATCGGTCGCATCGCTGAAACTCGGTAAGTTTCGTGGTCAGCGTGAATAAACACATCAAATTAAGCCTTTCGGGAGCTCGAAAGATAGATAATTCAGTGTTTTTCATTTTTCTCGGCTTTTCTTGGTCCTCTGGCGAAACAAAACGGGAATTTTGGATCACCATAGATCTTCGATCATATCTCTCGTTCTATCGGTCGTATCGCTAAAAGTCGGTAGGTTTCGTGTTCAGCGTGAAAAGACACATCGAATGTAGCCTTGCGGGAGCTAGGAAGATTGGGAATTCACTGCTTTCCATTTTTCTCGGTTTCTCTGGGTCCTATCGCGAAAAAAAATGGAAATTTCGAATCACCATGGATTTTCGATCATATCTTCCGTTCTATCGGTCGCATCGCTGAAAGTCGGAAGGTTTCGTCTTTAACGTGAAAAAACACATCGAATAGAGCCTTCCGGGAGCTCGAAAGATGGATAATTCAGTGTTTTTCATGTACCTCGGCTTTTCTTGGTCCTCGGGCGGAAAAAAATAGAAATTTTGGATCACTATAGTTTTTCGATCATATCTCCCGTTCTATCGGTCGTATCGCTAAAACTCGGTGGGTTTCGTGTTCACCGTGGGAAAACACATCGAATGGAGCCTTGCGGGCGCTCGAAAAATTGGTAATTCAGTGTTTTTCTTTTTTCTCGGCTTTTCTTGGTCCTCTGGCGAAAAAAATTGAAATTTCGGATCACTATGGATTTCCGATCATATCTCCCGTTCTATCGGTCGCATCGCTAAAAACTCGGTAAGTTTCGTGTTCAGCGTCAATAAACACATTGAATTAAGCCTTGCGGGTGCTCGAAAGATGAATGATTTAGTGCTTCTCATGTACCTCGGCTCTTCTTGGTCCGCTGGCGAAAAAAAATGGAAATATTGGATCACTATAGTTTTCGATCATATCTCCCGTTCTATCGGTCGTATCGCTAAAACTCGGTGGGTTTTGTGTTCAGCGTAAAAAAACACGTCGAATGAAGCCTTGTGGTAGCTTAAGAGATGGGTAATTCAGTGCTTTTTATGTATCGCGGTTTCTCTGGGTCCTACGGCAAAAAAAAACGGAAATTTTGGATCACTATGGTTTTTTGATCATATCTCCCGTTCTATCCGTCGTATTGCTAATGCACGGTAAGTTTCGTGTTCAGCGTGAATGAACACATTAAATTAAGCCTTGCGGGAGCTCGAAAGATGGATAATTTAGTGTTTTCCATGTACCTCGGCTTTTCTTGGTCCTCTGGCGAAAAAAATGGAAATCTCGGATCACTATGGATTTCCGATCATATCTCCCGTTCTATCGGTCGCATCGCTGAAAACTCGGTAAGTTTCGTGTTCAGCGTCAATAAACACATTGATCTAAGCCTTGCGGGTGCTCGAAAGATGGGTGATTCAGTGCTTCTCATGTACCTCGGCTTTTCTTGGTCCTCTGGCGAAAAAAAATGGAAATATTAAATCAGTATAGTTTTCGATCATATCTCCCGTTCTTTCGGTCGTATCGCTAAAATTCGATGGGTTTCGTGTTCAGCGTAAAAAAAAACGGCAGATTGAGCCTTGCGGGAGCTCGAAAGTTTGGTTATTCAGTGTTTCTCATTTTTCTCGGTTTTTCGGGGTCCTATAGCGAAAAAAATCGAAATTCCGGATCACCAAGGATTTCCGATCATATCTTCCGTTCTATCGGTCGCATCGCTAAATCTCGGTCGGTTTCGTGTTCAGCGTGGAAAAACACATCGAATGTAGCCTTCCGGGAGCTCGAAAGATGGATAATTCAGTGTTTTTCATGTACCTCGGCTTTTCTTGGTCCTTGGGCGGGAAAAAATGGAAATTTTGGATCACTATAGTTTTTCGATCATATCTCCCGTTCTATCGGTCGTATCGCTAGAACTCGGTGGGTTTCGTGTTCACCGTGGGAAAACACATCGAATGGAGCCTTGCGGGCGCTCGAAAGATTGGTAATTCAGTGTTTTTCTTTTTTCTCGGCTTTTCTTGGTTCTCTGGCGAAAAAAAAACGGAAATTTTGGATCACTATAGTTTATCGATCGTATCTCCCGTTTTATCGGTCGTATCACTAAAACTCGGTGTGTTTCGTGTTAAGCGTGAAAAAACACGTCGAATGAAGCCCTGTGGTAGCTCAAGGGATTGGTGATTCAGTGTTTTTTATGTATCTCGGTTTCTCTGGGTCCTACGGCAAAAAAAAAACGGAAATTTTGGATCACTATGGTTTTTTGATCATATCTCCCGGTCTATCGGTCGTATCGCTAAAACTCTGTGGGTTTCGTGTTCAGCGTGGAAAAACAAATCGAATGGAGCCTTGCGGGAGCTCGAAAGATTGGTATTTCAGTGTTCTCCATTTTTCTCGGTTTCTCTGGGTCCTATCGCGAAAAAAATGGAAGCTTCGGATCACCATGGATTTTCGATCATATCTCCCTTTCTATCGGTTGCATCGATAAAACTCGGTCGGTCCCGTGTTCAGCGTGAAAAAACACATCGAGTTGAGCCTTGCGGGAGCTGGAAAGATCGGTAATTTAATGTTTTTCATGTACCTCGGCTTTTTTTTGGTCCTCTGGCGAAAAAAAATGAAAATTTTTGATCACTATAGTTTCGCGATCATATCTCCCGTTCTATCGGTCGTATTGCTGAAACTCTGAGGGTTTCGTGTTCAGCGTGGAAAAACACATCGAATGGAGGCTTGCGGAAGCTCGAAAGATTGGTATTTCAGTGTTTTCCATTTTTCTCGGCTTTTCTTGGTCCTCTGGCGAAAAAAAACGGAAATTTTGGATCACTATAGTTTTTCGATCATATCTCTCGTTCTATCGGTCGTATCACTACAACTTGGTGTGTTTCGTGTTAAGCGTGAAGAAACACATCAAATAAAGCCGTGTGGTAGCTCGAAAGATTGGTAATTTAGTGTTTCTCATTTTTCTCGCTTTCTCTGGGTCCTGTGGCGAAAAGAATGGAAATTTCAGATCACCATGGATTTTCGATCATATCTTCCGTTCTTTCGATCGCATCGCTTAAAGTCGGAGGGTTTCGTCTTCAGAGTGAAAAAACACATCGAATGGAGCCTTGCGGGAGTTCGAAAGATTAGTAATCCAGTGTTTTTCATGTGCCTCGGCTTTTCTTGGTCCTCTGGCGAAAAAAATGGAAATTTTGGATCACTATAGTTTTTCGATCATATCTCCCGTTTTATCGGTCGTATCGCTGAAACTCGGTAAGTTTCGTGTTCAGCGTGAAAAAACACATCGAATGGAGCCTTGCGAGAGCTCGAAAGATTGATATTTCAGTGTTTTCCATTTTTCTCGGTTTCTCTGGGTCCTGTCGCGAAAAAAATGGAAATTTCGGATCACCATGGATTTTCGATCATATCTCCCTTTCTATCGGTTACATCGATGAAACTCGGTCGGTCCCGTGTTCAGCGTGAAGAAACACATCGAATTGAGCCAAGCGGGAGCTGGAAAGATCGGTAATTTAGTGTTTCTCTTTTTTCTTGCTTTCTGTGGTTCCCATGGCGAAAAAAATCGAAATTTCAGAACACTATGGTTTTTCGATCATATCCTCCGTTCTATCGATCGTATCGCTAAAACTCATTGTCAGTGAGTTTTGTCTCCAGCGTGAAAAAACACATCGAATGGAGCCTTGCGGGAGTTCGAAAGATTAGTAATCCAGTGTTTTCCATGTATCTCGGTTTCTCTGGGTCCTATGGCGGAAAAAAATAGAACTTTCGGTTCACTATGGTTTGTCGATCATATCTCCCGTTCTCGCGGTCGTCTCGCTAAAACTCGGTAAGTTTCGTGTTTAGCGTGAAAAAACACATCGAATGGAGCCTTCTGGAAGCTCGAAAGATGGATAATTCAGTGTTTTTCATGTACCTCGGCTTTTTTTGGTCCTCTGGCGAAAAAAAATGAAAAGTTTTGATCACTGTAGTTTTGCGATCATATCTCCCGTTCTATCGGTCGTATTTCTGAAACTCTGTGGGTTTCGTGTTCAGCGTGGAAAAACACATCGAATGGAGGCTTGCGGGAGCTCGTAAGATTGGTATTTCAGTGTTTTCCATTTTTCTCGGCTTTTCTTGGTCCTCTGGCGAAAAAAAACGGAAATTTTGGATCACTATAGTTTTTCGATCATATCTCTCGTTCTATCGGTCGTATCACTACAACTTGGTGTGTTTCGTGTTAAGCGTGAAAAAACACATCAAATGGAGCCTTGTGGTAGCTAAAAGGATTGGTAATTCAGTGTTTCTCATGTATCTCGGTTTCTCTGGGTCCTATGGCAAAAAAAAAACGGAAATTTTGGATCACTATGGTTTTTTGATCATATCTCCCGTTCTATCCGTCGTATTGCTAAAAGTCGGTGAGTTTCGTGTTCAGCGTGAAAAAACACATCGAATGTAGCCTTGCGGTAGCTCGGAAGATCGGTAATTCGGTGTTCTCCATTTTTCATGGTTTCTCTGGGTCCCATCGCGAAAAAAATGGAAATTTCGGATCACCATGGATTTTCGATCATAACTCCCTTTCTATCGGTTGCATCGATTAAACTCGGTCGGTCCCGTGTTCAGCGTGAAGAAACCCATCGAATTTAGCCTTGCGGGAGCTGAAAAGATCGGTTATTTAGTGTTTCTCTTTTTTCCTGCTTCCTCTGGGTCCCATGGCGAAAAAAATGGAAATTTCAGAACACTATGGTTTTTCGATCATATCCCCCGTTCTATCGATCGTATCGCTAAAACTCATTGTCAGTGGGCTTCGTGTTCAGCGTGAAGAAACACATCAAATAAAGCGGTGTGGTAGCTCGAAACATTGGTAATTTAGTGTTTCTAAATTTTCTCGCTTTCTCTGGGTCCTGTGGCGAAAAGAATGGAAATTTCAGATCACCATGGATTTTTGATCATATCTTTCGTTCTTTCGGTCGCATCGCTCAAAGTCGGAGGGTTTCGCCTTCAGCGTGAAAAAACACATCGAATGGAGCCTTGCGGGAGTTCGAAAGATTAGTAATCCAGTGTTTTCTATGTATCTCGGTTTCTCTGGGTCCTATGGCGGAAAAAAATAGAAATTCCGGTTCACTATGGTTTTTCGATCATATCTCCCGTTCTCGCCGTCGTATCGCTGAAACTCGGTAAGTTTCGTGTTCAGCGTGAAAAAACACATCAAATAGAGCCTTTCGGGAGCTTGAAAGATTGATAATTCAGTGTTTTCCATTGACCTCGGTTTTTCTTGGTCCTCCGGCACAAAAAAAAACGGAAATTTCGGATCACTATGGATTTCCGATCATATCTACCGTTCTATCGGTCGCATCGCTGAAAACTCGGTAAGTTTCGTGTTCAGCGTAAATAAACTCATTGACTTAAGCCTTGCGGGTGCTCGAAAGATGGATGATTTAGTGCTTTTCATGTACCTCGGCTTTTCTTGGTCCTCTAGCGGAAAAAAATGGAAATTTTGGATCACTATAGTTTTTCGATCATATCTCCCGATCTATCGGTCGTATCACTAAAACTCGGTGGGTTCCGTGTTCAGCGTAAAATAACACAGCGGATTGAGCCTTGCGGGAGCTCGAAAGATTGGTTATTCAGTGTTTCTCATTTTTCTCGGTTTCTCGGGGTCCTATAGCGAAAAAAATGGAAATTTTGGATCACCATGGATTACCGATCATATCTTCCGTTCTATCGGTCGCAACGCTAAAAATCGGTCGGCTTTATGTTCAGCGTAAGAAAACACATCGAATTGAACCCTGTGGGAGCTCGAAAGATTTGTAATTCAGGGTTTCTCATTGTTCTCGGTTTTTCTGGGTCCTATGGCGAAAAAAATGAAAATTTCGGATCAATATGGATTTTCGATCATATCTCCCGTACCGTCGGTCGCATCGCTAAAACTTGGTAAGTTTCGTTTTCAGCGTGGGAAAACACATCGAATGCAGCCTTGCGGGAGCTCGAAAGATTGGTAATTCAGTGTTTTTCTTTTTTCTCGGCTTTTCTTGGTCCTCTGGCGAAAAAAAACGGAAATGTTGGATCACTATAGTTTTTCGATCGTATCTCCCGTTTTATCGGTCGTATCACTAAAACTCGGTGTGTTTCGTGTTAAGCGTGAAAAAACACGTCAGATGGAGCCTTGTGGTAGCTCAAGGGATTGGTAATTCAGTGTTATTTATGTATCTCGCTTTCTCTGGGTCCTACGGCAAAAAAAAAAACGGAAATTTTGGATCACTATGATTTTTTGATCATATCTCCCGTTCTATCCGTCGTATTGCTAGGAGTCGGTGAGTTTCGTGTTCAGCGTGAAAAAACACATGGAATGTAGCCTTGCGGTAGCTCGGAAGATCGGTAACTCAGTGTTTTCCATTTTTCTTGGTTTCTCTGGGTCCTATCGCGAAAAAAATGGAAATTTCGGATCACCATGGATTTTCGATTATATCTTCCGTTCTATCGGTCGCATCGCTGAAAGTCGGAAGGTTTCGTCTTTAGCGTGAAAAAACACATCGAATAGAGCCTTCCGGGAGCTTGAAAGATGGATAATTCTGTGTTTTTCATGTACCTCGGCTTTTCTTGGTCCTTGGGCGGAAATAAATGGAAATTCTAGATCGGTATAGTTTTTCGATCATATCTCCCGTTCTATCGGTCGTATCGCTAAAACTCGGTGGGTTTCGTGTTCACCGTGGGAAAACACATCGAATGTAGCCTTGCGGGCGCTCAAAAGATTGGTAATTCAGTGTCTTCCATTTTTCTCGGCTTTTCTTGGTTCTCTGGCAAAACAAAACGGAAATTTTGGATCACTATAGTTTTTCGAACATATCTCTCGTTCTATCGGTCGTATCACTAAAACGCGGTGTGTTTCGTGTTGAGCGTGAAAAAACACATTGAACGGAGCCTTGTGAGCTTAAAAGGTTGGTAATTCAGTGTTTTTGATTTTTCTCGGCGTTTCTGGGTCCTCTGGCGAAACAAAACGGAAATTTTGAATTACTATAGTGTTTCGATCATATCTCTCGTTCTATCGGTCGTATCACTAAATCTCGGTGTGTTTCGTGTTAAGCGTGAGAAAACACAGCGAATGGAGCCTTGTGGTAGCTTAAAGGATTGGTAATTCAGTGTTTTTCATGTATCTCGGTTTCTCTGGGTCCTATGGCAAAAAAAAACAGAAATTTTCGATCACTATATTTTTTCGATCATATTTCCCGTTCTATCGGTCGCGTCGCTGAAACTCGGTAAGTTCCGTGTTCAGCGTGAATAAACACATTAAATTGAGCCTTGCTGGAGCTCGAAAGGTAGATCATTCAGTGTTTTTCATGTACCTCAGCTTTTCTTGGTCCTCTGGAGAAAAAAATGAAAATTTTGGATCCTTACAGTTTTTCGATCATATCTCTCGTTCTATCCGTCGTATCGCTAAAACTCGGTGGGTTTCGTGTTCAGCGTAAAAAAACACATCGGATTGAGCCTTGCGGGAGCTCGAAAGATTGGTTATTCAGTGTTTCTCATTTTTCTCGGTTTCTGGGGGTCCTATAGCGAAAAAAATGGAAATTCCGGATCACCAAGGATTTCCGATCATATCGTCCGTTCTATCAGTCGCATCGCTAAAACTCGGTCGGTTTTGCGTTCAGCGTGAAAAAACACATCGAAAAAAGCCTTGCGGGAGCTCGTAAGATTGTCAATTTAGTGTTTTTTTCATTTTCTCGCTTTCTCTGGGTCCCAGGGCCAACTCGGTGTGTTTCGTGTTAAGCGTGAAAAAACACGTCAGATGGAGCCTTGTGGTAGCTCAAGGGATTGGTAATTCAGTGTTATTTATATATCTCGCTTTCTCTGGGTCCTACGGCAAAAAAAAAACGGAAATTTTGGATCACTATGGTTTTTTGATCATATCTCCCGTTCTATCCGTCGTATTGCTAGAAGTCGGTGAGTTTCGTGTTCAGCGTGAAAAAACACATGGAATGTAGCCTTGCGGTAGCTCGGAAGATCGGTAACTCAGTGTTTTCCATTTTTTTTGGTTTCTCTGGGTCCTATCGCGAAAAAAATGGAAATTTTGGATCACCATGGATTTTCAATCATAACTCCCTTTTTATCGGTTGCATCGATAAAACTCGGTCGGTCCCGTGTTCAGCGTGAAAAAACCCATCGAATTTAGCCTTGCGGGAGCTGAAAAGATCGGTTATTTAGTGTTTCTCTTTTTTCCTGCTTTCTCTGGGTCCCATGGCGAAAAAAATGGAAATTTCAGAACACTATGGTTTTTCGATCATATCCCCCGTTCTATCGATCGTATCGCTAAAACTCATTGTCAGTGGGCTTCGTGTTCAGCGTGAAGGAACACATCAAATAAAGCGGTGTGGTAGCTCGAAAGATTGGTAATTTAGTGTTTCTCATTTTTCTCGCTTTCTCTGGGTCCTGTGGCGAGAAGAATGGAAATTCCAGATCACCATGGATTTTTGATCATATCTTTCGTTCTTTCGGTCGCATCGCTCAAAGTCGGAGGGTTTCGCCTTCAGCGTGAAAAAACACATCGAATGGAGCCTTGCGGGAGTTCGAAAGATTAGTAATCCAGTGTTTTCTATGTATCTCGGTTTCTCTGGGTCCTATGGCGGAAAAAAATAGAAATTCCGGTTCACTATGGTTTTTCGATCATATCTCCCGTTCTCGCCGTCGTATCGCTGAAACTCGGTAAGTTTCGTGTTCAGCGTGAAAAAACACATCAAATAGAGCCTTTCGGGAGCTTGAAAGATTGATAATTCAGTGTTTTTCATTTACCTCGGTTTTTCTTGGTCTTCCGGCAAAAAAAAAACGGAAATTTCGGATCACTATGGATTTCCGATGATATCTACCGTTCTATCGGTCGTATCGCTGAAAACTCGGTAAGTTTCGTTTTCAGCGTGAATAAACACATTGACTTGAGCCTTGCGGGTGCTCGAAAGATGGATGATTTAGTGCTTTTTATGTACCTCGGCTTTTCTTGGTCCTCTAGCGAAAAAAAATGGAAATTTTGGATCAGTATAGCGTTTCGATCATATCTCCCGTTTTATCGGTCGTATCGCTGAAACTCGGTGAGTTTCGTGTTGAGCGTGAAAAAACACATCGAATAGAGCCTTCTGGGAGTTCGACAGATTGATAATTCAGTGTTTTTCATTTACCTCGGTTTTTCTTGGTCCTCTGGCAAAAAAAACGGAAATTACGGGACACTATAGATTTCCGATCATATCTCTCGTTCTATCGGTCGCATCACTGGAAACTCCGTAAGTTTTTCGTTCAGCGTGAATAAAAACATTTAATTAAGCCTGGCGGGTACTCGAAAGATGGAAGATTCAGTGCTTTTCATGTGACTCGGCTTTTCTCGGTCCTCTGGCGAAAAAAAAATGGAAATTTTGGATCACTATAGTTTTTCGATCATACCTCCCGTTCTATCGGTCGTATCGCTGAAACTCGGTAAGTTTCGTGTTCAGCGTGAAAAAACACATCGAATGGAGCCTTCCGGGAGTTCGAAAGATTGATAATTCAGTGTTTTTCATTTACCTCGGTTTTTCTTGGTCTTCTGGCAAAAAAAATGTAAATTTCGGATCACCAAGGATTTCCGATCATATCTTCCGTTCTATCGGTCGCATTGCTGAAACTCGGTCGGTTTTGCGTTTAGCGTGAAAAAACACATCGAAATAAGCCTTGCGGGAGCTCGTAAGATTGTCAATTTAGTGTTTTTTTCATTTTCTCGCTTCCTCTGGGTCCCAGGGCCGAAAATGAAAATTTCGGAACTCTATGGTTTTTTGATCATATCTCCCGTTCCATCGGTCGCATCCCTAAAACTCGGTAAGTTTCGTGTTCAGCGTGGAATAACACATCGAACGGAGCCTTGTTGTAGCTTAACGGATTAGTAATTCAGTGTTTTTCATTTTTCTCGGCTTTTCTTGGTCCTCTGGCAAAATAAAACGGAAATTTTGGATTACTATGGATTTCCGATCATATCTCCCGTTCTATCGGTCGCATCGCTGAAAACTCGGTAAGTTTCGTGTTCAGCGTAAATAAACACATTGAATTAAGCCTTGCGGGTGCTCGAAAAATGGATGATTCAGTGCTTTTCATGTACCTCGGCTTTTCTTGGTCCTCTGGCGAAAAAAAATGGAAATATTGAATCACTATAGTTTTTCGATCATATCTCTCGTTCTATCCGTCGTATCGCTAAAACTCGGTGGGTTTCGTGTTCAGCGTAAAAAAAAACATCGGATTGAGCCTTGCGGGACCTCGAAAGTTTGGTTATTCAGTGTTTCTCATTTTTCTCGGTTTCTCGGGGTCCTATAGCGAAAAAAATGGAAATTCCGGATCACCAAGGATTTCCGATCATATCTTCCGTTCTAGCGGTCGCATCGCTAAATCTCGGTCGGTTTTGTGTTCAGCGTGAAAAAACACCTCGAAATAAGCCTTGCGGGAGCTCGTAAGATTGTCAATTTAGTGTTTTTTTTTTCATTTTCTCGCTTTCTCTGGGTCCCAGGGCCAAAAATGAAAATTTCGGAACTCTATGGTTTTTTGATCATATCTCCCGTTCCATCGGTCGCATCGCTAAAACTCGGTAAGTATCGTGTTCAGCGTGGAAAACCACATCGAATAGACCTTTGCGGGAGCTCGAAAGATTGGTAATTCAGTGTTTTCCATTTTTCTCGGCTTTTCTTGGTCCTCTGGCAAAACAAACCGGAAATTTTGGATCACTATAGTTTTTCGATCATATCTCTCGTTCTATCGATCGTATCACTAAAACTCGGTGTGTTTCGTGTTAAGCGTGAAAAAACACATCGAATGGAGCCTTGTGGTAGCTTAAAGGATTGGTAATTCAGTGTTTCTCATGTATCACGGTTTCTCTGGATCCTATGGCAATAAAAGCAGAAATTTTGGATCACTGTAGTTTTTCGATCATATCTTCCGGTCTATCGGTCGCATCGCTAAAACGCGGTCGGTCTTTTCGTGATTTATTTCAATAGAAGTTTTCGGCTCAGCGATAAAAGGCTTCTTTTATGGTTATATGATTATTCGTGAGTCCGATTAAGCAATATTGCGAGGAAAAAAAATTTTCCGATTTTTCTTCGTCTTTCAACTGCTTTTTCACATAGAAGATCGCGTTTTTGACCTATGGCCCCATTTAGACTTTTGTTCCTCTTGACAAGCCAGATTTTTTGAGACAATAAAAAAATTTGACCTTGGCTGCCAAGGTCAAATCAATTTTGCGGCACGATATTTTTGTCGATCTTCGCCAAACATGACCTGAAGATTCACCTGGTAGAAGGATGACCATTAATTTCTTTCCACCCTGCACGTTCGACTATTCGAAGACTCACTAAAACCGAAACACCACCACATGGTGCATTATGGCAGAGTTATAAAAACGAGTGGTCCCATTTATCATTTGAGCGCGTTCAAATTTGAATAAAAAAATCGGGTCATGAAGACGCGTGCCGACGCGCGCCGACGCTACATATTCCCGGATGAATATAACGTTTACACTTGCTCTCAAAGAGCAACTCCAATTTGCGTACAGGGCCGCAAGTAAGCAGGGTTTTTCTTGAAGACTGGAACTGGGTCCGACCTCTGTTGTAGAGGATTTGACTGAAGTGAGAGATACTTGTGCACTGGCCAAAGTTGTGCTTCCACCTGAATTTGGGTCCGCGTGTTTGGAAGTCCCTTGGGTTAATTTTAAAGGTACGAAATATTAAGTTGGAATGTGTGTCGCTTTGAAATTCGATGATCTGTGTGGCCTACCATTTTTTGGTGAGATCGACAAAATAATTTGCAACGCGCATGGGAATATAAGTTTCTTGTGCAATGTATTTTATACCATTGGGTTGGAAGAAAATTTACATGCGTGCGAGGTCGCTGTAACTGCCGATGTAGAATGCATCGCAATAGAAAAATTGTTATCACCACGTCCAGTGATATGCGTTGAAATGCCGTCGGATAAAATATATGTTTCCTTTAGATACGCCATTTGAAATAAAATTACATTATTTTTTATTGTTCTGTTTTATTGTTATTATTTTTTATGAAAAAATACTTTCGAAGCCCTTCCATTTCCTTTTTATTATGATTTTTAATTGTTTCGTCATATGGTTATTGATTGTTATTTTAAATAAAAAAATACTTTTGTAGCAATTTTAATTTCTTTCCTAATAGGAAGAAATTCAAATTGCTACTAAAATATTTTTTAAATTTAAAATAACGAACAATAACCATTAAACGAAACAGGGACAGTCAAATTGGGGCTATATATATATATATATATATATATATATATATATATATATATATATATATATAACCAATAACCATTATAATGGTTATTGTTCGTTATTTTGAATAAAAAAATACTTTAGTGACAATTTTCATTTTATTCTTTTAAAAAAGAGATTAAAATTGCTTCAAAAGTATGTTTCTATTCATATTTATTATTATTACATGTGTGGATGAAATCCCAAACGAAGCATGGAAGTGCGGAGGAAAGAAGACTACGGAGATGGCATGGGAGATATGCAGGAAAGTGTGGAGAGGAGAAGGATGGCCGGAGGAGTGGATGGAGGGAGTAATCGCGCCAATAATAAAGAAAGGCGGGGGAACAAAGTTGGAAGACTACAGAGGAGTGACGCTAATGCCGTCGTTGTATAAAATATACACGGCGGTGTTAGCGAAAAGGCTAGAGGAAGAGGTGGAGGGCAAAGAGATAGTACCACCTAACCAAACGGGGTTCAGGAGAGGGGTCGGGACCATTGACAATATATACGTGCTCAACTACATAGTAAATAGAAGGACAGCAGAAGAGAAAGGAAAGGTGGTGGCGCTCTTTGTGGACTTGAAGGCAGCATTCGACTCGGTAGACAGAAGAACCCTAATGGAAGCAATGGAAAAAGGGGGGTGAGGAAAGGAATAAGGGAAAGAGTGGAAGAAGTCCTAAGGGAGACGAGAAGCAGAGTGAAAGCAGGAGGGGAGATGGGGGACAGCTTCTGGACAGGAAAAGAAGTAAGACAAGGGTGCCCGATGAGCCCGGCATTGTTCAATGTACTGACAGCGGACATGGAGGAGGAAGATGGGGTGGGGTGACGATAGGCGGAAGAAGAATATGCTCGCTGGCATATGCGGATGACGTGGTTGTGTTGGCGAATAATGTGGAGGAAATGGAAAGCATGATAAGAAGGCTAGAGGGATACTTTGAGAGAAAGAGATTGGAAGTGAATGTGGAGAAGACGAAAGTGATGAGATTTAGGAAAGGTGGAGGGAGAAACAGGACAATGGAGTGGAGATGGATGGGGGAGCGGATTGAAGAAGTCAAGGAATTTAAATACCTGGGGTACACGTTTAAGAGAAATGGAGGCCAAGAAGCACATATAAAAGACAGAGTAAGAAAGGCAGGAGTGGTGATGAAGGCGGTATGGGGTATAGGGAAGAGGAAATTTGAAAGAAACTGGCTAAGGAGAATGTGGCTGTTCGATACGCTGGTGTGGTCGGTGATAGGGTACGGGGCGGAGATATGGGGATGGGAAGAAAGAAAAGAAGTGGAGCGGATACAAGAAAGATATATTAAGTGGACGTTGGGGGTACACTGGCAAACGCCGGGGTATATGGTAAGAGAGGAGACGAAGAGGGAAAAACTAAGGGTAAGGGCGGGTAGGAGAGCATGGAAATATGAGGATAAGCTAAGAATGGGAAAAGGAAGTGAAATAGCAAGAGCGTGCTTGAGAGAGATGGAGGAGAGACTGAGAAATGGAGAGAGAAACTTATCAAGATGGGAGAAGGGGAGGAAAGAAAAAAGAGAGATAGGAGGAACAAGGGAGGGAGGGGGATTTGAGAAGGTGGAAGAAGGGGACAGAAGGGAACAGGAAAGGGAAAGGGGGGAGAGAATAAGAGACTCGAGGTATAACAGATGGTACCGGGAAATAAGGACGGAGAGGATCCCACAGTATATCCAAGCGGGGTGGAAAGGGGAGACAGTGAGAAGAGTGGCGAGATTTAGATTGGGAAACGAAATGAGGGAGGGGCAATACTGGAAAGAGGAGGAAGAGAGGGCGTGTAGGGTATGCGGGGGAGAGAGAGAAACCTGGAAACACGTGTTAGATAGATGCAGATCAGGAGGGGAGGTACACAGGACGGTGGGAGAAAAAGTGAAAGAAATCCTGGATGAAAATGGAGGGGGGGAAGAATGGATGAAGGAATTGGAGCAGGAGAGAGAGAGAGAAAAGAAAATCAGGAAGAGCGAGAGTGAGAGAAAATGGATAGAAGCAGAGTGAGAGAAGGAATAGAGAGAATCGGTCGGAAACGGAGGGCGAACAGCAGAGTAAAAGAGAGAGGGGAGGGAGGAACTGTAAAGCGAGAAAGGGAAACAGAAAGTACAACAAATGTAATGTAAAGCGAAAGCGGAAAACAGAGAATGTAAAAAAAAAAATGTGTATACGGTGAAATAAAGAGTTGACGAGAGCGAGGAACGTAAGAAAAATAATAAAGCGAGTGGCGAGAGGGAGAGAGAGCATGCGAGCGGCGGTCGGGCGAGGCGGGCGAGAAAAAAGCGTAGAATAAGAATAGGATAAGACGATAGTATAAGATAGTTGATAAGAGAAGAATGTAAAAAGAATAAGAAGAAGGATGTACGACGGGAAATGGGAATGGAAGTCATTGTAACCCCAACAAAAATATATTTATTATTATTATTATTATTATTATTATTATTATTATTATTATTATTATTATTATTATTATTATTATTATTATTATTATTATTATTTATATATATTGTGACGTATTTTTTTGTAGCCAAACGATAACGGTCGAGAGCTCACGAAAACTTACCCAATTTCATCCACACGTCACCTTCGGCCACGCACCTCCGTTCCCGCACCCGCGCTTCCGGTGGGCGCCAGCCAATTTTTGTTTCGCCGGTATTGACAAACCGGACTAAACTGGGAGTCGAGTGGGACCTGGCTCGACTCCACTAACCCGCGATGCGGATCCTGGGACCTACGGGTCCGCACGCTAACGATAACCGTCAATCCTTTTGGTCGCGAAGGATTGACAAAACGCAAACGGGTGCAGTCACGGAGCCGCGTGGTTGCGGAAATGCTCGGCCGCTCAGGCTGTGGGTTGTGGTAGAGGGGTCGTGATCCTTATTGGCCGATGAATAACGAGGTCGTCATTATCCATCCGCGAAAACAATAATTTCGGAAATAATTTCTGAAATAACGGTAATACTCTACTAATTTTTATTAGTGAGTTACGAGAACCAATCGTACGCAAGCCCACACGGAGCGTGCGGGGAGCGCGACAATCCGAAAACATCACGAGAACTAGCTCTACACCTCGCGTCAGCGAGAAAGAGACACAAACATCGAGATCTACCCGCACGCCCCACCCGTCGCTTGCGCGCCAGCGATGGTGGGAGAGGCGCACGGGAGCTGTGCTCGAGCCGAAGGCCCGAGACAGACTGACTAGCGAAATCTCGATCAACGATATTCGCGTAATCGTTCGATAACTGTTCGATAACCGCAGACCTCTCTCTCGGGTTACCTCCGAACCATAGACGAGACCATACTGCCAAAATATGCCGGTATCCTTGTGAGGTCGCTCAGGATCGCATCCCCTGGTGCATCACGCGAGAACCCAGGTGGGAATCCTCAAGGCTGAGGATGGAGGCAGGCCTGAATCAGCCCTGAATCGTCCAGGCTGAACAGGTCAAGCCTGAGGAGAGGCTTCGGCATGGGTTGCCGAACCAGGCTGGTTCAACCGAGTCTGGATGCAGCCTTGTGTAACCCTGAGCACTAGCAGTCTGATAAAACGCAGTCTAAGCGGAACCTTCAATAAGCCCTGACTAATAAAGACGCGGTGAGCTAGGTCATCTGTGGCATCGAGTTTCAATAAAAAACGTTTCGCTTAATATTTGAAATAAATTCTTCTAAAAATTTAGATTTGTACATAAAGTATCAAATTATATATTGAAATTAAACATTTTATTATGTACCTGCAAAATTATGAACGGTCATGAAGAAAAATAACGTTACATATATATATATATATATATATATATATATATATATATATATATATA